>CM067298.1:4712298-5137298 GCA_034231615.1 Meghimatium bilineatum
AGGCCACGTCTCCATTAATAATGACCTGGATAGAATAAATCCAATTCACGAACTAAATTGGTGACACTGTAACGCGCAAGAAAAGACTGTCGAACACCTACTACTGCAGTGCCCCAAACTAACAGACAAGAACTACTACCACCGCTGTCAACTATACACAACACACTCTACAAGAAGAGACTGTCGAACACCTACTACTGCAGTGCCCTAAACTAACAGACAAGAACTACTACCACCGCTGTCAACTATACACAACACACTCTACACAAATGTGCGATAGCTGAAGAAAACCTGTATATTCGCCAGAATGGGTACAAAATAAAGTAACCCATAGCATTTATTAATGCCGTAGGGGTGCAAGATGTTAGAGATCTCACATTTCAGAAGTTCGGCAAATGAGGGCGGTAGCCATCTCTTCTCCCTCGTAGTCTTTACTTCCCGGATTAATCCGGTACCCATTTACGGCTGGGTCGACATGGGATCCGTTGCGATCTGAAAAACATTTCCGCCTAAACTGGGGAATGAACCCAGCACCACTCATATGCGAAGCCAGTGCGTTAACCACTGCCCTACGCGGCTCCCTAAAGGGGTATGGGCTGTTAAAAGCTGCTTGCTCACAGCAAAAGGGATTGAATAATCATCATCATCATACACTTGCATACATGCTGGACATGACGCATGATCCATACGAAAGATCTTGCTTTACCAAGGATGTTGTTGTATACAGAACTCCAGACTGATTTCCGCATGGCCAGATGACAGTAGAAGCGTTTCAAAGACACTCTTAAGACATCACTGACCCACTTCAAAATAAACACAATGTCATGAGAGAATTTTGAAATGGACATATTCGACTGACGTCTCAGAATAAAAAGTTGTGCTGGAGCTACAGAGAACTCAGACATCATACACATACGGGTAGGAAGAAAAGCAAGAGCTGCGCAATATCCCACATACTCCTTCCAGACATGTTCAGAGTGGGGTAGACAATTCCTGGTACGCATAGACTTCATTGGTTGCAGTCGGGTACACCACAGACAACATCATCTTCATCATCATTCCTTTTGAACTGAATGGTCATCGTCGACTACGATGGACCAACAACACATATATGGTAAGTGTAAGTAGTGCCTAGGCTAGTTTCTAGGCTAGTGCCTAGGCTAATTCTTGAGACTAAAGAGAATTATACGAGGTCCGTTCAATAGAGGCACGGAATCGCCTTGCAACTGGAGTAACGTGGTTTTTCAGTACTTGACAAGCTACATTCGCCATAAAAACATGCGATTTTGTCAAGCCTTTCAAACTGTGTACTCAAGTCACTAAGAGTCTCGATACTAACCTGAAGTCACTGAGAGCCTCGTCACTAATCTGAAGTTACCTAGTCGGCGCGTCCTACAGTATTTTACTGCAGGAAAGAGCTGCAGATGTTGGATGACTAGACCCTAGATGGTTTATGAGTGTTACTCTTATTCTGTCTGCTAGGTGGCGGATCCTACGGAGGGAGATACTATGAAGGTGAACCATATAGAGGTTGACTCTATGGATGTGCACTCTAGGAATTGGACGTCATGGGGGTGGACTCTATAGAGGTGTAATTTATGAAGGTTGACCTTAGAAGGTGGACGATATGGAGGTGGGCCAATTGGTGGTGGACCCTAGATAGATGAACTATATGAAGGTGGAAATATATAGACTCTATAGGAGTGGACTCGCAACACTGTTTGCTATCCATTTATGTCATATGACGCGACTAAGAAGGTTTTTGGGGGTGGAGTTGCCTATTCCCATATAGGGTCCAAGTGACCCAGAAGCCATGCCGAAGTCGAACATACCAAGCGGAAATGCACAGCTATCTCAGATAAGCTGCAAACGATGACACAACGTACTCATTCTCCAGACTATATCTTGTTAACCTGCGAGAGTATGAGAGCCAGCGCAGAAGTGTCTAATATTAGACTGGACAACATGTCATAGACTGGACAACATGTCATAGACTGCACAACATGTTATCGACTGCACAACATGTCATAGACTGGACAACATGCAATAGACTGGACAAAATGTCATAGACTGGACAACATGTCATAGTCTGGAGAACATGCCATAGACTAAATAACATGTTATAAACTGGACAAAATGACATAGACTGGCAAAATGCCATAAACTGGACAAAATACCATAGACTGGACAAAATGTCATAAACTGGACAACATACCATAGACTGGACAATATACAACAAATAAAAACTAGTAAATTAAATTTATAAATTTGTAAGTTTGAAAGTACATATTTTCATTTAACATTCCCATTTGCCCTGTGTTATCGTCGCCTCTATGTTTCCAGCTTGTTAAGCTACTATGACATTGAGATTTATCTTGAAACAATACGCAGACTCTCTAGCCCAGTTTTCGACTGATGTATGTTCCTGAACCTTCTATTTACATAAGACTATTATGGGAGGTCTTGTGTATTCTTCAGATATGTAAACGTATGCGTGGAGCAATGAACTATCTGTTAACGTGATTAAGAAATATGTAAACAGAATGCGTGGAGTGATGAAATGGATAGAGCTATTAAAATGTTTCACAAGATGTATGGTTCGTGTCTCTTGACTGATGGACTTAATTCTAACTAGATAAAAATGAATTTAAAACTGTAAGAGTCAGATGGATAATCCAGCCAAAGAATGTATAAGGCCATTGGCGCAATAACACAGCGGCACAGCTCATTTTCATTATATGGACTAGATCCTGCTCTAAATCTAGTAGGACCATTGTCCTGCTACAAGAGAGATCTAGTAGAGCCATTGTCCTGCTACAAGAGAAATCTTGTAGGACCATTGTCCTGCTACAAGAGAAATATGTGCATCTCTCGACATTTGGCTCTAACTTCCTCACTTCTGTCACCTTCATAATTGATTTCTGCACTTTCTCACATTCTTGTATGTTCCCAATCCATATATCAGAACACAATTTGTTATGTCATAATTCCCACCCAAGTTGAAGCTACTGTGGACCTGATGCACGAAGCTTCATCTCATAATTCCTGTATCTCTGTTTTAACAAGAAAAAGCCATATTTCCTTAGTAGTCCGTCTGTACCGGGTTACATTATCGTATATGTAATATGTCTGAAGATATCGACACAGTGTCTATCTAAAAGCCATCTATATTTGGTGGCCATATTGTAAACATTTATCTTTTCGTTTCTAAAATTAGGCCATCCATAGAGCTTGGTGCAGCCGACGATAAACCTTCCTGAGTAACATGTGTTACCAGAAAAGCCATGTGTCCGGTCACAAACACTTGTTTATTGACATATCAACAGCGATATCAAATACTTGTCTATGTGTTGTGCTGAGGTCATAAATTATTTTCTAGAAGATTATCTCTCGAACATTCGTTCCATCGTAAATCACGTAATACGTAATAGGTACAGCCTCCCCCCCCCATACATATGGAATCCGGCACATGTTATTGTATTCAACCGGATTACACACATACACCCATTGAAAGTAGTTGATGGCTTATGAGTTGGGGAATAACTCTTCCTGGAGATGGTGTACGGTACTTTCAACCGTGGTCATGACTAAGCGTTGGTTATGTTAGGTAATTTAAAGTGATATTAGATATTGTTTGTCATGTGACGTATTCTCTCCAGAACGTTGTCGTCCCAATGAACTCCATGAAACCGTCTCTGTCTTGAGCGATGCGGCTTGTAATGTCCAACGACGTATTAATTGTATATGTGATGTCGTGAGTCCATCGACTTCTTGGTATGTCCTTTCCCCTTTACTCCCTTAATAATGACTAGGAGTACTAGAAAATACGGCTGCGTAGTCCACTACAACATCCAACATGAAAACTACAACATCCAACATGAAAATTTAACAATGACGGCGGCATTCAGTTTGTGTGTGAGTGGCAAAACTAAACAAACACACACACAAATCACACGAGTAAACTATAATACTTCCACAGAATACTAGTTAGGATAGAAAGTCGCAGGTTATGAAAAGAGAGTATCACGCTACTTAACAAGTGTGTCACGCTACTTAACAACTGGATTGCCTGAAGTATTAAAAGGATATATTGCCCTGGCCAAGGTAAGGTCAGAGGCAAAGCAAGAGTAGACTTATTGTCGGAAAATATTATAGTTGATGGAACATTACTAGGATGAGGCATGGCTCACCTACAAAGGCAGTTATTGACTAACTATAGAGTAAAGAAGAACATGCCGGAGTTGATAACGTGCACATACAAAGAATGAAAGAAATGGAGATGAACATGGGCGCGAGGGAAGAAACTGTGTTCTCTCTGGAAAGATCCGAAGACCACATAATCATATATCTTGTGGAAATTCCTCGTCAAGGAAACTGAGGTGACTGTCCTTCGCTGCACACTGTTCTATTCGCCCTCGCTTAGTATTCTTTTCAAGTGGGTCTGAATGATTATTGACATTCCATGCCTTTTACTTCAACGAGTTTGTTCTGGTACAGACCTTAAGGGGCTGTCAACTTCAGGTAGGTCTGTAAGTTGTCTATGGAGTTGTTTAGCTTGGTGGATAAAGCTGCTTCTTTTCAGTCGACCCATTTCTAGATGTTGGACTCGTTCCTTCATTGGATGACGTGGCATATACTTAAACATTTTTGCTTGTATGAACACATTTGTTTCTCTGCGTTCGCCAAGTGTTTGCATTCTTCCCATTCCACATCTCTACTATGGGTATTGATTTCATTACTCCAAGCATTATCATGAGGGCCTGGTTTTATACTTTATGTAATTTTTGTAGTGTGGTGTTTGATGCAGGACACCACCCTGCTTATCCATATTCCAGGTGTGGTCTTATGCCTTGCTGGTACACTTGATGAAGTATATTCCCTTTGGCTCCCCGTTTGGTTCCACTTAGTTATCTCAGGATAGCTAACTTCCTCCTGGCTTTTGTTGTTGCTTTGTTTATGTGTTGTTTCCATGTCAGCTTATCATCAAAAGTAACTCCGAGGTATGATGTTTGTTTGTTTTCTTTCAAAAGCTCTCTATCTATCTTGATTCCGCCACATGATTTTTCGTGGTCTGTACACGAAAATTGCATACAAAAATGTGTACATGTGTAAGGAATAATGTGTCCTTGTAAAACCTACTGTTGAACACACACCAGACACAGAGACCCTATGTTGTCAATGTTGTGTGAACCTATCACAGCTCATACCTGTCTCTACCTACTATTATGTTTGCGCTAGCACGGGCTGCAAAACTAAACCACTAACCTTTCCTCTCTAGTATAATGAACACTCAAAACTCACACAAGAATCTCATTCTCAAAACCCACTCAAGAATCTCATACTCAAAACCCACTCAAGAATCTTATACTCAAAACCTACTCAAGAATCGTATACTCAAAACCAACTCAAGAATCTTATACTCAAAACCTACTCAAGAATCTCATACTCAAAACCAACTCAAGAATCTTATACTCAAAACCTACTCAAGAATCGTATACTCAAAACCTACTCAAGAATCTTATACTCAAAACAAACTCAAGAATCTTATACTCAAAAACCACTCAAGAATCCAGAAATATTCCCAGAAATAGGTTTAAGACTTCATAAAAATTTCCACACACTACAAAGACATAAAAATAAATGCGATCATCGGTGTAGGAATTAGCAAACAACATTAAATCGATGCTCATGTTAAAGTTTCCTTATATTTCTTAATTACCTTGAGCACATTAGAGCATAAGTACAAATATGGAAACAATCGTATATATATATATATATATATATATATCTGGAGAAGCTTAGAAGTATGGAAAAAACAAATTAACCATTTCATCGCATTTTAAATTCCCGTAAGATATATGTAGAGCTATGAATAACGATATATGATGTATCGGATTACTGGCACTGCAGGCGGGAGATTGAAGTTCCTGTTTTCGTGGTTATCAGATATAATAAGTTAATGATGCATCTAACCTATCATAGTAACAAATCCCGATTTGAGAACTAAAATTCCGATATGAAGACATCACTTATTTGTGCATTATAGAAATGTTGAATAATCAAGCAGAAGATAAAATAATTTTAAGTTTTCATGGATTCCCGCGCCATCAAGATATATGGTGTATTTTGTTTTCCTGGATGCCCACGATATCAAGATATGTGGTGGATTTTGATTTCCTGGATGCCCACGCCATCAAGATATATGGTGGATTTTGATTTCCTGGATGACCACGCCATAAAGATATATGGTGGATTGTGTTTTCCTGGATGCCCACGCCGTCAAGATATATGGTGGATTATGTTTTAATAAAATGCCACATATTCACAATTGGGAAACGACATGTCTCAAGCAAATTTAACTGGATACCATGAGATATAAATTGTGAGGATTGAATTGATGGATGTATAATGAATGGATGGATCTATGGATGCAAGGAAGGATGGGTTAATGGATGGATTGGCTGATGTAGTGATGAAAGGGTAGATGGATGGAACGATTGATTGATGAGTGAATGGATGGATGGATGAATGAATGATGGATCGATGGATGGATGACGATACGGGATTGTCTGTTCAGTCACCAGGTAATATGCCGCCCTGGGATTGCCATGTACGAAAAAAGAGCAAATAATAGCAACACTGTTTACTTCTCATTCGTGTTGTAAGATGCGACTACACAGATTGTGGGAGTGGAGCTAGTAGCAACATCCCATAATAAGGTCAGAGAAACCCAGAAGCCATGCTGAAATCGGAAGCTTCAGGCCGAAGTGTCACATCTATCGCAATATAGCTGTAAACTATAACAGAACGCATTATATTCTCTGGATTACATCCCTCTAACATTAGGAGTTTGAAATTTAACGCAAAAGAAGAATAGGGCAGTAGATATCCTATATTACAGGAAAAAACAATCACTCATTAATACTGGCACAGTCTGTGCAGCAATATCACAAGACAGTCAATCATTGACACATACACTTTATTTGCAGCAATATCAGCAGTCAATCATTGACACATACACTTTATTTGCAGCAATATCAGCAGTCAATCATTGACACACACACTTTATTTGCAGCAATATCAGCAGTCAATCATTGACACATAAATTTTTTTCCAGCAATATCACAAGACAGTTAATCATTAACACATACACTTTATTTGCAGCAATATCAGCAGTCAATCATTGACACATACACTTTATATATAGCAATATCAGCAGTCAATCATTGACACATACACTTTATTTGCAGCAATATCAGCAGTCAATCATTGACACATACACTTTATTTGCAGCAATATCAGCAGTCAATCATTGACACACACACTTTATTTACAGCAATATCAGCAGTCAATCATTGACACATACACTTTTTTTTGCAGCAATATCACAAGACAGTTAATCATTAACACATACACTTTATTTGCAGCAATATCAGCAGTTAATCATTGACACATACACTTTATTTGCAGCAATATCAGCAGTCAATCATTGACACATACACTTTATTTGCAGCAATATCAGCAGTCAATCATTGACACACACACTTTATTTACAGCAATATCAGCAGTCAATCATTGACACATACACTTTATTTGCAGCAATATCACAAGACAGTCAGTCATTGATACAGACACAGTCTGTGTATTAACAATATTACACAGTCATTGTAATAGAAATTATATCTAACTAAAAGAGTTAACAAAACAGAATAACCACGATGCAGTAATGCCGAGCTTTGCTTGCTCAGTGTATTGAACACTAATATATATATAGCTTATTAAATGAGCACCAGCCATCTTCTCATAACTCTGTAGATTGCTGATTGTTGGATCGATAGCAACTACGATAATGTATTATTGTGCGTGATTACTAATATAACTAATAACAAAAATAGTGTCGATGATAAATACAAAACATGAAAAAAAATATTTTTCTACGTTACGGTCCAATAGGGAAGTTTACCAAAAAGCATCACAGAATTAAAAATAAATGAGATGCCTATTGGTAATGTGAGTCTTGAGGATGTTAAATAAGGCTCAGGAGATACATTTGTATTGTGTACATTGTTACACGTTTTCTAATGCTCTATTTTAGTGCTCTAACCACTTGAAGCTATGGAGTTACGTGCTATGAGTGGTACTATCGGCAGGCGGTATGCCGCTTTGTGAGAGTGACGGAGTACATATGGGGAACCTAGTACAGTGAAGTCAATCCTCTGCAACGTTTGAATCCTGTGAAAGAAATACAACCATGCAGAAGATGAACTAGAGAGAAAACAGATTCAACAAATATCAACATAATTGGAACACAAAAAAAAAAACATTGTTCGTGTATTTCTTCTACCCATGACGCTGCATGAAATAAAGAAATACAAAGAGAAAAGAAAGATAAATAAACAAACACACAAACAAAAATTGCTGCTTAGAGATAATTGGTTGATGAAGGCAGAAGTGATACAGGCAGAAGTGATACAGGCAGAAGTGATACATGCAGAAGTAGGTGGAGAAGAACAGTGTAAGTTAATATACTTTGAAAGTGATTATGTGCATTTCAGGATCCGCGTGGAAATTGTAGTAGCAGAGAGTGATATCACCAACACAACAAATGGTATAACAAGACAAGATTCCAGATATTGGATATACACACGACATAGCTCTACCTACAACAAACAAGCAATGTTGGAAACAACTCACTCTATCAATTGCAAAGAACACAGTGATGCCAAGAATATGTTCCTACATACAAAGAAAAACAAAAATCAATGACAACAGATAGAGTCAAAACCTGACCAACAGACATAATTCATAACCAGAGACTAGAGGTTGTCATTAATTTTCAGTTTTTTTATAGCAAAAAAAAAAACAAAAACCAGTTTAGTGGATTGTCCTACAGAAATCCATAGACGAATTGCAATAGCAACTTCAGAACTGGCACAAATGAAAAATCTTTGACAAGACACCATCTGTAAAGCTAAATTACATCCGATTAGATCTAGAAAAGTTCCAGTACCAGTGTATGTCTGTGAAGCATGAGACTTAATAAAACAGTGGAAAAACAAAATAGCAGCCTACACAATGAGATGCTACAGAAACAATCTTAGAATACCATGAACATCAATAAAAACTACAATAAATAAGTGATAAAGATATTAACCGTTAGATCGTATACGACCGTTGATCTATTTCGGGCATATAAAGAGGCATAACAGTTTGGAGAAATTCATATTGGAAGGTATGGTTGATGGTAGTAGGTGTAAGAATGCCACCCCCTCCCCTAAGACGACAATGGATAAGGGATATCTCATATTGTTTAAACATGCTCCTCGCTGAGGCAGGTCAAACCCCCCTCCCCCTAAGAATTATCAGCAGTTACATAAAGACTATGTTCTGGATAGAAAGTGTAACTTGAAGAGGACCAAATACGAAAACTCACTTGAACGAATTATCACGCTATTTCTGTTAATGTGACCAACACACATTGCAGATTCTAGATATTATTAGTAAAGTTGGCCAATTTTCTTGCAACAAACTGAGAGAGATAAATTATGGAGAGCTTAGGAATAGTGAGGTAGAATTGTTAACAAGACTACAGCAGAATAAAGAAATGTGACACGTGGGCATTTTGCGCGCGTGTGGCCTGGGTTTCTTGACAAAAAGCAATATGAAAACAGCGAGTCTCACTGAATCGCGTACACGGACTAACCATACTTTGTTACTTTCATTGCAACCATCCTCGATACTGCTCAGAAATGTGTCATAAGACAATGCATTTAAGTTCAGCTCGTTTAATCCGTTGCTGAATATAGCAGATTTGTTTTTCTTTCAACATTTCTTTTAGAAGTTTGCTATTGTTAATACATTAGTTTCCCGTATTTCAACGCTAGAAAATGATCAACTAATAAATATCAAAGGGTGTGTTTAGTGTTCTTTTGTTGCCGATGTGAGACGGGGCGGCAGGCTTTCTACCTGCTCAATCAAGCGATGAGAGTACTTCATAGTTGGAGGACAATAGTAAAATCTCTCAGGCTATTCGAACCTTTTGTGAAGATTTACCGAAGCAGTTATTACATAATGTGGACATTCTGAGTTACTGGATTCTGTTTTCTTTCTCAAATAACACCAGCCATTAAGAATCAGGTATGCTTGTCGTATTTAATAGCTGCTATACAATGTTGCTACATGTTTGATTATTATGTCGCGGTGTTATATTTGAATGTTATGTCGCGGTGCTATATTTGAATGTTATGTTGCGGTGCTATATTTGAATGTTATGTTGCGGTGCTATATTTGAATGTTATGTTGCGGTGCTATATTTGAATGTTATGTTGCGGTGTTATGTTTGAATGTTATGTTGCGGTGTTATATTTGAATGTTATGTCGCGGTGCTATATTTGAATGTTATGTTGCGGTGTTATGTTTGAATGTTATGTTGCGGTGTTATGTTTGAATGTTATGTTGCGGTGCTATGTTTGAATGTTATGTTGCGGTGCTATATTTGAATGTTATGTTGCGGTGTTTTGTTTGAATGTTATGTTGCGGTGTTTTGTTTGAATGTTATGTTGCGGTGTTTTGTTTGAATGTTATGTTGCGGTGTTATGTTTGAATGTTATGTTGCGGTGTTTTGTTTGAATGTTATGTTGCGGTGTTGCAGACGACCATGCACTAGTAACCCCATCAGAATAGCAACTGCAAAGAAAAATAGACAAATTGCATCAAACATGCCACTTCGTCAACATGAAGATAAATATATAAATGACCGAAGTAATGAAGATAGAAAGAAACACCGATCGATATATATATATATATATATATAGTTTACGAGACTTAAACAAGCGACAGAATTCACATACCTAGGAAGCAATATAATAACAGACGGCACGAGCAGTAAGGAATTATACAATAGAAGTAGTAAAGAATATCAAGCCCTAGGGCAAATGACACCAATCTTCAGAAACATAAATGTAGATTTAAACACCATAATAACACTATGCAAAACGATTATTATGCCAACGCTGTTTTACCAATGCATAACGTGGACAACGACAGCCAAAGGAAACGTAAACTTGTGACAACTGAAATGTCGTGCCTACGCAGAATCCTAGGAATATTATTAAGAGACAAAATGAAGATATTGGACAGAGAACAAGCACCATACCGATCTTGGAATATATTAAGAGACAACAGATCAAATGGTATGAGCACATCAGCAGGCTACACCAGACAGCGTACCACAGCAAGTTATGCTACACATACAGTGACCACATACCTAGAGGCCGGCTACGAAACGGTGGATGACCGAGATAAAGGATGCAACAGAGTCTACAATATACTCAGCACACAAGAGGGTCATCTCCAGAAAACTCTTCTACCCCTGACGCTGAAAGGCAATAAAGAGTTTAGCGAAGCTTAAATAGATAGTTGCGTGTTTGAAGTTATTTGTATATTTTGTTGTGCACTTGTTCTCAAATCCCTACTGGTTGATTCTCCTGTACTAGGACAATGCATTTATTAAATCTCTTTCAGGATTTAGTCCAGGGAACAAAAATGGCTTGTGTCGCCGTGTTATTTACGTTAATGACATGACACTTCACATTTATATATAATACTCTTAGTTGGTTTATCCTTTCCATTGAGAGGTGGGCGTTTGAAATCATATCGCTTTGGATCTCATTAGCGTAGTGGTTGGCTAAGCTATTCGCCTTTTGCTCAAGAGGTCATGGGTTCGAAATCGGCTCGTGTTGTCTTCTTTACAAGGTGGATGTTTTTGACATCCCTATGGATTATAGCTTGAAGCTACGCAGTTACATGCTATGAGTGGTGCTCTCGGCAGGAGGTTTGCCGCTTCGTTGGTAGTGACTAATACATATGGGAAACCGAGTACAAGGAAGTCAATCCTCTACGACATGTGAACCATTTTTTAGCCTTATCGTCAGCAGAAGGGTCATACGAGAGAAATTTATCCCGTAGTACACGCTGGTCACCTGGATCATGTACTACACGCTGGTCACCTGGATCATGTACTACACGCTGGTCACCTGGATCCTATACTACACGCTGGTGACCTGGATCCCGTACTACACGCTGGTCACCATCCTCTAAGCAAACCGTGGCCAAATTGAGCTAACAAACTTAACAACCTCTTTCCGCCGCTGCTGTGCTGCTATGAACACATCACAGACGCCTTAGTGTGTGTTTTACCTCAGAATTTGGAAACCGCCCGTGTGTTGCCGGGGCCCGAAAGGGAAGCAAAGAATAGCAACACTGTTTAACTTCCATTCATGTCATAAAAGGCGACTAAGGAGGTTATGGGATGGAGTTCGCTGCCCCATCCCGTATAGGGTCAGATACCCAAAGCCATGCTGAAGTCAGATGTGTCAAACTGAAAGGCGCAGATATCGTAGCAATGCTGTAAACCATGGCACAACGCATTCCGTTTTCCGGACTACTTCCTGCTAATCTGCAGGAGTTGGAGAACGAACGCAGAAGAAGAAGAAGAAAGAAAAATTCGGAAACTATTCTCACATGTTACATTTTTATGTGTTTGGCCAAGAACAAATGGAATTATCTGCTCTACTTCCGTGAAAAGTAATTTATATTTCCGAGTTGACATTAATTCTCCAGAGTGTTAATCTAGTTAATTAGTGGTCAGATAATCATCATGTCACTTCGGACACGTCCATATGTACTCCTATTTCATATTCAGTATGTCCTGCATTTGTAACTACTGACTGCGCCGGTTCTGTGTTATTTGATATTCTTCTTTTGATGCCAAAATGTTGATGGTGTCTTGTTACAGTACGTTTCACTCTGAGGTGATCAACATTGTAGGTGTAGACAGGGAAGAAAATGTGTCATTACGCTGATCCACCCTGCGTCTTCCAACTGCTCCACCCTGCGTCTTCCAACTGCTCCACCCTGTGTCTTCCAACTGCTCCATCCTGCGTCTTCCAACTGCTCCATCCTGCGTCTTCCAACTGCTCCACCCTGCGTCTTCCAACTGCTCCACCCTACGTCTTCCAACTGCTCCATCCTGCGTCTTCCAACTGTTGCACTCTGCGTCGTCCAACATGTATAACTCCTTGATTGCATTCCCAACATAACAACACGGAAGAGTGAACTAACACTAATGACTATAACTCACTAGAATGTATGGCCGCTCTTACTAACACTAATGACTATAACTCACTAGAATGTATGCCCGCTCTTACTAACACTAATGACTATAGCTCACTAAAATGTATGCCCGCTCTTTCCAACACTCACGTATCAAAGTATACATATGAAGGCAACTCTCTTTCACCATCATCCTGTAAAAATTCAGTGTCGTAGGGGTGCCAGTTTGGAAACACAAACACAAATATTTCGCCATACCTCTCTGTTATCAATTCTCTATTTAAGTGTGGGGAATTTTAATCTGACCGGTATTGAATATTATCAATCCATACTTTCATCCTACCTTCTCTTCTTCTTCTTCCACCCTCAAGTATTCTTTGCAGGATATATTTTGAAAGAATGGTCCCTCATCACGAGACTAAACCACACAATTTTTTGAGACGCTTCCCCAATCCCATAAATTGTTCTTGTTGTCTTGCAAGAGTATTTATTTTTCTACTTACGTTCATGTTGGTTTTATGTTCTATATAATGGCTGTGCAATATTCGCCTGTAACATTTGTTATCAAACGTGTTTTCCTCTTTCAATTTTCCACGACAACTGTCCAACTATCACATCCGTCCACAAAAATATGTCTATCTTCATCAGTACACTTATTCTGCTCTTCTCTGTGTTAATTAATCTGGGCATCGAAGCAGAAGCTATTTCAGCTCTCTTTATCAAATGTATTTTTTGGTGGCTATTTCAGCTCTCTTTATCACATGTATGTTGCGGTGGCTATTTCAGATCTCTTTATCAAATGTATTTTTTGGTGGCTATTTCAGCTCTCTTTATCAAATGTATATTACGGTGGCTATTTTAACACATTTTTATCAAATGTATGTTACTGTGGCTATTTCAGCTCTCTTTATCAGATGTATGTTGCGGTGGCTATTTCAGCTCTTTTTATCAAATGTATTTTTTGGTGGCTATTTCAGCTCTCTTTATCAAATGTATGTTGCGGTGGATATTTCAGGTCTCTTTATCAAATGTTTTTTTGAGTGGCTATTTCAGCTCTCTTTATCAAATGTATATTACGGTGACTATTTCAACACCTTTTTATCAAATGTATATTATGGTGGCTATTTCAGCTCTCTTTATCAGATGTATGTTGCGGTGGCTATTTCAGCTCTCTTTATCAGATGTATGTTGCGGTGGCTATTTCAGCTCTCTTTATCAGATTTATGTTGCAGTGGCTATTTCAGCTCTCTGTATCAGATTTATTTTGCGGTGGCTATTTCAGCTCTCTGTATCAAATGTATGTTGCGGTGGCTATTTCAGCTCTCGGTATCAAATGTATGTTGCTGTGGCTATTTCAGCTCTCTGTATCAAATGTATGTGGTGGTGGCTATTTCAGCTCTCTTTATCAGAAGTATGTTGCGGTGGCTATTTCAGCTCTCTTTATCAGATGTATTTTGGTGGAAGTCGATATAACTTTCTTTACTGTCACACATTATTCTATGTTACCAAGATAAACATGGGGAATATATTGGTATCCATGGTGATCCGCCACCGCCACACTACACTAAGAGTTCATTTACACACACACGCACACACACGCGCACACAAACACACGCACACAAACATACGCACGCGCACACATACACACATACACTTCCAATCATCCTTTTTGCAAACTTGTCATTTGACTCGATTGTGTTTATGAAAGGCCGCTTACCGGAGGTGACTATTTAACCGCTTTATTATACAGTTCTATGTTTATCATTTAACAGTTGTATTTATCCGTTATACAGTTGTTTAGATAAGAAGTTTTACAGCTATTTAACCAACGTGTGTTGTTGGTATCGCATATTTACAACTCAGTGTTGTTGGTTATCGTATGTTTACACAACCTAATATCCGGTCTTCTGCCTGTCGGTAGTTTCCGATACGGATATTCGCCCATGAAAGAATATAAGACTGCGGCATTTTCACTCATGCTCTTTCTGTTGGCACGATGTTCCTCATTTTTCTCCTCATAAATAACGTGTACAATTATTTGGCAATCTTTAACCTCTCTTCTTCCTTCCTGACTTTCAAAATCTTACCAAAGGGGGGGGGGGTGGTTTAAACCCTTTTATCAATAATTCAGAAACCCCCACACCTCTCTCCCACTCCCTATTCTGATTAATTACGTAGGAGAAAAACTATTCTTTTCTGAACGATTTATATTTTCGGTGTGAATCCTCGCTCCCTGACTGTACAATACATATTTTCCATCTGAATTCTCACTATATGTCTGTACAATACATATTTTCCATCTGAATTCTCACTACATGTCTGTACAATACATATTTCCCATCTGAATTCTCACTTCATGTCTGTACAATACATTTCCCATCTGAATTCTCACTTCATGTCTGTACAATACATATTTCCCATCTGAATTCTCACCCCCTGTATGTAAGATACATATTCCCGTCTGAATTCTTGTTCTCTGTCTGTACAATAAATATCTTTCGTCGAATTGGACTCATCGGGCATCTACGAACTCACAAACCAAAATAGTTAATTACCAATTTTAATTATTTTTTCCCACCGCATTTAATGTTTGTCACACCATGCTCATCTTTGCTTGCGAAAGAGGAACACCATCATCATTATCTTCCGTCTGAGTTCTTGTTCTTTGTCTGAACGATACATATTTCATAATTACCAATAAACTCAATAAATTATTGAAGACCTTACTTGAGGATAAAGTCAAAGGGAAGTGAGCAAGAGGTAGACAGAGATACAAGTGGGAGAGTAAATCACAAGATGGACAGGTTACAGTCTAGCAGAGTGCACCGTCAAAACAAGAGACAGGTGATGTTGGAGATCTGTTGCAGCCAACCTTCGTTGCGGAGACGGCACTTGATTATGCTGATGAATAAACACTATTTGAAACAAGTTGAAACTATAAAAGCTACCGTAAGGTCGACCAAGCAGGGCGCAAAAAGCAGTTTCTCCACATTCGAAATTAGTTTGTGTAAGGCGCCCAGAAATTATAACACACACATGGCGCCATAATGTCTAGTTTTCACGCTGAATACTTCTCGTTCTGTGTTCATTCTCAAACTCTTGCAGGTTAACAGGATGTAGTCCGGAGAACGGAGTGCGTTGTGTCATGGATTACCTCATTGCTGCGATCTATGCGCCTTTCGGCCTGATGCATCGCACTCCAGCATGACTTTGGGCCACTGACCCTAAATGGGATGGGGCAACCAACTCCATTCCATAACCTCCTTAGTCATCTCTTGCGACATGCATGAGGGTAAACAGTGTTGCTATTATTTGTTCCACTCTCGTGCTCGACAACACATGGGCGTCACACTGAATACATGTTAGTAATTGAATGAATGGAAACTGCAGTAAAACCCTGCACCATGGGACACAAAGAAAAAACATTTTGTTTAAAACATTGAGCTTTTATAAGTTGAAGGCGCTCTGTAAAACCTATTGAACCGATTATATTTATTGTTTGTAATAACATTTGTCATTCTCAATGAGGCAATGTCACAGAATATATATCACGAAATCCTTGATGTAGCAATGACACATAATATATATCATGCAATCCTGAATGAGGCATTCCCACCGAAGATGGATGTGTCGGGCCATTGGCGCAAATGAAACAGTGAAACAAAGCATCTCCATTATCTGGGCCACATCCCGCTGGAAATATAGTTGGACAATGGTCCTGCTACATGTGAGATCCGAAAAGAGTTTGAGAATGAGCGCTGAAGAAGAAGAAGAATATGGCAATGTCACAAAATATGTATCATGCAATCCTGATTGAGACAATGTCACAGAATATATATCATGCAATCCTGATTGAGACAATGTCACAGAATATATATCATGCAATCCTGATTGAGACAATGTCACAGAATATATATCATGCTGGCATTGCTCCATTGAATTTTAACACATGAACATGTTACCGAGCATCTTGTGATGGATTTTTAATTAGTACAGAAATGAAAATATTCCTTGAATTATTTAATATTTCTCTCGTATTGAATAGAAACCGGTTACGACAGCTTACAACCAACAAGAAGCAATCACCTGAGCAGTCATTGTTGAGCTCTTCTGGAGATAGTAACTGCAATCTTTAAGATTGGGATTGTATTGCGTGAACCTTCAATCTATGCTCATGCAATCATGTGTTCACTTATATGTGATTGTGATTTGTGTTCAGTATATGTGTGTGTATACTGGTGAGACATGATTGCAAGTATTTTGTTTTTGTATGCTCTGTTTAGAATGTGGAAATGTGTCACACTATTGGGTCATTGATCTTGATGAAATCGATGCCGCGGATGATGTGTCACACTATTATGTCATTGATCTTGATGAAATCGATGCCGCGGATGATGTGTCACACTATTATGTCATTTATCTTGATGAAATCGATGCCGCAGATGATGTGTCACACTATTATGTCATTTATCTTGATGAAATCGATGCCGCAGATGATGTGTCACACTATTATGTCATTTATCTTGGTGAAATCGATGCCGCGGATGATGTGTCACACTATTGGGTCATTGATCTTGATGAAATCGATGCCGTGGATGATGAACGTAAACCAATACTCCATGGAATATATCTGAGAGTATTTATTGGCAGCGAGAAAAACTAACGAGAAGCTGTTGAAGGAGTTAGAATGTGAGATATGCGATACTTAATAAGACAAGAAAATAAAACAATCAGTATTTGAACCAGTTACCAGTTAGGGAGATCTGGGGAACATATGTACAACGGGCATATTAGAATGCTAGAGAGCTCGGGGAAGATAATGTGTGAAAACATTATAATGGCAGTCTGACATCGTGGCATGGCATATTTTCAGCAACGACTTTGTTAAGAATGGAAATAGAAAGTTGTGGAGACGCATGATTGCCAACACCAGTCGAGGTATTTTAATCAGAAAAGTTATCTTCATCCCGGATGGCATGGTGCTACAGTGGGACCTACATTAACACATTTTGCGCAAGTCGGCACGGCACCTGGTGATGGTGAAACGCATCTCTAAACACAAGTCTATTCCGATGGAAGAATGATACATTCAATCTTCATACTATCATTGTGTTATCAATGTCAGACATGGACATTAACATATGAAAAAGAAAGCTTACCAAGTGAGAGCAAGAGATAAAAGGTAAAAACTGTAGAACAATATGAACAGTATTTACGTAGAACAATGGTTGTGAAGTTTTACTTGACGGTGAAAAAAAGGCTTATCATTCATTATTCGTTGCTAACGTGAAACAATACGAGTAACCATACACAGGACAAAAACGACATAATCGATGTTTCGACAGAAAGACCTTTATTAAGAAATCGTACACATACACATCTAAAAAATAACGAGCAGGAATGACAAGACTGACGTTCGCATAATCTAGCAAGATGACCGGAAGGCTTGCAACTGTGTCAGAGATAGCATACAGAGGAAATATACAAAAAACGCAAATAAATGTGAGAATGAAAGAAACAGAGAGATGCCGGAACAACATGAGAACACCAACAAAAAAAAACTAAAGAAATGAATGGTCAGAACTTAGTACAAAAAGTTTGAGAGTACCAAACTGAAAAATTAAGTTTTTAACGGCGCACCAGATACAAGTTTTGAAGTAGGGGTAGATTTAGGAGTAGGACATTGGGTGAAAAGACATAAGCCAATAGACCGCTGGATCAGCAACTAACCAACCATACGCCGGTTGCGATGTTTCACCACTGACATAAATTACATTTATTATTTTTGCTTAAATCAATAATAACATGTAGAAGCATCGAAAATTTATTGATAAACAAAATAGCATAACGAAACAGAAAATATTTGAACCAGGTCCGCATAGATGACACCAACATATAGAGTGAACATATAGAGTGAACATATAGAGTGAACATATAGAGTGAACATATAGAGTGAACATATAGAGTGAACATATAGAGTGAACATATAGAGTGAACATATAGAGTGAACATATAGAGTGAACATATAGAGTGAACATAGTTCACCTTGTTCGAATTGTGTTGTTCAGATTGTGTGCTCTTTATGATTCCTCGATGCTTCTTTATTGTATGATTAGTTTACCTATGTCGCATGATGAAACTCTATGACAACCTAGAGAAGACCATAATGGTCGGGACGATGCTAGGAGGACGAACACGAGGAAGACCAAGAAGGTGATGCATGCAAGATATCAAAGACCACTTGAATATGACACTAACAGAAGCAAGATGAGTGGCTCGAGACCAACAGATGATGGCTGTGATGTCTGCTGCAACCTGTTCAGGATATGCTACCTGATGACGACGATGTCACATCGGAAGCAACCATATGTATATGTTATATGTATATGGTATATGTATATGTATATGTATATGTATATGTTATATGTATATGGTATATGTATATGTATATGTGCATTTTTAAGTAGGTCTAATGCGGCATTGAAATTTTGAAGCCATCTGACAATTACTACTGTTTAATGTTTGTGGTTCTTCAGAAATGTACATACATATGCAGTGTGTGTGTGTGTGTTGTTGTTGTATGTGTGTCTATCCACCTGTCAATATCCATAGTAGTTTGACAATATACACGCTGGGAGTGTGGACTAAAATCGCATCTATTTTAGAGATACGGTGTGGTGGAAAACAAAATACGTTCAGTGAAGTTGCCAAGCGAGTAGGTGCCATCCGTGTGAACGTGTTTTAAATTCTGCTTGCCACATTCATTATGTTTGTGACTTATAAGTTACTATTACACTGAATATAATAAATGCGCAACACTCGTCTGTAACATTTGTTTTTGAAACCAAATATCCTCTCGCCATTGCCTCCACTGAAATTGATTTGTTTCTTAGCGTGGTAAGAAATATTGCACATTCTGAGTTCGAGGCTAAAACACCGGTGTATGGACTGTGGGGTCGTTGATGTCTTGGTGAGACCATGGTTAGTACATGATTTGTTTTCTTTCTGGCGTACAATAAAAAGAATTCATGTACACGCTACAGAGACTGCTATGTCACAGCCGGAAGTGGACATAACCATCATTTAATTCTACCCTTAAATACAATTACAACAAACAACACATTTCAGATAAGACGATTTTTCTCAGGTTTTTAATATTTTATACTCGCTCGTTTGCTTTTCTATTTTCTATTTCTTCTGTTCTTGTTGTACATGTCTCATGTCTTATATTTTTTCTCTCACATTCTCTCTTTTATTATCAGCTTTTTTTCCCTTCCTATATTATCATTTTCAAAATACAATATACATTTTGTGTGTTTTTGGCCTGATGAACATTTTTCAGTCGAAACGTCGTCTATTTTTGATGATGTTGTTAGTGTGCTATGCATTTTATTGCAACATACTTTACTTAAATCTGTTTCTTTTTCCTTTTTTTCTCACTGTATTGCACCACCTCCCATATCTTTAGTGTTGTGGGCTGTTCACAGACACTGACGATCCCTTTATGCCCAAGTCGTTTTTTTTCTATTGTTTTTACAAACCACATTGAATTTTTCTATTGTTTGTACAAACCACATTGAATTTTTCTATTGTTTGTACAAACCACATTGAATTTTTCTATTGTTTCTACAAACCACATTGAATTTTTCTATTGTTTTTACAAACCAATTTGAATTTTTCTATTGTTTTTACAAACCACATTGAATTTTTCTATTGTTTTTACGGTTTCTGATCCAGCGGTCCATGGGCTCATGCCCTTTGACCCAATGCCGTTGTGTGATATATGCATGTGTTTGTGAGTTGTTGTTTTGTTCCATATAATGTGTTCCATTTATCTGGATAACCAAATGGCCAGAGGGTGTCCGACAAAGTGGATGGTGCCGCAGTAACCTAATGAACAAATAGTAATGCAAATGATGTAAAAAGGTTACTAAAACACTTACCTAGCCTATTAATAAAAATATATTTTTAAGAAAAAAAACAAAAAACATACAATAAAACTAAACAGGACAATTCTCAACGTATCGGCTCAAATTGAACCTTTTTCAAGAGACAAACAACAGAAAACGACAAAATAAAAAAATAAATAGATGTCTATATTTCATCAAGCCCTCGTCTCCATAATAGCGCAGGGATGGCAACGCATCTAGTCAAGGTGAAAATGCGTGCATTCATTATAAACAAACCGAAAGTGGGAAATTAGAGACACTAATGATGAGTGAAAGAATAATAAAAGAAAAAGATAAGAAAAATACCCCTTTTGTCACTCTATCAGACAGGCAGGTTTTAAGAACATAGTCACAACAGGCACGACTGAAGGGAACAGAGACAGATGGGGACGTGAGAAAATATTCATGTGACAACCTAGCAAGGCTTGGAAACAACGATCCTGATAACAATACTGTGAACAGAGAACCATGGTCACCTACGCCAACAAGAATGGCATATGACAATGATAGATGAGTAATGATGAGGTTGTGTGGTGGTGGGGTGAGTGGGTTTGGGGAAGGAAGGATAGAAGAAGAATCAACATTTGAAAAAGCATGGAATGAATGTGAAACCAAATATAGACATAAACATATATATAAAACCAAACCTAAACATACATAGAAATGTAAACACACACCAAGAGTCAAGAAAGAAACACATAACAAGATGGACACAGATGTGTGAAGGATACCCACACAAAATGCACAGGCATGTAAATGTATCCACACACAGGAAAGGGCTCACACCAGAATAGGTATACACATTGACACAGAATGGAGATACGTGCATTAACATAAAAAAGCGCTCACATAAATATACATATATATATGTATACACAAATATGAACATTCATGCACATAAACACTTTCTCGTATAAATAATAACATGAACATTCATACACATAGAAACATATACATATATTAATGGAAATATAAACGTTCGTTCACATAAAGATAATGCTATAACAACTGCATATGTATACATACAAATGTGTGGCCCAAAGTAATTGTGTGGATACATAGAACCATGTAAAACGAAATGCATATACAAATAACTATATATGTGTGGGCACCCATCAAAGAGACAACTGCAATAAAAACGAGGAAATCAAAATCTAAATATGTAAATGATTTAACAATAACAAAATGGCAGAGTACAAAATAATCACATATTGACATACACAAACGAAAGAAGACATAAAGGAATTATATAGAAGAACGGCAAACACAAAAATAATAATTATTCACGAAAGTGTACAAAGACAAATAATTACAAGAATCAGTGCAATACGGGAGTAGAGGGTATAAAGAAAAGGTGGGTAACTCAAACAAAACGGTGATTAATGTTCATTCCGTTTGGTTGCAAGACTCCCATATGACAAATGAGACGATATTCCAAGGACTGACGTTGCCGGTCACCGGTATAACAACGTAACAAACCGGTTACAATTGGAATATCGTCTCATTTGTCATATGGGAGTCTTGCAACCAAACGGAATGAACATTAATCACCGTTTTGTTTGAGTTACCCACCTTTTCTTTATACCCTCTACTCCCGTATTGCACTGATTCTTGTAATTATTTGTCTTTGTACACTTTCGTGAATAATTATTATTTTTGTGTTTGCCGTTCTTCTATATAATTCCTTTATGTCTTCTTTCGTTTGTGTATGTCAATATGTGATTATTTTGTACTCTGCCATTTTGTTATTGTTAAATCATTTACATATTTAGATTTTGATTTCCTCGTTTTTATTGCAGTTGTCTCTTTGATGGGTGCCCACACATATATAGTTATTTGTATATGCATTTCGTTTTACATGGTTCTATGTATCCACACAATTACTTTGGGCCACACATTTGTATGTATACATATGCAGTTGTTATAGCATTATCTTTATGTGAACGAACGTTTATATTTCCATTAATATATGTATATGTTTCTATGTGTATGAATGTTCATGTTATTATTTATACGAGAAAGTGTTTATGTGCATGAATGTTCATATTTGTGTATACATATATATATGTATATTTATGTGAGCGCTTTTTTATGTTAATGCACGTATCTCCATTCTGTGTCAATGTGTATACCTATTCTGGTGTGAGCCCTTTCCTGTGTGTGGATACATTTAAATGCCTGTGCATTTTGTGTGGGTATCCTTCACACATCTGTGTCCATCTTGTTATGTGTTTCTTTCTTGACTCTTGGTGTGTGTTTACATTTCTATGTATGTTTAGGTTTGGTTTTATATATATGTTTATGTCTATATTTGGTTTCACATTCATTCCATGCTTTTTCAAATGTTGATTCTTCTTCTATCCTTCCTTCCCCAAACCCACTCACCCCACCACCACACAATCTCATCATTACTCATCTATCATTGTCATATGCCATTCTTGTTGGCGTAGGTGACCATGGTTCTCTGTTCACAGTATTGTTATCAGGATCGTTGTTTCCAAGCCTTGCTAGGTTGTCACATGAATATTTTCTCACGTCCCCATCTGTCTCTGTTTCCTTCAGTCGTGCCTGTTGTGACTATGTTCTTAAAACCTGCCTGTCTGATAGAGTGACAAAAGGGGTATTTTTCTTATCTTTTTCTTTTATTATTCTTGCACTCATCATTAGTGTCTCTAATTTCCCACTTTCGGTTTGTTTATAATGAATGCACGCATTTTCACCTTGACTAGATGCGTTGCCATCCCTGCGCTATTATGGAGACGAGGGCTTGATGAAATATAGACATCTATTTATTTTTTTATTTTGTCGTTTTCTGTTGTTTGTCTCTTGAAAAAGGTTCAATTTGAGCCGATACGTAGAGAATTGTCCTGTTTAGTTTTATTGTATGTTTTTTGTTTTTTTTCTTAAAAATATATTTTTATTAATAGGCTAGGTAAGTGTTTTAGTAACCTTTTTACATCATTTTGCATTACTATCCATTTATCTGGCCCTGGAGGGAATTGTTTTTACAAACCACATTGAATTTTTCTATTGTTTATACAAACTACATTGAATTCTTTAGCAGGAATATATGCAATAACAAAAAGATTACTTATAAAAGAGTAGTGTGGGAAATGAATCAAGAACTTGCTGCGACAGTGATCTATCATCGGTACTTTAAATAAGTTGAAAGTTGTCAGTCAAACTGTCAAACACTGCATGTTTCCAGTTAGGGAGCTACATGGATGTGGTTATGTGTAGATGTGTGATAAAGACCACAGACTCTTGCTGACACCACGTCATGTACAGGGTGCATTTTAAATTTATCCCCCCCTCCCATCAGAAAAAACCCGGTTCTTACCGGGAGTTGAACTCTGGACCACACGGATGTGAGAAAAATGCTTTAACATCTTGAACTTGCGCTACACATCGAATTTTACTAAAACTACATGCGATTCAGACTGTCAGGAAGTCAATAAGAATCTGTTGTCATTTGTGGAGGTGATTGAGGATTGACTATACTGTACTGGGGTTACCTCATATACACTGCGTTTGTCAGCGAAACGGCACGCTGCCTGTTGAGAATTCTACCGATATCGAGTAACACTGGCTTCAAGAGATACTGTCAAGGGATCTTTGAAAAATATTATAAACAAGACGTCGCGAGTGAATTTGAACCAAAGACCACTTCAGAACTATAGAGTATAGAGTAGGCTTAACAACTGCACCAGGAATATCCATAATCCCCCAGCAATATCTCGAATCCCCGTCTATAGGTTTCCTAGAAACAAGAGCAGTTGTCTATTCTCTTGTCATCATCAACGTCAAGTTTCGATCTTTTTGGTGTAAACATTATCTTTGCGTTTGACATGTGCACAAGGAACTATCGAGTGTGTAAACATGGCACCGTACACCAGCGTCGTGTGTAACGATTTCTGCAAGAACTTACAAGTCTAGTGTGTGAGTGTTTATATTAGACATATTCAATGTCGTGATAATTAATCTGGTGATAGTCTATATGAAATACGTCATGTTGGCTTAATGGGAATGTGTGTTACAGTGTTGATGTTATTATCGCCTCATGAAGTCACAATCACAATCTGTTGATGATTGTGTTTATTTTTTTAATGTAAGAAGGCTGTACACAAGATTCGAACTCGGCACATTCATCAGACTCACCGCCGTAGCTCTGACAAACTATTTTTATTGTCTTTCCTTCTGGTTACATAATACGTATATTTACCTAGGATTATTTCTGTTGCATATGTATTAGGAAGAATAAATGATACTGACGCTATAATGCGTTCAATAAATCATAGAAGGTTCTCAGATCGTTAGTGCCTGCACATTTATTTATTTCCTCAGATTTTTTACTCATCCATGATTAACGCACCAAGTGGTCAGTCACGTGGTACGTGTTCCACAGGAGTTGCTGTCAAATATACTTCTCTATGTTGAGTTTTTTGAAGGGCACAAGTTAACAAAGTGACCAGAAGTACCACTTCAAGGACTCGTTAGATACCCCACTGAAAGTATTTGAAATAAACCAAGACAAATGGGAACACGCTGCAGGAAACAGAGCTACATGGCACAGAGCTACAGTGAAAATTATGCGCAGCATCGTGTGAGAAGAGAGATGGAGCAGCTCAACAGCGGAGAGTAGTTGGAAAGTCGCGGGTACATGAAATAATATGTATAGTAAACGTAAGGCGCAGCATAGTCTGAAAAGAGAAACGCAAAGTATCTTGGGTTTCTTGCACCGGGAATCGAACCCTGCTACAGACGCGCTCTACAACACGTCGCCACAGAGCGTACAACACAAGGCTCACGTATTCAAAGCTTGCCTTCAACAATTATTACGTACAACTAATTGGCACAAACATCAAATAAAACCGCATGTGGCTTGCCTATTTTATCGATATCACATTTCACAACGATTATATCACAGTGAGACACACACGCACGCGCGCGCACACACACACACACGCTCACACACACACAGATATATATACATTCTTGAATCCAGTAGCAGTGGTGTGGGTGGCGTCGAGTCATGCAGAGTTCACATAATGTCGCAATACTAGTGATATCTGTAATTTGTGATGTGATTGATCACATAACTGAAGGTATAGGTTGTGTGTCAGGTAACGGAGATATGATAACAGAGTACGCTATGATAAATACAGAAATATTAAATATTGTTCATATGCAAGCCCTTCTCCATAACACGCCCTGCAAGCTAGTTCAAAAACATCGTCACTTACCTTAGCTGATCATACTTTTCGGCTATTCATTTGTTGTTGAAATAACATAGGAACAGAATGTCCAGTAATCCTTCGCTTAAGCCAAGACAAGTCACAATGTTTGGGATCAGCAGCAGAACAAAGCTAAAAAATGACATGATATATACATCATAATGCATTTCTCTGTCAACGATGGCACATAGACATGGCCTACAGAAATAGTTAGTTTTATTAGTCGCAAAAATATGTACCACTGCACACGTTATGGTGGAGATTGGCTGCATTATTGTACCACTGCACACGTTATGGTGGAGATTGGCTGCAGTATTGTACCACTGCACACGTTATGGTGGAGATTGGCTGTATTATTGGTCAGCCTTCAGTGTTGAGATGTTTATGTGTCAGTTAATCTTTGTCTCCTGCTATGCCGAACACGATAGTAAATTCATATTAAAATATAGATTTGAGCGGCTTTTCGGCATAGTGGAATGTAGATATTAGCGGCTCGGTGGACATAGAAAGTTTTAAGGGCCAATGTGCTTTTATTTGATCCATTTGAGTAATCAGCATTTGAGCCAAATCAGCATTCCAAAAAATGAGAACCATTTTTTGCAATGGAAGTCTATCAATGCAGACCCGAATTCGGGTGCTGAGATGTTATATCGAACCGATTCTTTTTTATGGATGTGAAGCATGGACTATAAACAAGAAAATTCAAAGTGAATTGGAGGCTACAGAAATGTGGTTTCTGAGAAGAATGATGAAAATACCATGGACAGCCAAGAAAACTAATGCAAAGGTTCTCATTGATGCTGGCGTAAAAAGATCAATCATATCAAACATTAGAGGCAGACAGACAATATTTCTAGGGCATGTGCTGAGAAGAACACAGCTTGAACACTTAATAACCACTGGAAAGATCAAAGGGAGAAGAGATAGAGGTCGGCAAAGAGAAAAGTTACTAGATGGGCTTGTATCGTGGCACGGTAGAAGCTCACCAACCAAGCTTATTGACAACACAAGAGACAGAGAGTCGTGGAGAAACATGATCGCCTACGCCAGTCGGCATCGCACTTGATTGATTGATTTGAGTAAAACTGTTCGTGTCCATTTCATTGAGGTGTATTGTAAAAAAATGTTTTTTGGTAATACATTATTTTCCTGATCAACGACGCATCTATGGAGGATGTAGCAATCATCGAGTCTGAAACATTTACTTTCCTAGAAGTTCTGGTGCCAACTTTCCTTAGGTTGTCTTGACCACGGAGACGTTGATGTTTTAAGAAACTTTTCAATTTAAACTAAAAATTGAATCAAAAATCGACACAGACCATCGGCCTATAGTAATAACTATGGTTGCAGTAAAGAGATAAAACAAAAAAGAACAACTGAAACATCATCCATAATAAATTATAAAGAACTAGACAAAGAAGAAATACTGCAGAAAACTACAGATGATCTAACAAAGAGATTACCAGAAACCACAGAGAACATAGAATATTATTGGTGTAAGTTTAAGATATGACTAAAGGAGAATAACAAAGAACTGCGGAAAATACAAAACAAGGAAAACCCAGGGCTAAATGAGCACCCAGATGGAGCGAAGAAGTGAAAACAGAAATACATACACAAAATAACGCCTTCCGAATATGGGCAAAAAAAGGACATAGAGTACCTCAGGGATTAGCGAATCAAGACAAAGAAAAGAGAAGCTAAAGACATAATAAAGAAAGCATGAGAAGAATAGGGACACAAGATTTAAAATATTTGTACATCAAATCCTAGAGAAATTTATCAATTCATTAAAGCTATGAAGACTGAGGATGATCATGTTCCTCGTTCACAAGAGAAGATGAGCATGGCATGAAAAACAATAAATGACATGAACAAGTAGAAAAACAACAAAACATTTGAGGTTGTCTAATTTGGTTTGTGAGTCCATAGATGCCCGATGAGTCCGATTCGTGCCACGAAAGCTCTATTGCAGTGCATGCAGGAGTGTACAGGGTTTGTAAGTAGGAGCGTTTTCGCATTTGTCCTTACGCTGTCGCCACTCGCAAATTCCCCGCAAATTGTGTTCTTTCTTTTTCAAATTTAGAGATGCTAGCAGTGATCAGGGTGTGCCAAGCTGAGCGATCAGGGTGTTTTAGGTGATCCATGAAGCGTTTTTTCTGCCCGCCGCTTGCTCGTTTGCCATCGCACAGCTCCCCATAGACTAATCTCTTTGGAAGACGCTTCTCTGGCATACGGACGATGTGGCCAGTCTAGCGAAGTTGGGACCTAATCAACAGGGCATTGATGCTTTGCATACGGAACTTTTGAAGGATTTCCGTGTCTGATACACGATCCTGACAACGTACTCCCATACGGTTTCTTAGGCACCGTAGGTGAAAAGAGTTAGGCTGTCGAGCTTGTTTCGCATAGACAGTCCAATATGACGCAGCATAAAGTAGTGTTGGTAGAACCACTTCACGGTACACGTCCAACTTAGTTGTCAAACTGAGACCACGCCTAATCCAGACGTTGGCACGAAGACTCCCACATGCCGCACTGGCGCGAGAAATATGCAGGGCAACACCCTCGTCAATTGTAGCAGTTTGTGATAGGATGCTGCCGATACAAGCAAACGTATTGGCAGTATTGAGTTATTGTCCCTTTACTGTGATTACTCTCAAATATCTCCGCCTATTCCCTACGTACATCACCTGTTTTGACTTTCTGAATCATATTCAGAGAGTCACTTAGTATGCACGCACGGGAATAGGCTTGCGAATCCAGCCAGTTAAGTGCCTGCGTTACTGCGAATACTTCCATTGTTAGACTGCTTGTTGTTGCGATAAAGTCACCACTGGCTTCGTGTATTGTTCTCCCATTTGAACTGGCAGTAAAGGCCCATGCGCGTCGGTGGTGACGGACGACCGACCCATCCGTG
This sequence comes from Meghimatium bilineatum, assembly GCA_034231615.1. Lineage (NCBI taxonomy): Eukaryota > Metazoa > Mollusca > Gastropoda > Stylommatophora > Philomycidae > Meghimatium > Meghimatium bilineatum. Next base: position 4,741,515 of record CM067298.1, read on the forward strand.
TAGATCACAACATCTGTGTCATCGGTATTCTCGCAGATTTGTGCCTTGACCTCAGCATCCACGCTCACGGGGCTGTGTTCCCTGCGCCCTCTATTAAGTGTAATGACGGTCTTGATTGTCTCTTGAAAGACCGTAGGAATAGGTATCCATTTCTTGCCAGGAGTTATGTCCTCTGGGGCACAGATATGTTTAACGGTATCCTCGGCGATACCCATCCACGATTCGCTTCTCTTGAGCCTGCTTCCCTTCACACGCTGGAGCTCGCTGTGTAGTGGGTGATCTATGTCAGAACTCACTCTGAGGTATGCGCGGGAACGCCACATATCAATTATATGAGATATGATCGGAAAATCAAGGAGAAATCTCACAGAGAGAACCATATCACCACAACCTTCTCTTGGTTGATCAGTGCCACAGAATCGTCAAACCAGAAGGCGATACGGTCTAGCTCATTCTGCAGTGATTCGACAGTTTCTGTTCTATCTCTTCCCTGTCTGTATATCAGGATGTCATTCACAAAGGACAGTGATCTACCTTTTCCGTCGAGCTGCTGCTGTGTTATTGCCACAGTGTAGACATTGAATAATACGGGTGAGAAGGGAAATCCATGTGGAAGGCCTGGGCGTATTGTTATGGGTTTCAATGTCCAGCAACTGCACTTGAGAGTAGAAATGCGGGCATCACAACGAAGACTCACACTTATTTTGTCCCCGGACACGTGGGCGTGGAGGAAAACGAACGAACCGATCAATTAGCTAGCCTAGCCACCACAACAGATGGTCAGCCTATGGACCGAGCAGACATACACTTTGCTGTTTATGAATCCTCACGATAAGAGGATTTTGAGATGAATCAGCATGAGTCAATATCGAGAATGCGAGAATTGGGCGTAGCCTGTAGAGAACCCATGACAAAGATTTTAAAAAGATCAGTGAACCAACATAGAATCGAAACCATCAGCCATTATACCCTGAGAGATTTACTGAAGCGGAGATCTGAGCACCTATGGACTTGCCCAGTGTGCGAAGAGGATAATCAACAGACCTAATACCTAATACTGTCATTACTGGTTCTGTGTAGGGGATACCTGGCGCTGGTTGATACATTACTAATGTCTACGCGGTGCTGATGGTGAGACCGAACGCACCTAAGGCCAATGAAAAGAGGTCCATACTGTATTGCATGTCTTTCAGACTAGTAGCGTTTAGTGAACAATCGTCGGCGAACAAGAGGTCGCGAACAATGTCTATCTTAGTTTTGGTCTTGGCCCTCAATCTACTAAGATTAAAGAGCTTGTCATCAGGTCGATAACGAAATCAAATTCCTGCACTGTTATTCCGGAAGGCATCATTTAACATTACAAGAATAGCATTCTGAAGAACAGACAATAGAATACAACAATCAACTAACATCACATTCATCGACCTAGAAAAGGCTTTGGACAGAGACATATTGTGGACCTACTTAGAAAAATACAGGATCCACGGCCAAATCATCGAAAACATCACAACACTATATCAGAGATGCGAAGCACGAGTAAGAACACAACGTGCTGAAGCCGGATGTGTCATGTCAAACTGCGTAGATATCGCAGAAATGTTGTAAATCACGACACACCGCATTCCGTTCTACGGACTGCATCCTGCTAATCTGCAGGAGTTTGAGAACTAAAGCAGAAGAAGGAGAAGACGATAAAGCAGTAAGAACTCCAGAAGGAATGACAGACACATTAATAATAACATCTGGAGTTAGACAGGGATGTGTATTATCCTCACTCGTATTTAACATCTATATGGACAAAGAAAAGGAAGACAGTAGCATCATAAACAAATTGCTATACGCAGACGATATGCAGTGATATATTTTACCTGCAAAAAATCTAAACGTACCAAATACACATTGCGAAATCAGCAACATGAGAATAAACAAACTAACATAAGAAAAACTGAAGATATGCAGAAATCAATCCCCACTAGAAATATACATAGACGGCACACAACGCAATCAAGTGAAGGAATTTAAATATTTAGATAAAACGTTTTTGGACGTCGGGAGACCGGATAGGGAAATAGAGACAAGATTTCAGAAAGCAAACGCAATTTTATACCATTTGTCACCAATGCTGAAACACCAGAACATCGACATGATCTCCAAAAGAATGTTAATAAACACGGTGTTCATGCGGGCACTGTGCTACCGATGCCAGACCTGGACCATGACAAGGAAACTAGAACAAGAACTCACTGTATGCAAAATGATGTGCATAAGAACATGATTAGGGTAGCAGAAAAAGAGATGGAATAAACAATCACACTATAAGAAATCTGGTGAAAACAATATCGTGCAAAGAATACATCGACACACAAACGATCAAATGGTTCAGACACCTAATCAGAATGGTCTTGATCAAATATCATCGATATCCTTGATGATCATCTGAAAAAAAGAAATAGGGGAAGATCCAGACGAAGATGGATATATGACATCAGAGAATTACTAGTACACCAAGGCTGCACTATGGAACCGGCATCACAGTTAGCTAAAGAAAGAAGACTCCGTCTTCCCATGACGCCTAGCGGCACACCTGGATAGGACAAGACAAGACCACGGCTTTCTTCAACTGTTCTATCTGTACACTGCAACAGATGCTATGTCAAGTTTTGACTGTACAATGCAACCGATGCTATGTCAAGTTTTGACTGTACACTGCAACAGATGCTATGTCAAGTTTTGACTGTACACTGCAACCGATGCTACGTCAAGTTTTGACTGTACACTGCAACAGATGCTATGTCAAGTTTTGACTGTACAATGCAACCGATGCTATGTCAAGTTTTGACTGTACACTGCAACAGATGCTATGTCAAGTTTTGACTGTATTTATTTACTACTGCTTCCACTGTTACTCATATACGATATTAAGTATTTCAATGCACCAACCTCTTCTAACTTCAGTCCATTCAGCCCGTACTCATACGGCCTCAGCATGATCTTTCTCTGTCACTTTAATAGATGCGATGAAATAGCAAACTCTATTCCTAAATCTCCTTATTTGCTTACTTCGTTATACATTACATATGGCGGTAATGGTGGTCTGTACAACCCTTCCTTTCTGGCGCCAGGAACATGCGAATTTAAGTTGGAGAAATACATGAATAATTAATATTTGTTCTAACAATATCGTTTGCATCACACATTTTTAAGTAAACAATGGGAAATTTTGTTTCGGAAAAAGAAAAAAAATCTGATTATTATGATCGAATTTCCATCACTAATTTTCTCTTAGCCTGATTTTTAAAATGTTATTTTCTTTCAATTATTTAGATTGCGTGCTTGCTTGATTGCGACCTTTTCGTGTTGCTCATGTTGTCTCTCTAATGTCCTTGTTTGCTCTCTTGATATAACCCAAATTTTCCATTTCTTATTATGATCAAGTTTCTCAGTTCTCAGCAGGGTTACCAGACACATGCACCGGTTTATTTCAAAAGTGTAGACAAATTTCAAATTTGTGTATAAAAATATAATAGTATGATTTTTCACAAATGCCGAATGTCTATAAATTTCGATCACCCTTCTGCAAGTATCAACATTCATTCACTTTGCAACGACTAAATATGTGTTAGTGCTAAATTAATTTTAGTTCTTCTAGTGCCATTGCGAGAGTACGAGCTTTTTCTAGACAGATACGCAATGAGGAAACGTAAATATTTTGTGCATAGTAAAATTATACATCTTAATTTAAATATTTAAATAAAATCCCTACATCCAAAAATAGACGATGAATGGTTACTTCCTGAATAAGATATACAACTAATGCATTTTTCAGTGAGTATTAACTACATTTTAAAGTAAATTATTGCCATTATTATTTTTTTAAAGTGCTCTTTGCTACAACAAAAATTGTGTGTTCTTATTGTTTACTGTGTGGGGGTCTCACTGTAGTAACAACGTTTCCACTTACATCTCCCGAGAAAAGTATTATCTGTATGAAAAAAGTACCCATAATTCTTTATCTTTACATGAGGAGAATAAACAGTATTTGTACTTGGTCAATGTCCTCAAAGCAATATGATTTTCACACAGTTTGTACATATACTTCAACAACAAAATATCGTAAAGTAGACTCGTATTTTCCACCAAAATTAGCCAAAAATTACCAAAATAAATGTTATGACCAACAGCCTGGTTAAACGGCAAAAATTTGAGAAATGTGGACATAACAAGACGAGTGTGGCAACCCTCATTGTAAAGATGTGGATGGCGTAACTTGATCTTGCTTCTGGAAAGTCATTTTTTTTTACCGTTAACTAGTGGCTTATCTTGAACTTACTCCTCAAACAGTGGCGTGTCGTGAATTTTTTTGGTATTGTTTCGTGGATTTTGGCAGAGGTCATTCGTTTATAGACAGTGATTATCAGGACCGTAGATGCATCTTAGGTTAAAAAGGGGGTTACCTGAAAAAAGTCTTTTTCTATATTCGTAACTTCGTGACAAAATTTGTTTTTGTGAGTTTCAGTGACCCTCTTTAGGGAATTGAACAATATGGGGGTGGCGGGGGTGGATATAAGGCATAGGGTTACACGCGTATTTTCTTGCTTCATGGTACTAAATGTTATGTTCAGTTTTCCTGGGGGCGGGGGGGGGAAGGGGAGAACGGATTGAAACTCTCTTCCCGCATATCTACGGGCTTACTGATAATGAAAAGTTATCCCAGTGGTTACACTCGTTTGTTTTATTGTAGATAAACTCTATCCTGTTTCTATTCGCGCTCATGTACTTTGTCGCATTTGTTGTCATTTACTATGTTCTAGCTTTTCATTCAATTAACGCATTTCGAACGGACGGTTAGATTAAACCATTTGAAACGGTCGGTTAGAGTAAACCATTTGAAACGGTCGGTTAGAGTAAGCCATTTGAAACTGTCGGTTAGAGTAAACCATTTGAAACGGTCGGTTAGAGTAAACCATTTGAAACGGTCGGTTAGAGTAAACCATTTGAAACGGTCGGTTAGGTTAAATATTTTGTTACGTCGTAGGGTTAAACTAGATGAAACTTTGAACCAAATGTATTCCTTCGCTACGCTAACAAAGCAAACACTCTGTCTTAAGGTATTTCTATATCAAGTAGCAAGCCGTGCTACTACTTTCACTTGGTGAAACGTAAAACTTCTGAAACTATGCATGTGGTATACTAATGGGTGAAACGTAAAACTTCTGAAACTATGCATGTGGTATATTAATGGATGAAACGTAAAACTTCTGAAACTATGCATGTGGTATTCTAATGGGTGAAACGTAAAACTTCTGAAACTATGCATGTGGTATACTAATGGGTGAAACGTAAAACTTCTGAAACTATGCATGTGGTATACTAATGGGTGAAACGTAAAACTTCTGAAACTATGCATGTGGTATACTAATGGGTGAAACGTAAAACTTCTGAAACTATGCATGTGGTATACTAATGGGTGAAACGTAAAACTTCTGAAACTATGCATGTGGTATACTAATGGGTGAAACGTAAAACTTCTGAAACTATGCATGTGGTATACTAATGTAAATTTTCTAAACATTATACAACATTCAAAAAAAAAAGGTGGCATCGTCACTATATGATTAAGTAAAGTAAAGTAACACATAGCATTTATTAATGCCGTAGAGGTGTGAGATGTTAGCAATCTCACATTTCACAGGCTCTGCAAATGAGGGCGGTTGCCATCTCCTCTCCCTCGCAGTCTTTATTTCCCGGATTTACCCAGTACCCATTTAAGGCTGGGTCGACTCGGAAGCTGTTGCGATCTGAAAAACATTTCCGTCTCAACTGGGGGAAGGAACCCATGACCACTCAAATGCAAAGCCAGTGCGCTAACGCGGCTCCCAACTGTGTGATTACTGACAAATGATTATTCTAGAAACTATCAATAAATATTTATAAAATATTTTGTTATTAATTAATTATCGCATACATTTGTTTATATTCACAACTATAAAACATTCAGCGCATGTATTGCAGTAATGGTGTATACGCCACTGCACTCAACATATAAGTAGAAAATCCGGTGCACAGAATATTGAAGCTGTCAGTCTGTAGCTGCCGGTCAGATATTGTTCTGTACATCTTGCAAACTAGTTTCATTCATGTCAGTGAAACAGAAATATCTCAGTTCAGTATTATACCATCATATGCCAACGACATGACATCTAGTTGCACACAATGTCTTCTATGTAGTAGGATTGCCAAACTTATTCTGTAGTATGTCTCAGGCTGTCACTTAATTCACTACAACGTTTCCCATTATATATATTTGACATCTAATTCACTAGAAAGTTTCTCATTATATACACTTTGAATCTAATTCACTAAAATATCTTCCAGTATATACAATCTCACATGCAATTCACTATAAAGTGTCCCATTATATACAATTTGACATCTAATTCACTTGAATGTTATCCAGTATATATATATATAAACTACTACACCTTATTGCTTTCTTCTGCGTTCTTGTTCATGTTCCTATAAATTAGCAGTATATGCATTCTGGAGAACGAAATGTTCTGCAATGGTTTAAACTTATGCTGTGATATCTGCGGCTTTCAACCGCATGCGTCTGACGCCATCATGGCTGGCTTCTGGTTCACATATGAACAGCCAGCTCCACCCACACACAGTGGCATTACACGGCATTCATGAATATCAAACAGTGTAGCTGTTGTTTCTTCCCATTTCATAGATAGTAAATAGTGTTCTGTACCGGAACAAACCCCTTGGAGTGAAAGCCATGGAATGTCAATATACTTTCAGACCCATGTGAAAGAAATACTAAATGAGGACGAACAGAACAGTGTGCAGCGAAGGACAGTCACCCTCAGTTTCCTGGACGAGGAATATCCATAAGACATATGGGTCAGAATATACACAGATGGGTCAGCCAGAATGCAGTGAGGAATGGAGGTGCGCATATATATATGTATATATATGTATATATATATATATATATATATATATATATATATATATATATATATATATATATATATATATATATATATATATGTGATATATGATCAGAACACCAACAGGGAAATTCTGCAATAATTATGATGCCGAAATCCAGACAATTAGGGTGGCAACTAAAAAACAGCTGAACTCCAACTCTGGCCTACAGCCTGTGGTATTCCTGACAGATGCAAGGTCAGTGCCTCAAGCTCTCCTATCCGGAAAACTAACAGACTTGAAAAAAACTACTTAATGAACTGTCTTACAATTATAGGGTAACCATGCAGTGGATACCCTCTCACTGTGGCATACCAGGAAATGAAAAAGCAGACCAACTGGCTAAGGAAGGTGCTGCCGAAGACCAACCAGATATACCAATCACCTACCATCAGAAAAAACAGATGATCAAGTCAATAAGAAAGCCACAAACACCAACACAAGATGACTATCACATTATTAATAGATCAGAACAAGTTGTAATTCTACGTCTCAGAACAGGACACAACCGACTCCGCAGTAACATGTATACAAAGTTCAAGATTGGCAACACGGCCATGTGTACATGTCGACAGGCAGCACAGAGTGCCAAACAAATACTTGAAGCAAGATTGTTCTGAGTATGAAACGATGAGGCAGACATATTGGCCAGAGGAAACAACACTGGAATCAAAGCTCTATGGGCCACTGTAAGAATTACAAAAGACAGTGAGTTTTATTAATTAAGGAGACATAATTACAGATATAGAAATGTTTCAAGTGAACGAAAGAAGAAGAAGAAGAAGAAGAATTTTACTCCTCTTTTAGACCCATACAACAACAGACGATCTACACATATAGTTCGCTAAAATATCTCTCCACTGTATGCAATCCCACATCTAATTCACTAAAATGTATTCAGTATATATATATATATATATATATATATATATATATATATATATATATATATATATATATATATATATATATATATATATATATATATATATATATATATAATCTTATATCTAATTCACTAAAATGTATTCAGTATAAATATAATCTTATATCTAATTCTTTAAAATGTATTCAGTATATATATAATCTTATATCTAATTCACTAAAATGTATTCAGTATATATATAATCTTATATCTAATTCACTAAAATGTATTCAGTATATAATCTTAAATCTAATTCACTAAAATGTATTCAGTATATATATAATCTTATATCTAATTCACTAAAATGTATTCAGTATATATAAAATCTTATATCTAATTCACTAAAATGTATTCAGTATATATATAATCTTATATCTAATTCACTAAAATGTATTCAGTATATATATATAATCCTATATCTAATTCACTAAAATGTATTCAGTATATATATATAATCTTATATCTAATTCACTAAAATGTATTCAGTATATATATATAATCTTATATCTAATTCACTAAAATGTATTCAGTATATATATAATCTTATATCTAATTCACTAAAATGTATTCAGTATATATATATAATCGTATATCTAATTCATTAGAATGTCTTCCAGCATACACGACAGACCATCTAATTCACTAGAATGCCTTCTAGTATACATGACAGACCATCTAATTCACTAGACTGAAATCTGTGTCCACACTGTGAAATCCCCAAGCAAGTCTGCTGCAAAATATTACACTTCACTTCTCAATCGCCTCAGTTCATTTCTAATATCTCTGCCTCTTGACGTGTGAACAGATCTCAGTACGGCAGACAGTTTCTGCTAAGGAATCTTCATAAGTTGGAGCAATATAATCGATCAAAGTCACGCTTGCAATAGAAAATAGAAAACCTCATTGAATGTGTGCGGTATAACTCTTCCTTGTTAGTGATTTCCCAAACATCATTTCATAGAATATATTGCATATGCCCTTGTTGATATTTGTATGCTTTATTGATCACATATCTGTTTGATGTTTGTATGCTTTATTAATCACATATCTGTTTGATGTTTGTATGATTCATTGATTACATATCTGTTTGATGTTTGTAAGACGCAGTTATCGCATATCTCTTTGATACATCAACAAACAGAGTCCACTAACGCATTAGATGTATCAAAACGCAAAGTCAGTTAATGTAATTGACACATCAACACAAGGTGTCAAATAATGTATTGTGTTATTTAATTATCCTCTTCGAACATCGGACAAGTCCATAGATGCTCAGATCTCTGTTTAAGTAAATCTCTCAGGGTATAACGGATGATGGTTCCGGTTCTATGTTGGTCCGCTTCTCTTTTTTTAAATCTGTGTCAGATGTTCTCTACGGGGCACGCCAACCCTCAGTCCCAATTTTCGCATTCTCGATATTGACTCATGCTCATTCATCTCATAATCCTCTGATCGTGATGACTCATGAAGAGCAATGAGCATGACTGCTCGGTCCATAGACTGACCGTCTGTTGTGGTGGCGAGGCTAGCTAATTGGTCGGCCCGTTCGTTTTCCTCCACGCCCGCGTGTCCCGGGACTAAGATAAGCGTGATTTGTCGTAAAGACACCCGTATGTTGGCGCTCTCTAATTAGTATTAGTAATGTATTTGATGTCAATATATCAATAAAACCCATAACCCTTCATGGTCTTAGGGGTACCACATTAGAAGCTTCAGCACACAGAGTCCTCCAGCGAATTCTATCCTCAACAATGCGGATGAGTGTGGAAATATCTAGCCCTGTCCATTCCTTGATGTTGTCTGTCCATGTCTTTATTTGTCCTCCTCTGCTTCTTCCACCCTCGACAGTTCCCTGCAGTATTGTTTTTGACAAGGAATCGTGCCTGCATACATGTCCGAACCATGCTAGTTTTCGTCGTTTCACTATTGAAAGCAATGGCTCCTGGACACCTGCACACATCTCTACTTTATTTCTTACGTACATATTGGTCTTATGTTCCCTATAGGAAATTCGTAGAATTCTTCTGTAGCATTTATACTCGAAAGCCTGTAATCTTCTCTCCATGTCCGCAGTGAGTGTCAAACTCTCACAACCATACAACACAACAGAAAGCACCAGCGACCTATACAGTTTGATTTTCACTCCAACACTGATGTTGCTTTTCCAAATCACAGTTAGCCTTGACAAGGACGCTAAAGCCATCTCCAGCCTTATTTTTAGTTCTGCTTTGCATTTACCATCGCTGCATATACTGGATCCGAGGTATTTGAAGGTATTCACCTCCTCAAGCTTATGTCCATTCATCATGATATTAGTCTGGTTTTCTGTGTCTCTGCTGTTTACCAATATTTTGCTCTTATCTGAATTGATTTCCATTCCGTACTTGCTGGTAACTTTTTCTAACATTGATGTTAATTCTTGCAATGATTGTTCTGACCCAGCTATAAGATCAATATCATCAGCGAAACGCAAGTTGCAAATAGGGCGACCTCCGATCGATATAGACGTGTTGTAGTCATGCAATGTCTCTTGTATGATGTGCTCTAAGTATATGTTAAAAAGTACTGGGGACATTATGCATCCTTCCATTGTAGTATTTCAGTGGGCAAAAGGTTTAGCTAGTGGTGCCCATCTCCTCTCCAGCTGTCCTTCTGATGTGGTTATATGGATGTGTTTTCTCTCTCCATCTCCATTGCACTTTGCTGATGTTGACACTACATCACATTTGAACTTCGCACTGAGCGCATCGCTACCATTTCACTAGGTCACAACCTTACTTCGTACGCATCCACATTAAGACTTCTAAACTTGATAATACCTTCACTATGTTGTTATCTTTTAATCCATTAACGAGTAACCTTCAAGATATTATCCCGAATTGACATATTTTCCACTGCACACTAATTCACTGAATATAATACATAACATAGATCCCTGCTTCACAGAATGAAAACACAACGCCATATTGTCGTGATGACTCGTATTTGATGTATTAGTCGCTAGACGTTGAGGGATATTGTTGTCCGTTACTAAACGCTGAAGGATATTGTGGTCAGTCGCTAGACGCTGAGAGATATTGTGGTTTGTCGCTAGACGCTTATGGTTAATGTGGTCAGTAGTTAGACGTTGAGGGATATTTTGGTCAGTAGTTAAACGTTGAGGGATATTGTGGTCAGTCATTAGACGCTGAGGGATATTGTGGTCAGTAGTTAGACGTTCAGGGATATTGTGGTCAGTAGTTAGACGTTGAGGGATATTGTGGTCAGTAGTTAGACGTTGAGGGATATTGTGGTCAGTAGTTAGACGTTCAGGGATAGTGTGGTCAGTAGTTAGACGTTGAGGGATATTGTGGTCAGTAGTTAGACGTTGAGGGATAATGTGGTCAGTCATTAGACTCTGAGGGATTGTTTTCGTCAGTCGCTAGACGATGAGAGATATTGTGGTCAGTGGCCAGATATTGAGGGATATTGTGGTCAGACATTGAGGGATATTGTGGTCAGTCGCCAGATGTTAAGGGATATAGTGGTCAGTCGCAAAACGCTAAGGGATATTGTGGTCAGTCGCCAGACGTTGAGGGATATTGTGGTCAGTCACATGATGGATATTCTGATTACGAGATTCTAACAATTATTTACCCATGAATCATAACACTGTTCGATGTGCAGTGTTGATTATCTTTCAACTAACTAAATAACTAATTTCGAACTATATAAGATATCGTCGTGTAATTGTGATATAATTTGGATGGTTGTTGATTCAGTGGTCCATAGGCGAATGTCTTTTAACCACACGGTATTGTGTGACGTTATTTGTGAGCTGTTTTTGTTCCGTATAATGCAATTTTCCCCAACTTCTATTTTAACCATGTCCCATCTAAGTCTTTCTAAAATGCCGATGCTCTGTATGAAACCTATTGTTTTATATTCAAAAACTGAATGATTCCCTAAACTGATTTATAATTGCCTTCTGAAAACTCAAATTGCCCCTCTGGTATTTGGGACGTACGTCCCATGTTGGTAAATAGTAGTATAATGTGTTCCATTCATCTGGTCTTGTAGTGAAACGTATTCTTCTGACATAATCCAGCGTTGAACATTCAGACAGGTGTGTGATAGAACATTCAGACAGGTGTGTGATAGAACATTCAGACAAGTGTGTGATAGAACATTCAGACAGGTGTGTGATAGAACATTCAGACAGGTGTGTGATAGAACATTCAAACAGGTGTGTGATAGAACAATGAGACAGGTGTGTGATAGAACATTCAGATATGTGTGATAGAGCATTCATACAGGTGTGTGATAGAGCATTCAGACAGGTGTGTGATAGAACATTCAGACAGGTGTGTGATAGAACATTCAGACAAGTGTGTGATAGAACATTCAGACAGGTGTGTGATAGAACATTCAGACAGGTGTGTGATAGAACATTCAGACATGTGTGTGATAGAACATTCAGACAGGTGTGTGATAGAACATTCAGACAGGTGTGTGATAGAACATTCAGACAGGTGTGTGATAGAACATTCAGACAGGTGTGTGATAGAACATTCAGACAGGTGTGTGATAGAACATTCAGACAGGTGTGTGATAGAACATTCAGACAGGTGTGTGATAGAGTCCTGGAATCCTGCTTACATGTTTATTCTACTTCTAGTATATTAATGTGCTATATCATCTTTGTAGCAAATGCAATGCACGTGTCTCTATCAGTTTTGTTGAAATCCCAGCAAAAATCTAGATTTTTCGTGAGTGTTAAAACCATGATATCCTTATATCACTGCCTGTATTGAAGCTTTAAAATGTCTTGTTGTTGTCGAATATTTATTCATCAGTTTAGTAGTTATACATGGACATATCGATTGCGTAATCCCATTTTCTGTACAATTGCACAATAACTAGCTAATGGACTTGTTCAATGTGCATACATATGTCTGTTTATCTCACACCGTTATTCTCTTTGAGCGATCGCTAGATCCTAAAGTTATCGTTTTCTATCATTTTATGGCATTGAGGAATATTTTAACTGCAAACCAGGATCAGATATGAAACGTGAACATACTCATCATAAAATATAACTATTTATACATGATCCTGTGGTTAAGAAATGTGAAGAACAACGTCTCGTAAAACAAAGAAATGTAGGGAACACAGTCTCCTTAAAAAAGTAATAACTGGAATAAAAGAGCGAATATGTCACACAAATGAGTAAAAATAATACTTTAAAACGCACTAGTGTTGTCTATTGTGCTGTATGGTTGTGAGAGTAGGAAACTCACTGCGGACATGCAGAGATGACTACAGGACTTCGAATACAATTGTTACAGTCGATTTCTACGAATCTCCTATAGAGAGCGTAAGACAAATATCAACGTAGGAAAATATTTAGAAATGTATAGAAGTCCACAATAACTTTTGCTGTAGTGAAACGTGAAAACTTGCATGGCTGTCACGTGAATTATACCGTACAAGTATACCGACATGATTCTTTGTCAAAAACAATACTACAGGTCGTCATCAAAGGTAGAAGAAACAGACAAAGGCCAAAATAAAGCATGGACAGACAATATAAAAGACTGGACAGGACAAGGTTTTTTTCTTCACTAGTCCGCATTGTTAAAGATGAAAATCGCTAAATCACAATGTGTCTTGATGCAACCAAAGTGGTAACCCTACAACCCAGACTCTGTGTCGATGCGTCCAATGTAGTACCCCTACAACCCAGACTGGATATCGGTCTATAGAAAATATTTTACTTAAGCACGCTATTTATTTAGAGCTGCACACATTTGTCTCCCACAATGTATATACAATATATTTCACTTTTGGTGATGTACGTTCTTTTCAACCGTGGAAGTAAGCTTAATTTGGTTATATCAGAGTTTCTTATCATAAAAATGTGATGGAAGTTGTGGTTTGCTAAATGACAATATTCAAGATATGTATTTTAGGGAAAAAAAATTGTTTTCTGATTTTATTTTTGTCACTTTCGACTCACCTGCTCCATTGAAAAAAAATTGATTTAATCCGTTGAAAAAAATTGTTTTACTCTGTTGAAAAAATTGTTTTACTGTGTTAAAAACTGTAAATCTCCATACTGATTTTATAATGCCCCGATTAATAATCAAGAAATGTGGTTTCCCCAAGCTCTTGGGTCAATTTTCAGTTCTTGAGAGATGAGTTCAAGTGATCCTTAAAATGTGCGTTCCTGAACTCCATATTAGCAGTTACCTAAACACAGTACAAAACGTTGTGGTTAAGCTGTTGGCTATGTGCTCAAGAGGCGGCAAATTTAAATCCTGCTCGTGTCGCCTTATTTATAAATGAATAAATTTAGGAGAACATTGGGGATTATAGCTAGAAGTGACATAGTTACGTGCTAAGAGTGATACTATGGGCAAGCGGCTTGCCGCCTCGTTGAGAGGACAGAGTATATATGGGATACGCCTAGTATAATCATGTTGATCATATGTGCTCTTTGAACATTATTTAGAGCTTTTCTTCGACATTCAGACAACGTAAATATGTCAACGAAGTAAATACATGATGAACACGAACAATTATGAATGGTTTCCATCCCAGGCTGCTCGACAAATTCTGCACACGTGATGTGATCTGTCATCTTATAATGTTGATCAATCTCCGTACATGTGATGTGTTCTGTCATCTCACAGTGTTGATCAATCTCCGTACATGTGATGTGTTCTGTCATCTCACAGTGTTGAACAATCTCCGTACAAGTGATGTGTTCTGTCATCTTACAGTGTTGAACAATCTCCGTACATGTGATGTGTTCTGTCATCTCACAGTGTTGGACAATCTCCGTACAAGTGATGTGTTCTGTCATCTTATAATGTTGAACAATCTCCGTACATGTGATGTGTTCTGTCATCTCACAGTGTTGGACAATCACCGTACAAGTGATGTGTTCTGTCATCTCACAGTGTTGAACAATCTTCGTACATGTGATGTGTTCTGTCATCTCACAGTGTTGGACAATCTCCGTACATGTGATGTGTTCTGTCATCTCACAGTGTTGATCAATCTCCGTACATGTGATGTGTTCTGTCATCTCACAGTGTTGGACAATCTCCGTACAAGTGATGTGTTCTGTCATCTTATAATGTTGAACAATCTCCGTACAAGTGATGTGTTCTGTCATCTCACAGTGTTGGACAATCTCCGTACAAGTGATGTGTTCTGTCATCTCACAGTGTTGATCAATCTCCGTACATGTGATGTGTTCTGTCATCTCACAGTGTTGGACAATCTCCGTACAAGTGATGTGTTCTGTCATCTTACAGTGTTGAACAATCTCCGTACAAGTGATGTGTTCTGTCATCTTACAGTGTTGGACAATCTCCGTACAAGTGATGTGTTCTGTCATCTTACAGTGTTGAACAATCTCCGTACAAGTGATGTGTTCTGTCATCTTACAGTGTTGAACAATCTCCGTACAAGTGATGTGTTCTGTCATCTTACAGTGTTGAACAATCTCCGTACAAGTGATGTGTTCTGTCATCTTACAGTGTTGAACAATCACCGTACAAGTGATGTGTTCTGTCATCTTACAGTGTTGAACAATCACCGTACATGTGATGTGTTCCGTCATCTTATATTGTTGAACAATCTCCGTACAAGCGATGTGTTCTGTCATCTTACAGTGTTGAACAATCACCGTACATGTGATGTGTTCTGTCATCTTACAGTGTTGAACAATCTCCGTACAAGTGATGTGTTCTGTCATCTTACAGTGTTGATCAATCTCCGTACAAGTGATGTGTTCTGTCATCTTACAGTGTTGGACAATCACCGTTTTCGTATCTGCCATAGTTCACCAAGAAACAAATATACTTTATACAACACGTTTATTAAAATATTCAATGTCTATTCTCCACTAACACTGTCAACAATGGTGATAACTTGTATAGTATTGACGACAGACGTTCGACTCACGAGCATCTTTGAACTAACTGTGTTGTCGAGGAAGGTCTCACTAACCTGCCTTTCAGGGGGGCCAAGTAGATTTAATATATATAATCGTTGTCCCTAATACATCTCTCTACTTATTCAGTTTATCCGGTTATATAATTGCTGATTCAACAATTGTGCCAGAATTATCAACAGAAATTGTAGAAGTAGCAGTGAAAATAATTAACTTGTCAGCACTCTTTTGAGTTGTCCCTGAAGTGTTATTTGGAATACGTAAAATGTAGACCTATATATGACAAGCAGCGGAACTGATGAACTTGTACGGACTAATTGTTTAAACAACATACAAAACGTGTACTTAACATGATACTTTTTTTTGACCCACTAGCAGCCATATATGCGTGTTATTCTCACAAGCAGAGGCGATCAATCATGTTGTCCCTTGCAACAGTATGTCAAAGTGAGAAATGGAGCGAAAATGTAGGGAAATATATCTACCACAACAAATGTTTATTCAGGATATATTTAGTAGTTTTTGTTTTTCATACCACTATCAATATCTCTGTGTTACCGCGCACGAAGTGGGGTAAGGATTATTGGTACTGTTACTTACTATGCAAGTACTGGAAGACGATTAAGGAGAGTTTGATGGTTGGGTTGGCTGTTCCATGTCACAGAGGGTCACAGAGACCGAGAAGTCGTGCCGAAATGAGATGCGTCATGACTAAAGGTGCAGATTCGCAGCCACGAGGTACCCCATAACCCAACATATGACAAACTCTGCGGCTCTGTTCCGGGGCTGGTGACTAAAGTATCGTTCATTCATGAAATCATTGTCTAACTACTTCGACTGCAGAACGCGAAAGAAGAAGTGGAACTCAACACCTTCGGTGCTCTGGACTATATCCTGCTTATCTACAGGAATTTGAGACAGAAAGTAGTAGATCATTGTTATTGTTATTTTATTAATAGTGTTATCAATGTTATTATTATTATTGGTATTTCATGGTTATTATTATTATTACTCTTATTATTATTATTATTATTATTATTATTATTATTATTATTACTCTTATTGTTATTATTATTATTATTGTTGTTATTATTATTATTATTATTATTATTATTACTCTTATTATTATTATTATTATTATTATTATTATTATTATTATTACTCTTATTGTTATTATTATTATTATTATTATTACACTTATTATTATTATTATTACTCTTATTGTTATTATTATTATTATTATTATTATTACTCTTATTATTATTATTACTCTTATTGTTATTATTATTATTATTATTATTATTATTATTACTCTTATTATTATTATTATTATTGTTATTATTATTATTATTATTATTATTATTATTACTCTTATTGTTATTATTATTATTATTATTATTATTATTATTACTCTTATTGTTATTATTATTACTCTTATTGTTATTATTATTATTATTATTATTACACTTATTATTATTATTATTACTCTTATTATTATTATTATTATTACTCTTATTATTATTATTATTATTATTATTATTATTACTCTTATTATTATTATTATTATTATTATTATTATTACTGTTGTTATTATTCATGGTATAACAATAGTATTATCATCAGTTGCGTGTTAAAATATATTTTAGCAATTGTAAATACTTATACATTCTTCTTCTGCGTTGGTTCTTAAACTCCTGCAGATTAGCAGGATATAATCCAATTACTGGATTGCTTTGTGTCATGGTGGTTAAAGTATATGTTGTGATATCTGCCTCTCCTTTTTAGACCCGACAGTACATTGTTTGTTACAGTGTTGTGATTGTGTTTTCCCTACTAGGCCTACTATGCTAGGCCTACATCGTGCTAATTGATTGGTAGTATTAGTGACTTAACTCTCCCTGACATATATCAAAAGAGTGTCGTGAGATCGAACACATAACAAGAAAAAGAATTGATACAAATATGAGCTCCATTTTGTACTAGAATTATTATGTTATTTCTAAATGAGTGGAGTCATTGATAAAACTTATTATGAGATATCATTTGTCATTCGTCCCAGATGTGTTCTGGGATGCATTCTTCTTTTATCGGGATCAGAAGTAGGAATTCTAATACTGACTGTTATGAATAGAATAACAAGCAAATAAGGAAACAGGAATGGCACAATTCTTGTTGTCTATAGCATCAATAGAAAATCAAAACGTCAGAACGTAAAATGGGATCCCTCTATTGCGCAATCTTGTGTAACACATTTGTCTATCTAACTACACATTTCGGAAACAGTAATTATATTTATTCTATATGGTTTGCACTGTATATAGCGAATTTATATTATTACATATATATTTTGTTGGTACGGACCAAGTTGTTATAACGGGATTCCACTGTATCATAATGAAGTCGATGTATTTGTCCACCAGCGTATATTTAGTACAGAATATGAGCAGAAGTTTCAGAAAGAACACAGAAGAAGAAGAAGAAAGCATATGATATACACATGTCTTGTTCTCTTACTGTGAAAACAAAGTGTGATACCGAGAAGATGTAAAAACCTTTCCTTGAGAGTAACAATCATCCCACTCTCGATATCAGCCCGAGATATGAGATATAGTTTATATAGTGATACATCACACATCTTGGCAGTGCAATAAATCACTAGTGAGCCGCTGTATTTGACATTCGAGAGAGTACATCATAGAATGTATTCATGAACCTTCAGACATTCTGGATATGTGCCCAACACAACCATCCCCCATATCGTAGATTAATCTGTTCTGTCAGTATGTGTTGTTAACATATGGTTACTGGACACTAACAGTACAATGAGCCAAATCTGTCCAGATTTCACATAACATGACTACACATTTTTAGACGCTGTTCTGTCACAGAATCCAACAGCAAAATATTCCGTAAAGAATGAAACACATTTTGATATCATCATTTAAAGATATAATTAAACATATTTAATAATATATTTCAAGATATCATCTTATTTACAGATATAAATAAGCAATGTATTGCCCGTAATTCAAGGTTCACCAATTACATAACGGCTGCTCGGGATGTATATATATGTATATATATATATATTTATATATATATATATATTGTGTATGGAAACTGACTCAATCTATAAAAAGGACTCAAAAGTCAAAGAGTATTGCCTTCACTGTACCTGGTTTCCCACACGTACTCCATCACTTTCAATACAGCAGTACGCCGTTTGACCCGTTTATCTCTCACAGAAAGTAATCCATAGCTTCAAGCAATAATCCCTAGGGAAAATAACCCGTGTTAAAAATAAGATGAAAGCTGGCAGGTTTCGAACCCGCGCCATTTTAAGCACATTGTAAACGGCTTAACTGCTAGGACATTGAGGTTACCTTATCTCAGAAACCATTCTATAATATATTTACACATTCAGGCCTGTCGTGTCATCTCTTTTATTGTTTTTGTTAAATATTTTGTCACAGATAAAACGTTTGTGTCAAGAAAATGCACACAGAACAATACCTATATACATAATGAGACAAAAAGACTTTAGTATCACCGCTTAAAAGATGTATACAAAAGATGTGTTGCCTGTAATTTCCGGGTTTTGAAATAATTAACGGAATTCCCCTGTGCGTAGAATTGCCTTTCATTTAGAGAGTAATACATCCCTACAATTCAGCTATAACATGTTCATATAGAGAGTAATATATCCCTACAATCCAACTATAACATGTTCATATAGAGAGTAATACATCCCTACAATCCAACTATAACATGTTCATTTAGCATCCCTACAATCCAACTATAACATGTTCATATAGAGAGTAATACATCCCTACAATCCAACTATAACATGTTCATATAGAGAGTAATACATCCCTACAATCCACCTATAACATGTTCATATAGAGAGTAATACATCCCTACAATCCAACTATAACATGTTCATATAGAGAGTAATACATCCCTACAATCCAACTATAACATGTTCATATTCATTCATTTTCCTTTTGCGGTGAAGTTAGCCCATAGGGCAGAGGTCAGATCTCTCCAGTTCTGTCTGTTCAAAGCTATTCTGTGCAGTTCTTGAAAAGTGTGAATATTGGTTGTTTTACTTTCTCTAAGTATTGTTCTTCTGAGTGTTTCTTTTGGTCTACCCCTTGCTCTTTTGCCTGTATGTATCCATTCAAGAGATAGGTGGTGTATTCTGTTGGTGTCTGCGCGTAGGACATGCCCGATGTAGGACCAACGGCGTTATCTGATAACATCAGTGATGAAATTTTGATGTTTCTCTTCTCTGATTTTATCATTCGATTTGAATTCACTCCAATGGGTGTTAGTTATCCTACGAAGACATTTGTTAGCGAAACTCAGTAATTTCTTTTCTGAAGATAAAGAGCTTTTCCAGCTCTCACACCCATATGATAGCACCGGAATAACGCAGGAATTAAATAAGCGCATTTTCGTGCGTGTGCTGAGTGACTTTGATTTCCAGATATTAGCAAGTCTGTTAAATGCACTTGATGCTAGGGCAATGCGAGTTGTAATTTCTGGCATGATATCACCGTCGAGTGTTAATTTGCTTCCTAGATAGGAGGATTTCTGTACTTTTTCAAATTGTTGTCCATTTAAAGTAATTTCGTTAGGTGAATTGGTGAAGTCCATAATTTTATTTGCTCAATTGATTTGGAGACCTATTTGTCCTGCCATGAGTTTTAATCTATCAGTTTTTGTTTGTGCATCTTGATGGTTTTCACTCAATAGTGCAAGATCATCGGCAAAATCCAGGTCTTCTAATGTTGTTTTATTTATCCATTTGATTCCTAAATTTGTGTTGGATGTGCTTTTTCTCATAGCCCAGTCAATTGCGATATTGAATAGTAATGGTGACATAGGACAGCCTTGTTTAACACCAGTAATCACAGGGAACCATTCTGAATTGTCTTTTTCTGTTCTAACACAGCATTTTGAGTTAGTATAGAATGATTTTATCACATTTATACATGTTCATATAGAGAGTAATACATCCCTACAATCCAGCTATAACATGTTCATATAGAGAGTAATAAATCCCAACAATCAAGCTATAACATGTCCGCATATTCACGCCTCCCCATTATATTATTTCCGTTAAGAAATGTGTAATGAAAAACAAAACATTCTGAATGACAACTGTCATAAATCGCGTAATAAGACAATAGTTTTGTACTTCAAAGAAGCAAATACTTTTAATTTCAGGTATATTTACAATATTTCTACGCCATTAAACTAAGTAGGAAACATGTAGATGACCGAAGCACGCCGATGGTAAAATGGGCAGTATCTGAAAAAAATTATGATTTTCAAAAACGATCTAACGGACTTAAAGTGACGTCTAAGCTACGAAACTTGGCTTAAGAACCTCCAACATTCCATGTCTCTTGCTGTGGTGGTGCACTCTGCTAGACTGTAGCATATTGATATCGCGATGTTACTCTCCCACTTGAATCTCTGTCTACTCTTGTCAACATCTCCTCCACTCTACCCTCAAGGAAATTCTTCAACAAAGTGTCACGTCTTTTAACACATTCATCGCCATCAAGTGCCGTCTCCGCAGCGAAGGTTGGCTGCAACAGACCTCCAACATCCCCTGTCCCTTGTTTTGGTGGTGCACTCTGCTAGACTGTACCCTGTCTATATTTTGATGTTACTCTCTCACTTGTATCTCTGTCTACCTCTTGCTCGCTTCCCTTTGACTCTACCCTCAAGTAAGGTCTTCAATAAGGTGTCATGTCTTTTAATGTCCAAAATATTTTATTTGCCTGATCTTTATTTCTCTTATTAATTCTTTCTTTATATTAAGTGTCTTTAGCACCTCTTTATTTGTTTTCTTCTCTTTCCATGATGTTCTCCCTATTCTGCTATATACCCACATCTCAAAGGCATCAATTTTGTCTTCTAATTGTTTGTTTAGTGTCCATGTTTCTGAGCCATACATGAATACATTAACATATTAACAATATTTTTAAAATTTCATTCAATAGTTCTTTCCTCATACGAAATGTTGTTAGAATCTCACTGTACATCTTCTTCTTTCCATGATGTTCTCCCTATTCTGCTATATACTCACATCTCAAATGCACCAATTCCCTATTCTAATTGTTCATTCGTTGTCCATGTTTCAATGCATCAATATAGAAAACATGTAGTGTTTTATAAATGTAATTTTTAAGCTCGTTTGTAATTTTTTTTAGATGATAACATTTTTTTCTCATTTCATTGAAAGTACATTCCTATTCTCCTTTTAACTTCTGTTTCACATCTGCGATTATTTCTGATTGTGTCCAAGATATTGTTAATAATATACTTTAAGTAGTATATATCCATGTATTTGTATGTTAATAATATACTTCAAGTAGTATATATCCATGTATTTGTTTGTTAATAATATACTTCAAGTAGTATATATCCATGTATTTGTATGTTAATAATATACTTCAAGTAGTATATATCCATGTATTTGTATGTTAATAATATACTTCAAGTAGTATATATCCATGTATTTGTATGTTAATAATATACTTCAAGTAGTATATATCCATGTATTTGTATGTTAATAATATACTTCAAGTAGTATATATCCATGTATTTGTATGTTAATAATATACTTCAAGTAGTATATATCCATGTATTTGTATGTTAATAATATACTTCAAGTAGTATATATCCATGTATTTGTATGTGTTACACATGATCTTTAGCAATTTTCGGAATATCACGGTTTATGTTTTTTGAAATTTTTATATCTGGTCCATATTCTTTACTAGATCTAAGAGTGTCTTTAGTTCCTGTTCACTTTCTGCTAAAAGGACATTGTCATCTGCGTATCTCATGTTGTTTATTATTGTCCCACTAATCTTGCATCCAGGTACGTATTCCTTCTGTTAAAAACATGTTTACGACTCAGTATATAATGTCACCCAGAGACAGATGTACAGAATATCAACAATTTTGATGCGGAAGTCAACGTATTGATATTTAATGTTGTCCTCTGCTTACAGAGAAATTAGTTTAAATTGACCTACCAATCAAAGAAAGTAGTTTTAGGCGAGGTCTAGATGTTGTCACGGTCTAAGGCTGCACAGGGCAGACAACATGCTGTTGTTATCGACATCATCATACCTCTATACAACCTCTACCACACTACTTCATCGTCCACAACGTGGTTGTTATTCTTGATTAAAAAAAGTCTCAGTTTAAAAATTCTAAAAGGTTTTCTCCACGATTTAAAAATAGCGCTCTCACAATTTTTATGTCAATTGTTCCGTGAAGCGTTATGTTTCACGTTGCGTGTTACCCCTTTTGTTTTGTTTGATTATAATTTTTTTCCTCAATAACGTTGTTATTGAAGCAATTTTGCATGTTTTCACATTTCATTTTTACAAGCATATTTTCCTCACTTTAATTATTTATAACCAATCATTGAGTATTTTTCGTTGTGGACTATTTCAGAAATATAATGTCTTCATTAGATCTCAAACCTGTCAGGCTAGCAGGGTTTATTTCAGATATGTACATTCTTCATTAGATCTCAAACCTGCCAGGCTAGCAGGGTTTATTTCAGATATGTACAGTCTTCATTAGATCTCAGACCTGTCAGGCTAGCAGGGTTTATTTCAGATATGTACAGTCTTCATTAGATCTCAAACCTGTCAGGCTAGCAGGGTTTATTTCAGATATGTACAGTCTTCATTAGATCTCAAACCTGCCAGGCTAGCAGGGTTTATTTCAGATATGTACAGTCTTCATTAGATCTCAAACCTGTCAGGCTAGCAGGGTTTGTTTCAGACATTGGATTATCTTCATTGGATCTTCTCAAACCTTGCAGACTGGCAGGGTTTATTTCAGATATCAGAACATATTCCTCCATGGTATACAGATTGGCAGTATTATTTGCTCTATTCTGCCTGATATACGAAACTTCATTGTGGCTTTAATGATGACTTTCACGTTGAGCCAACTCATTCCAAAAAACTTCTTTTCCACTTATTCTCCTCCAACCACGCTTAGAGCGATGGTTCGATGCGCACTTAGGACGAACGTTTGACAGGCTAGATAACTAACTAACCCTCCTGTGGGAATGAGCATGAATAACACCCAGATTCATATATACATTCTCCTCAATGAGTAGGGTTGATGGGGTGGGGGACTTTTGCCTAAACAAATGTAAAAGTAAGTTCATAGAAAATGGTCATTATTTTTGTCATGTGTCAAATATTATTTTTGTCATGTGTCAAATATTATTTTTGTCATGTGTCAAATATTATTTTTGTCATGTGTCAAATATTATTTTTGTCAAGTGTCAAATATTATTTTTGTCATGTGTCAAATATTATTTTTGTCATGTGTCAAATATTATTTTTGTCATGTGTCAAATATAGTTATCGTGTGTTCGATCTTCTTTTTCTCGTGTGTCAGATTTTTGGGATGAAATAATGGATGAAAAAAATTGGATGACATTTTTGTACAAAGTTCCGAAATGTTGGAGTTGAGGGTGGCTTTATACTCAACGTTTGGTCAAGTTCATAGTACTTAAAGTTATATTTAGATTTTCTAAGGGGGGGGGGGGGTAGACAGACAAAACCCTTCTCCATATCTACCGGCTTGATAATATCACCTTCACTCCTGTGTTCAGAAGATCCGAAATGGGTGACAAGAATGACTACACTGTTACATTCAGGCATGTCGTAAGTGACGGCTAAGTAGGTTTTAAGGGGGTGGTAGAATTGGCTGTCCCATCCTGTAAAGAATCAAAGTGACCCATTTGTTATGCTGAAGTCGAAAGTGTCAGACCAAAATGCACGTATCGCAGCTAAGCTGTAAACCTAGACACAGCGCATCTTATTTTCTGTGCTACATAAAAAAATCTGCAGGAGTTTGAGAATGGAGGCAGCATAACAGCAAAGATAACAATCAGGGAAGAATTTAGACTTGATAAGGCCCTAAGCTATTTGAGATATGAGGCCCTTTATGAGTCCAGATTATATGACAGTGCGAAATATGATTTTCGGATAC
The DNA here is from genome assembly GCA_034231615.1 of Meghimatium bilineatum. Classification (NCBI taxonomy): domain Eukaryota; kingdom Metazoa; phylum Mollusca; class Gastropoda; order Stylommatophora; family Philomycidae; genus Meghimatium; species Meghimatium bilineatum. The sequence goes on from CM067298.1 coordinate 4,766,429, forward strand.
CAAGTGGAGGCCCTAAGATATAGTTTTTGTAGCTTATAGATAAATCCTGCACTGATAACAATGTATACAGTCAGGTATACATACGTTTTTCAATGACACCTCCCCCCTTACAACATACGGATATGTAAGCATTAAACATGTTTCTTCCAAGACTGTTTAATCAGGGTTAGTTCGATCTGCAATGACAGCGGTACACTCCGGGAACCCCCACATGAGATGTTTCTTTCAAGACTATTTCTTCTTCTTCTTTAGTGTTAATTCTCAAACTCCTGCTGGATCTCTCTTGTAGCAGGACAATGGCCATACTAGATTTCCAGCAGGATATAGTACAGAGAATGGAAATGCGTTGTGTCGCCCTTTTATGTGCGTCAATAGTCCAACACAACTGTCTTCGGTGGATCCAAGACTATTTGATCATGGTTTGTATAATCTGATCTGACGCTAATACACTCCGGACCCCCTGTCATTAAATTTACCTCTAACACTCCCACTACTTCTGTGAACTTCTTTGAAATCATTGTGAACATTCATTTACCTCATCTTAGCACATCTGTCCACTAAAGATCTTCTGATGGACATGATTGTCAGCTCTAAGCCTCATCTTACCGCTTGTCTCAACTCCGTGTGATTGTCAGCTCTACGCCTCATCTTACCGCTTGTCTCAACTCCGTGTGATTGTCAGCTCTACGCCTCATCTTACCGCTTGTCTCAACTCCGTGTGGTTGTCAGCTCTACGCCTCATCTTACCGCTTGTCGAAACTCCGTGTGATTGTCAGCTCTACGCCTCATCTTACCGCTTGTCGAAACTCCGTGTGATTGTCCAAGATTCTTCGCCTTCGTCGCTTATGTAGTTATGATTTCTTCCGTAGATGATCGTTCCCTGACAGTGTACTTTCATCGGCTTAGCTCAATGTTCGTCCGATATTTCACCTTGATACCTTGACTAATTCCCACAGTTGTTCATCCTCCTCTGATAGAGTTAAACGTGTCTGTACCTTTCATTCCTACAACTCTACTATCCGACGTATCTTGCTTAAACATTACTCCCTTCTCCAGTCTGACCCTCATACTTGTGCCGCTTTCCAAAACTTGCCTCTGGTTGCCTATACGCGCGACAAAAATCTCAACTATTTCTTGGTCACCAGACACCTTAGGTCTTCTGTTCCTGGTCATTTTGACACTGTTCATTGCTCACGCCGTGGTTGCTACATATGTATGTATGTGGTTCAGATGCGCTCCGTTTCATTTCCTAAGACCACTTCCACTGTGGATGAGGACTTTACATGTGAATCTCGTAATGTCATTTACGTTAGTAGTATCTGTAAACGGTACGGTAAGCAGTATACCGGTGAGACTGGCTTAAGTTTGAGCGACTGTTTCTATAACTATCTTCATGGCATCACAGAAAACTCACTTCTATCGCCACACACGTCAACGGTGTTAGTCTTCGTGGTATTTTTGATATTCTAGTCACTGTCATTAGTTCCTGCACCTCTGATAATATATATATATATATATATATATATATATATATATATATATATATATATATATATATATATATATATATATATATAAATACGCTATTGAAAATCGATTTGATTTAGAATTTGGTACCCTCAAAACCCTTGGGCTTAATTCCGGCGACTTTTGTTTAGTTCTCGGTCGGTGTGGTCTTAGTCTTTATTCATGTTTTCCAGTCATTTACGTCAGCACTTTGTTCGCTTCGTTTCCACATGTATGTACATTTTTATGTATTTCATGTTCCAATCCTTCCTGAATCTCGCATCCATATTTCCCTCGGACACGTTAGTGTGTCGTTTGGCATTCCTAGTCGATATCTTTTGATGTATTGTGCTTGTCATATTGTCTATTATCTTTTCCCAGGTGAATGATTGTTGATCGCATTCACTCTTGCCGTTAAGCGTAGGGGTGGTATCTTAAGCTGTCGTTTCAAGGCCAGATGTGTCGCCGAGGTTGCATTTAGTCCATGTTTGTTCAAGGTTATCTTAATGTTTTCTATTCACCATTTTCTTGGTCTACTTTTGGCTTTACGCCCGGATATTCTTGTATTATATGCTCTTATTGGTATTTGGTTTGGCTTCATTCTCATAAGGTGACCGAACCATATTACTTCCTGTCTCTCAATTTGTTCGATACATGATATTATACCAACTCTTTTCCTAATTTCTTCATTTCTTATTTGATCTAGTTTGGTAACCATTGCAGCTTTCCTCAGACACTTCATTTCACATGTGACGATTTTTCTTTGCTGCGATGCTGTTAAAGACCATGTTTGACATTGGTAGCACGGTGTTGGTATAAAAATTGTAGATATTATTTGTTTTTTAATTTCCATCTTGAACTTTGAATGAAGAAGTAATGGTGAAAGTTGGTAAGTCACTGTGTTTGGTTTCTGGCACCTTGTTTCTATTTCTCTTTCTAGTCTTCCATCTTCAGAAAAAATGCTGCCTAGATATTTAAATTCTTTAGCTTGTTTCACTTTGGTGTTATCTATTGTTATATTCATTGGTGTTGAAGACATGCTAATTTTCATAACTTTTGTTTTTTGTACATTGATTTTCATGTTGTACTTCTGACATGCTAACAACAATGCATTGATGTGCTATGGCAAAGTTTCCTCATCTTTGTATATTAAACTTTGATGATCAGCAAATAATAGTTTATTGATTTCATTATTAAGTTCTTCATCAGGTTTATTTGCAATATTTTCCTCTTTGTTGATATGAGCTTTTTTTATTATTATGTCCATGTATATGTTGAAAAGTAGGGGTGAAAGTACGCATCCTTGTTTTACTCCAGATCTTGTTTCAAAAGGTTCAGTCATTCCATCTGCTGTTCTTACTGAGCTTTGACATTTTTGATATATCGCTTTTATGTTATCTAACAGTTGTCCCCTGATGTTATACATTTCTAAGGTTTCCCATAGAATGTTTCTATCTACTCTGTCGAATGTCTTTTCCTGGTCTACAAATACTGTGTTTAAATCTTGATTGTATTCGATGTTTTACTCAGTTGTCTCAGTGTGAAAAGTGCGTCTGTACAGCTTGCTCCCCTTCTGAAGCCAAACTGAGAGGGGCTCAACTGTGGTTCTGCAATGTATCGCATTCTTTGTTCTATTATTTTTGCTTAGATTTTACCTGTGTGACTTAACAAGGAGATGCCTCTATATGATTCACACTCTCTTTTATTACCTTTCTTTTTCCATAGTGGTACAATTACTGATTTTTGCCAGTCATCTGGTACTTTTCTTTCTGTCCAGGCTATTGTGAATAGTCCAGCTAGTCATATGGAAAACGGAAATTTGGTAGAAACATCGATAGGGTACTGTTATTTATACAATTGTGTCCTGTGTATTGTTGTGTGTATTTTTTCATGTTAGCATACGACAGTGATGCACATCTAATTAGTCGTCATCCTGTGAGACTGCATTATCTCCTGCGTTCTACGTAAGTACTATTTTAATACAATTTTACCGCAGTATTACCTTTTATTGATTGTTAAAGATTTGTATAGATCGATATTTACTGCTGTACTTATTCTGCTCTGCCATTTGTTATTCAATCTGGACATACTAGATATACCTAGGGCTTTCACAAATATAGGAATATATGCTTGTAAGGCACACCTCATTCTATAATCAGAATTAGTATGTATGTTATTCCAGCCAGCACGTTATTGATCTTCAAATGGTCGTTTCTGCACAAACAAATACAATCCGGAGATAATATGTATCCTAGTCCAAATCTTATGTTGATTGTACGTTTTATTTATGGTGATATACTTTATCAATGTTTATGTTTATATACTTTATCGATGTTTATTTTTATATACTTCATTATTGTGTATATTTATATATTATATATATGATTTGGTTGACAACAATGTGCGTCAGTACTCGACCTGTGTTTGATATCTAAATCTACGATGACAATTTGGAAAGTAACACACATTTCTCAAACCAATACCTTCTTCAGGTATCCAATGTCAGTGGTGTGTGGCAACCAGTTTTTACTACCTCTCACACGGCACAACTGAACACAAATGATAAATACGGAAAATAAAAAAAAAATATTACTCAATATTCGTCTGCGGTTGAATGTAGCGTGCCCCATCATGAATGTTACATGTTACTTAACCATTGTTGACAAGGTGCATAGGACTGAGTCCACTTTTTGAATCACTTCATAAGTCTGGTAACCTGCAGGTCAAACAAAGCATACGACGTGGTGTAGGTAATAGAGTGACTGACTCATTTCGTCAGTACATGATTTTATAAGGACATAGTCAAATGAACTGTGCTTATAAAATGTATTTAAATTTGGAAAAATATTCATGATTTCTTTTGCTGTTTCTTAAATATATCTTTTTCTGCCGAGGACGGATGTATCGGGCCTTGTGTGCAAATTAAATGGTGACACAATGCATTTCCATTCTCTGGACTACATCCTGCTGGAAATTTATTAGGTTCATTGTCCTGCTACAAGAGAGATCAGCGGGACTTTGTCCTGCTACAAGAGAGATCAGCGGGACTTTGTCCTGCTACAAGAGAGATCAGCGGGACTTTGTCCTGCTACAAGAGAGATCAGCGGGACTTAAAGACTTAACGCTGAAGAAGAACTTCTTGATTGTCACGCTGTACATACGGACATTGATTGTCACGCTGTACATAAGGACATTGATTGTCACGCTGTACATAAGGACATTGATTGTCACGCTGCACATAAGGACATTGATTGTCACGCTGTACATAAGGACATTGATTGTCACGCTGTACATAAGGACATTGATTGTCACGCTGTACATAAGGACATTGATTGTCACGCTGTACATAAGGACATTGACTGTCTCGATGTACATAAGGACATTGATTGTCACGCTGTACATAAGGACATTGATTGTCACGCTGTACATAAGGACATTGATTGTCACGATGTACATAAGGACATTAGGAACGAGTGAGTATACTATCATGAATTAAACGAATTGAAAGAAAGAAAGTGAAATAGTTCGGTCACCTTATGAGAAGGTACCCAAACCAAATACGATTTGGAAATTACCACAGAGCTTAGAATACACGAATATCCGCACATAAAGCCAAAGGTAGACCAAGAAAACGGTAGATAGAAAACATCAAGATAACCGTGAACAAACGGATTCAACGCAACCACGACGACACATCTGGTCTTGGAACGACAACTCAGTCTCTCAAACCTAAACTTAACGGCAAGTGTGGATACTATCAACCATCAATCACCTGGGGGAAAGACAAAAGATAACCGATATGGAAATCTCTTAATTTTTCCAAAGAATCAAGTTGTGTGACAAGTGCCTGACTATTTCACACAACTAGTTCCCCGATGTGACCTATCTTACAGATTAGAATTGCTAATTCTGTGCTGAAAGCCATGCCAGGAAGGAAAAAATTAGACATCAGATATTCACGAGCAAGATGTCGCTACACTGAATTTGAATACTAATGTCTTCTGTCATGTTCATGTCGCTAGATAACATGCATTTTGGTATGCTATAATTTTAATTGTTTTTCCAACTGATATTATCCCAGGCGTCTATAGTTAAGAGGGTATACAACATTGTCAGTATCTTGTAATTCCCTGTCCAGCAATCAGGTATGTTGAATAACATGAAGACCACTATCTATTTTTAAAGTGCAGAGGAATACATAGTGTCACGTCTTTAGTTGTCCTAAACCAATAGAATACATAGATATAATATGATCATCATTATGTCTACCAACCTTACATTCATATAAAATATGGTACCCATTTCTTTAGACATGGTAAACTTTGATAAGATACCTTGTCGAGAACTTATGTTTTACATTGGCATAAACATCGATGACACAAAGCATTTACATTTTTTGGATTAATTTCTACTGGAAATCTGATTGGATCATTGTCCTGCAACATGAGATCTAGCGGGTGTTTGAGAATGAATGCTAAAGAAGAAGATTAGAAAGCAGCATCATGTCATAGGGTACTTTCCCATAAATGCTCTGCACTCCGTTACAGCAGACATCTAAGATTATGCAGGCTCAGTTTCCCAGTCATATTTTGATTATGCGATCTCCGTAACTTCCCAGAGAGAACATACTATCTCCCCTCACCCCTAGTTATCCCCATGTCTGCCATTCTTTGCATCTGCACATTATCACCTCCAGCATTGGCGTCAGTAACGCTACCAATCCTGTCATAATATGCATTTATGTATATTTCACAGCATGCTCTCTCAATCAGAAAGTACCGTGTGAGTTGATATTTCAGCAAACATATGAACCATTGATAATCTAAAAATATTTTCAGTTGAATTGAAATTCGGACCTTGGACCACCCGGTTAGAAAGTTGTGTACTAACCACAAAGCAACACCTGCTCGCACTCAACCAATAGTGTGAAACAATGACTTTGCTTGAAAAACCGTTGTATCTACATTACAATGTATGTCCGTTTTCGGCATGCAGATTGTTCTTGAGAAAAACAGAATAAGTTGGGCAGGCATCTTTCACAAAAAACTTTCTATGTGATGAAGTCACAGCCACATAATATGTGTTGTTGAGTCTATATCTTTCTTGTTTATCTTTTTTTTTCTTACACGATACAGTCACTGAGCATTTTGTTCTTCAAAGAGTGCGATGACCGTCGGCGATTCATAAATCGCAGGGTCGATAAAGAATCCGGATATTATGAATGTACACATTTGAATCCATGAATGGTCTATACCAGACACAGTTGTAATACAACAATTGATTTTAGCAGATCGCAGAGATATGTAAACTGTATCGATATCTTAACAGAAATGAGAAGCAGAATATGGCAAGCAAAAAATAAACAACATTCACAAAAATGAAAAATATATTATGTAATATAACTTTGTCATTGAGGTGAGGAAGAGAGTTCTGCAGTGCTATATAACTCCTATACTACAATTTGGATAATGGTCTTTGACAATAAACAAACACGACAAGGGTAATTAGGAGCTGTAGAGAAGTGGTTACACAGAAGAATACTAAGAATACCATGGACTGCCAGAACAACTAATGTGGAGGTGTTGAATTAGTCAAATGCGAAATTGAGCTTAATCAATAATATAAGAAAGAGACAATCTTCATTTTTTGGTCATTTGATGAGACAGCCAGGTTTGGAGAACATAGTCACAAAAGACAAGATTGAAGGCTCCAGAGACAGAGGGCGACAACGTCAGAAATATTATTTATTTTGACAAGCTTACACAGCAGGAAACAACAACGATCTTGATACATATTGCTGGAGATAGAGAGCTGTGGAGAGCCATGATCACTTATGCCAGACGCCATGGCACCTGATGATGATGATATTTTAATAACAACTTGACTAGATTGGAGATACACATATGCATACCTATATATGACCATGTACGTCTTGACAGTCTGAAGCAGATGGAGTTTATCAGACATGTCTTTTTATGGATACATCTGACACTCTAGACACGATTTAGTTTGTTTTATTGTCGTTCATGTTGTTGTCAGTGATATTAATTTTATTACGTTCCCATTACCTTTATATTTAAAAATAAATTACCACGGATGTTGTTGTTGTTAAATGTCTGCCATCTAATATGTGTGTGATAGTGCCATTATTTGTAGTGCCTTTACTGTTTCTTCACTGTTTGTCTAGTATTTTCTTTAAAAAGACCTTTAGGCTGAAACGTTGAAAATGCCTTGCATATTGTTATTTGTATTTTCTCGTAATAATACCATATGGTCTGATAGTCTTTACTATTATTAAAAGCTTATCAAACGTGTTCTACGTAACGGCGTTGGTTATACATCTTTACTGCAGTCTCACTTATTATCGATGGCCATGCTGTGAATTACTTTATTTTGGCTGAGATTGCTCGTGTGTTAGTCACATCAATTCTCGCTATAGATCGTAGCTAATATTTCTAAACAGCACAACAATACTACTGTCATCAGGAAAGACGGAAAAGTTCCTATATTTGCTACACACTTTGATAACAAATAATATGCAGCACAGGAACTGATGGAAACGTTCTGTGTTCTCAAATATGTAAGCATTTCATTTCATGTAGTTTTATACAGCGCAGGAATTGATGGCAACGTTCTGTGTTCTCAAATAAGTAAGCATTTCATTTCATGTATTTTCTACAGCACAGGCAACGGTGTGTGTTCTCAAATAAGTAAGCATTTCATTTCATGTAGTTTTATACAGCGCAGGAATTGATGGCAAAGGTGTGTGTTCTCAAATAAGTAAGCATTTCATTTCATGTATTTTCTACAGCACAGGCAACGGTGTGTATTCTCAAATAAGTAAACATTTCATTTCATGTAGTTTTATACAGCGCAGGAATTGATGGCAAAGGTGTGTGTTCTCAAATAAGTAAGCATTTCATTTCATGTATTTTCTACAGCACAGGCAACGGTGTGTGTTCTAAAATAAGTAAGCATTTCATTCCATGTAGTTTTAACGACATCTCTATCAATTAATTCTAACGGGATGATTATGCTTTGAATGACTCAGGGGTAATTTGCTTTTTGCTCATTGATGCACGCTCGAAGGCTTCACTTCTTTGCATTCTGCTTGTCGGTGTTCATCATAAACAAATACAAATCGTATGTGGTCATAGTGCCACTAACGACATCGCTCAGGGCAACCTCAACTGTCTATCTTGAGCCAGTCTTCCTGCTTCTGTTAGTGTCATGTTCAGGTGGTCTTTGATGTCCATCTTCATCTTGGTCTGCCTCTTGTTTGTTTCTCAAGCTTTATCCCCTCCATTATGGTCTTATCTAGGCTGAGAAGGGGGTTTGGTATGGCTAAAACATTATAGTTTTCTTGGACGAACCATGCTGTTTAGTCAGTTTTCTTTTACATTGATTTCTCTCAGTAGGACTGTGTTATTGATATTTTTTGGTTCATGGTATTCTGATGATTATTCTATATCACGTCATGTGACGTATTCTTTCCAAAACGTTGTCTTCCCCATGAACTCTCTGAACCCCCTTCTGTTTTGGTGATGCGGATTTTCCAACGATGTATTCATGTTATCTTTAATATCGTCAGCCCATCGTCTTCTTGGTCTTCCTTTCTCCTCTTCCCAAGCACTCTGTCCTCCATTATTTGTCTTTCTATTCTAAACAGTTGTGTCTTTTTATAGACATTATCTAGATCATTTCTTTTTAAATGCTGCTATTTTATTTTTCAACTTGTTGTCGATTGTCAATGATTTATAGCAATCACTGTTGCTGTTGATAAGAGAACCAAGGTTTTCAAAACGTGGGACTCTTTCTAATTTGCTGTTGCTAATATTGATTGAGAACTTTCTAGTGGTTTTATATATATATATGTTTATTTATATGTATATATATATATTATCCCTATACCTGTTTAGCGTATATGCGTAAAACATAATGAGGAATGTAAACAATGATATGACACACACTGATATTCAACCTCTAACCATTTCGGAGCAGATCCAAAAAACAGATACACGGACGATAATGTCCACTTAACACCATACGAAGAAGATTTAAGACAAATGATTCTTTCAACCAAAAAAAAACAACAAACAAAACAAACAAACAAAAAACACAGCGTCGCACATATTCTGTTACTAAATATGAAGAAAACCTATTTTATGACAACTGATAAAGTACAATATCAAACAAAAATAATAATTGATATCTATGAACTGGAAGACGTCTCAAATTTCGGTTATTTGGATCCAAACATAAAGTTCAGGGAATTGCGCAGAAGAATTTAATGATGGATGGCAACGGAGTTTTCGTAACTTGATTAAATGTTTCGTAACTTGATTAAATGTTTCGTAACTTGATTTTAGACAGGGTGTCTAAAATCTAAGACAGGGCAGGTATTAATGGGAATAGATCACATAGTACAGAGATGGTCAGAATATATCAAAGAACTTTATGAGGACAATAGACCAGAAATAAACATACAAGATAACGGCGAGGGTCCATCAATACTCACAGCAGAAGTAAGGGAGGCACTAAGACACATGAAATATGGCAAAGCCCCAGGTCCAGACAATATCACATTAGAAGAATTAGCAGCTTTAGATGACTTTGGAGTTGAAATAATCACAAAATTGCTGAATGACATATATAACAGCGGAAACATACCCGATGACTTAATGAGATCCATATTCATAGCATTACCTAAGAAACCAGGGACCACCGAATGTGAAGAACACCGTACAATCAGCCTCATGAGCCAAATAACCAAAATACTGCTCAGAATCATCATGAAGAGAGTGAGAAACAAAATAAAACCAGAAATAAGTCCAGAACAATGTGGGTTTGTAGAAGGCAAAGGCACCAACAATGCGATTTATATATTGAGAACACTAATAGAGAGGTCTATAGAGGTAAAAACAGATCTGTACCTCTGTTTTATAGACTACACTAAAGCTTTTGACAAAGTTAAACATAGCAAAATTATACACATGCTAGAGAATCTGAACATTGACAGCAAGGATTTAAGAATAATCAAGAACATGTACTGGCAACAAACAGCAGCAATAAGAGTAGGAAAGCAATTTGGCCCTTTTCAACAAATAAAACAAGGAGTCAGACAGGGATGCGTGCTTTCACCAGACCTGTTCTCTCTATACAGTGAAAACATATTGCGTGCAATAGTAGATATCCCAGGAATATCAGTGGGAGGACATAACATAAATAATTTGAGATATGCGGATGACACTGTTCTGATTGCAAAAAGTGAGGAAGACCTTCAAAAATTAAATAAAGTAGTAGTCACAGAAAGCAAAGAGAAAGGCCTCTTCCTAAATATCAAGAAAACAGAAGTAATGGTTATTTCAAAGAAAGAAAATAACACACCTTGCAAGATCATAGTGAATGATATAGTATTAAAACAGGTCCACCAATTCAAATATCTAGGTACAATTATAACAGCAGATGGAAGAAGTTCAACAGAAATAAGATGCAGAATAGGACAGGCAAAAACAACATTCAGAAAAATGAAAAATATACTGTGTAATATGACCTTGTCATTAGAGGCGAGAAAGAGAGTTCTGCAGTGCTATATAACCCCTATACTAACATATGGGTGCGAGTCTTGGACAATAAACAAACTGGAAAGTGGGAGATTGGAGGCAACAGAGATGTGGTTCTACAGAAGAATGCTGAGAATACCATGGACTGCCAGAAAAACTAATGTAGAGGTGTTAAACGAGTTAAATGCGAAACGGACCTTAATCAACAATATAAGAAAAAGGCAATCTTCTTTTTTTTGGCCACTTCATGAGACAGGCAGGTTTAGAGAACATAATCACAACAGGCAAGATTGAAGGCACCAGAGACAGAGGGCGACAACGTGAGAAAATATTAGACAGTTTGACAACCTGGCACGGCAAAGAAACAACAACGACTTTGATACATAATACTGTGGACAGAGAGCTGTGGAGAGCCATGACCGCCTACGCCACCCGGCATGGCACCTGATGATGATGAACTTGATTAAATGTTTCGTAACTTGATTAAATGTTTCGTAACTTGATTAAATGTTTCCTAACTTGATTAAATGTTTCGTAACTTGATTAAATGTTTCGTAACTTGATTAAATGTTTCGTAACTTGATTAAATGAAAAATCTCTGACAAGGTATCAGTAACAAAGTAATATTATGTATGATAAGAAAATGCTTATTCTCTGTGGCAATATTCCCCAGTGTGGCTTGGACTCTGTGGTAATATTCCCCAGTGCGACATGGAGTCTGTGGCAATATTCCCCAGTGTGGCTTGGACTCTGTGGCAATATTCCCAGTGTGGCTTGGACTCTGTGGCAATATTCCCCAGTGTGGCTTGGACTCTGTGTAGCATCTCATTTAGAAAGCTCCAAATTTCTTTGCCACTGTTTTATTTAGAGTTTTTCATATACCATAGACAGGAAAAAAGGCAAACAAATAAGTATTACAAACATTAAACGTCGAAGGGGTCTGGCTCCAAAATAACATCTTAACAAGAAAGCTGGACTGTTTGGTCATCTAAAGAAACATAACAGTATGGAAAGAATAATAGCAGAAGAATAAAAGCAGAATAAAGGCAGCAGAGGGAGCGGCCGCCCAAGACGACGACGGAAACACTGTTTAAACATGTTTCTGGAGGAACCAGGAAAACTTGCCCAGGATAGCGAGGTATTTAGAGGGTCCATAAAGAAGACTACGCTTTGGAAAGAATATGTCTCTGGAAGATTATGATATATAATATACTAATTTGCTATATATATATATATATACTGAACTTTCAGAAGCACGCTCATCGAGTCACTGAGTGTACATGCATGCTCGCAGACAGTCTCCGAGCACACACATTCCAAAGCTGTGGTTACTGTCAAAATCTGCATTGTTATGCTGCTTTTTATACCAACTAGAATATCATTGAATCGCTTATGAAATCAGCATGAAAAACCTCCAAGTGTTGACAGTATATCAGTAAATCTTCGTTGTTGAAAGGCACTGCTGATAAACTTGAAAAATTACTGTATTCCCCTCGACAAATTCCTCTTCAACAGAAGAAGTTTCTCCTCTAATATATACACAGCTATATACGCGATTTATGTCCTCATTGGTATAGAAAAGCTGCATCTCTATCTGTCAGATGTGGTCAGTTTTCAAATTATTAAATAATTGAAATAAAAGATTTCATCGTGTAAGACAGGCATACGATGAATTAAAATGCAAAATTTAAATTTCCAATGATTCGAAAATATCACGAAAATAATCAAGTTTAAAATATATTATTCATTTCTTGTAGAAGCAGCCAACGACACCTAGACCCCATGAACGCCCACATTTGCTTCTAAACCCACCAAGGCTTCAATAGAAACCTTCAGCGCCCACTTGGTGGGGGATGCGATATCGTTCACTTTGGAAAACGATGATCTAGAACATTATAACAAGAGCAAACGTTAGCTATCAGGTTCAGATAAACATTGAAACTAATATTGTACACTCAATGTAACGCCCAGTAAATGTCATATGTGGAAATCAATTCCTGACAGCTTTAATAAATACAAGTGTAACTTTCAATATTTGTTTCATATTATTTTTCTTTAAATAAAACCATAATATTTTAATACTCTTTTCTAGTGACAGTCCAGAGTGGAGTTTTCGTAAATCATACTGTTTATTGTCTGTGTGTGCATAATTTATATTCTCAACAATGACATACGATAATTTCATATAGAAATAGCATTAGTATATTTTAACTACTGATTCTTAATTTTCCTCATTAAAAAAAATCGGTTCCCGTTGCGCATTATCGTGCAAATATTCAATTATGAACAAAATACATACAATTCCACAGAACACGACAAAAATAATTTTTGTTATGTAAACCCTTCCCCTTATTTAAGAAGTACATACGACCCCAGTTGGGGGCGTGATGATACAATATATACGAATGGCAGATATGGCATGATAACGTTTAAGAATCACTGGTATATAACTGGTATGATAAGATGTTACAAATGATGGTTGATGTGTTGTAATGTCGTATCACTGACGTAGCAATAGGAAATCAATAACACAAAAACAAGAAAAAAAAATGTCAAATTAGAGATAGTTTATATAGTTTATAAATGACTTGAGCATAAATGTCACACCACCTGTTTGTGTTTATGTCTATAGAAATCTTCACAAAATATACATAATATTCCATGAGAAATGTCAAAGGAAACGCTAATATGAATACGATGAGCTGTTGACATTTTAAGGAAATGAGATGACAAAAGTCATGTACAAAGATGACAAAGTTACCCTTTCAAATGATCAAATTACACAAATGATCGGGATAGAAGTGTTAGTCAAGATTTGGAAGCATAAATGATCAATGAAAGTCAAGAAAATATGACTATTTGACAGGGACAAAAATACTTAATAAGAACACAGTTGACTAGGCTGTACAGAGTACGCAATTTATCAACAGTAGCGATATCTCAATTTATCAGCACTAACAATATCTCAATTTATCAGCAGTAACTAGTACATAATTTATCAAGAGTAGCGAGTACATAATATGTCAGAAGTAACGAGTACAAAATATATCAGCAGTAATGAATGCAAAATCTCAAAGCAATAACAGAAACACAATATATCAGCGCAGTGTATCAGCGTAACACGTACACAATATATCGACAGTAACACGTAAATCATGTAGCAACAGTAACACGTAAACACGGTATCATCAGTAACGAGTACGCAAATTTATTCAAAGTAACGAATACGCAATGTACCCGCAGTAACGATAATATAATATATCAGCAGTAACTAGCACATAATATATAAAAAAAACAGTACGAATACATCCGCAGTAACCACAATACATATATCAGCTGTAACGAGTACGCCACGTATAAACAGTAACCAATTTGCAATGCACAAGCAGTAATTATAACGTTATGCACCAGCAGTAACGAGTACGCAATATTGCAGCAGTAACTAACTATATGGGCAGTAACGTATACGCAATGTAACAGCAGCAACAAGTACATACTATATGGCAGGTTACAAGTATGCAATATATTTCATACCCAGTGTTGCCATATTTTGCACATAAAAATGCCAAACGAGGGTCAATCAAAAGCACCTTAACGGAGAAATTCGAGAACGGTAATGAGAAACATCAGACAGAAATATTGGATTAAATTACACACGCTGACTTTACTTTGAGCTGAATGTATATATATATATATATATATATATATATATATATATATATATACATCTTTCAATGGCATATATCTACATTTATATATATATATATACATCTTTCAATGGCATATATCTACATTTATATATATATATAATTATGTCATGTAGCTGTGTGTTCATTATCCATGATTCTGAGCCATACAATAATGTATTATATATGTATACATTTAAAATTCGCATTTCTAGTTTGTGACATGTTTGAATTTCAATATTTTTTTCATGTCATTGAATGTGCTTGTAGAGATTCCTACTATACCTTTCGCTTCTGTTTCACATCTACCATCATTTGTGATTGTCATGAATCAACTTAATCATCATCTTTACTGACTAAATAGTCAGCATCTTTACTGACGAATGAATCATCATCTGTAGTTATTCCACCAGCGCCAAAGACGGATGTCAAAGGATGATAAGGCGGCTGTCATATATTTTCATGTCTCGCGTTTTATTGCAATCTGTTTTAGGTCTTCATTGTTTCTGATACCGATGATAAGCGATCTCTTGTAATAGTTCCACGTAAGGTCTCTTTTGGTCTTCCTCGTTTTCTCTTGCCCCTTAGTGACCACATCAAAGCTTGACAGGGAAGTATTTTGGTATCTATTCACAGTGCGTTTCCGATGTAATTCCAGCAACGTCTTCTAATATAGGTGGATACATATTCTTGTTTTGCTTCTTGCCTGACAACCGTGTTTGATTTAAAATCCAGCCAATGCATGTTCAGTAGTCGTGTAAGAGACTTGTTTTCAAAGGTGTTTAGTCTCTGTTCTAAGTTTGATGTTGCTTTCCAACTTTCGCATCTTTACTGACGACTTAATCAGCATCTTTACCGACGTATTTATCGGTTTTCCATGTCGACCAATATTTTGTTAAGGTACGTCACTGTATCTAAGCTAAATGCACTTGTATTCACCAACGATGATGTGTTCTGTTCATAAAGTCAAGAAACATATGTAATAATTATTGATGAAATGATCATCTAAAGGTCACAGAAATTTACAAGAGTAGAAGTACATGCTGTGCTTTTGTAACATGAGGATGTTGTTCAGTGTCCTTTAGTGATATGTCGAAACCATAAGAATTGTTTAAATGAGAAGGTATAGAATGTAAAACTATTTCACATGATTTCTATACGATATGCATATAGCAAAAATATTTCACATGATTTATATACGATATGCATATGGTGAAAACTATTTCACATGATTTATATACGATATGCATATGGTAAAACTTTTTCACGTGATTTATATACGATATGCATATAGCAAAACTATTTTACATGCTTTATATACGATGTGCGTATAGTAAAATGCCGCGAATGGGCTGTTCACAAATTCTGTCAGCAATGTTTTGTCAATCTTTGATACTTCCGCCTGTGAATATTGATCAAGAATTCATGACCACACCCCCCCCACCTCCGCAATAATAATGTGGAATAACATTTTTGCTAAATGATGGTGGTACCAGGTCTCAATGTGGAGCACGCGAAACGTAACACTAACACTGAAAGTTGGATGTTGAGCACGCGAACACTAACACTAATATTCATGTACTGAAAGGCGATGAAGGAGATTCAGAAAAATTTGTATAAGCCACTCCAAGTACTTTGACAAAATGATAAAAAGAATAATTAATAACAAAATCTTCCTCCAGCAAGCAGTACAATCCATGGCATCGTGTTCCTATGATTCCACATACAATGTCCTTAGCATGCATGCTACGTTCGTATTTGTCTTTGTACCGAAGTAGAAGTCAAGCCTGGGATATTTACCTTCTGATATATATATATATATATATTTACAGTGACAAATTCTTTCCAGAATGTTATCTTCATCGTGGATTCTCTGAACTCTTTTCTGTCCCAGGCAAGCAGGCCTGCATTGACCAGAGACATGTGTTTACATTCTTCGATGTCGCTGGTCCATTGTTTTCTTGGTCTTCCTCTTCTTCTCTCGCCTGGTACTCTGCCCTTCAGAATCAGCATGTCGCTGTTTATTGTAGCCATTTCTGAATTTCTGTAGGTTGCCGATTATTTCGGGAGGAAAATTCGTTAATTTGACGCCGTAAGGAGAACACATTGAGTTTCGTCAGACATTTTGGTGGAAGATGTGAAATATATACATCTCTTCTGAAATATATACATATAATGAGACGAAAATAACAGCAGCAAGAAGCAATAGAATACATGTAATGTTCAACATGAAACAAATCCATTCGATAATTAACGTCAATAAATCAGAGAATATGTGTACAGATTGAATAATAACGTGGACAAGAATGTTCAAGGGAATTTAGCGTGTGAATAAAGCATTAGCAAGCCGTTAATTTCAAAATATAATGGTGTGTATTTATTAACATTTTATTTTGAGCACGTTCTCAAATTCCCATTAATCTCTCTTATGGCAGAACAATGGTTCTCAAATTCACATGAATCTTTCTTGAAGCAGAACAATAATTCTCAAATTCCCATAAATCTTTCTTATATCAGAACAATGGTTTTCATAGATTGTTTGCAGGATGTAGTACAGAAAGAGGAATGTCATTGTGCCGTCTTTTTTTTCTGGCATTGTCCTGACACATCTGAATTCGGCGGTTTCAACTTGGTATTTCCTTTTTATCGTAACTATTTCATTCATGACACGTTTTTAAAAAAAATTACATTATTAAAATTTTAAAAAAAAACAGATCCCAAAGTTTGAAACTTTGCACATGTCACGGACAACAACAACTGTGGTGACATTTGTCACATGCAATACTTAGCACATATCACGGACAACAACAACTGTGGTGACATTTGTCACATGCAATACTTAGCACATGTCACGGACAACAACAACTGTGGTGACATTTATCACATGCAATACTGTTAACGTTAAACTTAAAAGTATGTCTTCCAATTAAATTCATAATATATATATATAAAATTACTTCATATGTTATGTGCAACGGTTGTGTATATGGCCATCTAACGTCTGTAGCTGTGAACACGCAACGCATGTCGCTATTATCACGTAACGTCTCTAGCTGTGAACACGTAACGTCTGTGTCTATGAACACGTAGCATGAACATGCGCATGCGGTTACGTCTGTGGGTCTCACACCAATGGCTCACTAGACAAACCAACCATGCAACAGAAAACTTTAGTAGATGACATGCCTTTATATTGAGGCTATCTTCTTATAGAAGCTTCATGGCACGTCATCTATACAATCCCGTAGTCGTAAACTTCGATAACAGTTACCATGTTGTTCCGACAGGCCGACGTTGTGTTTGAACTAGTTACGGGCACGACGTGGGTGGGCGGAACAACAAAGAAACCTATCGCAGGGGCCAGAGTTGTGTCCTGATGTCGACGTCTGCTTTGGCGGCATTAAACTCGAAACACTATCGAGTCGAATGGTTGCTGGAACAGAGGGCGGAGCACTTATGGGAATGCCCCACGTGCTGTGAGGCCAGTTTCTAATGAAGAATCAAGAAGCAAGAATAGTAACATCTGGAACTTTGAACACGTAACGTTTGTAGCTGTGAACACGTAACGTATGGAGCTATGAACACGTAACGTCTGGAGCTATGAATGCGTAACGTCTGTAGCTGTGAGCACAAAACGTCTGGAGCTACGAACACCTAACTTTTCGGTGGATATGAACATGTAACGTCTGTGATTATCAACGCGTATCATCTGTAGATATGCAAACTATATCTATGGACACGTAACGTCTGTAGCTATGGACACGTACGTCTGTAACTATAAATACGTATCATCTGTAACTATACACACTGTAGCTATGATCAAGTAACGTCTGGAGTTAAGAAGACCTATGGTTTAGTGCTGTGAACATATAGTGTTTAGTAGCGCGAGCTACTAAAGTATGTTATAGAAAATATACACACGTGTAGTCTAAAACTGCGAGTAACAATGTTCTAGAATTGTGAACACCTTTGATGTGGAACTACGAACACGTATGGCCTATAACTGAAAATACTTATAGTCTAGTACTGTGAGCACATGGCCTAGAAAAATGTGAATACTTATAGTCTAGAATTGTGAAAATTTTCGATATAGAACTGTGACCATTTTTTAGAACGGCGAACACGTATAGTCTAAAACGGCGATCAACTGTGGTATAGAACGGAGAACAACTGTGGTCTAGAACTGTGAATACTTTTTTGGGGTTCTAAAACGGATAATAAGATTGACCTATACATGCGAACACGTATTTTCTAATACTATGAAGATGTACGTTTTAGAACTGCGAACATGTATATTCTAGAACTGTGAACAAGTATGGTCTTGAAATGTGAATACGTATACACCTTGCGTTATTTTGAATACGATAATTTAGCAGATTACAATAGAGTTCGTTCGTTCACACAACCACGCACACATACATACAGTCTGTTAGGTTTGCTCACACAACCACGCACACATACATACAGTCTGTTAGGTTTGCTCACACAACCACGCACACATACACATCTAGTTAACATTTGCTCACTGTTGCAGGGATGGTAGCTTCTGAGAAGGTAATACTTGCTGCTGACTAAACATGCCCAATGAACTGTGAAACTATGCTGCTTTGCCCGTCATATTTGCTTGCTGGGCTCATTGCACATTTACAGGTTAGTCTTGCGTTTGTTAATATAAATGTTAGTCTTGCGTTTGTTAATATAAATATGCTCATATTTGACATTTATCCCATTACATTTTTAATATAATGTGAACATTGATAATGCAGGAACTGTGAACATTGATAATGCAGTAACTGTGAACATTGATAATGCAGGAACTGTGAACATTGATAATGCAGGAACAGTGAACATTGATAATGCAGGAACTGTGAACATTGATAATGCAGGAACTGTGAACATTGATAACGCAGGAACTGTGAACATTGATAATGAAGTTATATTAAAATTTAAACATCTTCCTCAGACTTCGTTCTAAAACTCCTGGTGAATAGCAAGATGTATTCTGGAAAACAATATAGTAGTCCCATGGTTTACAACAGTGCTGCGATATATGCGCATTTTGAGCCCATACATCCTACTTCAGCCTGTGTTCTG
Source organism: Meghimatium bilineatum (assembly GCA_034231615.1). NCBI lineage: Eukaryota > Metazoa > Mollusca > Gastropoda > Stylommatophora > Philomycidae > Meghimatium > Meghimatium bilineatum. The sequence continues at coordinate 4,786,278 of CM067298.1, forward strand.
GGTTATTTTGACAATATTTGAAAGAACAAGTTCTTCGGCATAATCTTCTTTAATTGCCTCTTACCAAATCCATGGAAGATTCAACTAATTACAGGACACATATTTATACTAACCACGGCTTCTAAGCCAAGTCTGGTCTCACGACTACCTCATGGATTTGTACTTCGCCAGTGATGTCTTTAATACTACGCACCTTCTGTGGTTCGATCTTGCGACCATCTGTTTGTAGCTCTTTATATAAGAATTAGTTTTTGGGCATACGAAGACCTTTTATGCAAATAAAATAATCTGGCGAGCACATTTGCGCTCTCATCATCATTATACACGCTGACAGATTTAGATATCACCAGTAGGTCACTGTCTGAATAGAGACGTTGTCTAGCAATTATTTTTACAGCTGCTTGACAAATTTTGACCTTCTAGGACTACTTTGTCAAGAATTCACAAATATCACCCCTCCCTCCACTGTCTAACTTTGTCTAAACCCCCCCCCCTCCCGAAACATTCTTAGTAGAAAAATAATTACCTCAAAGAAAACATGATTGTTTCCAGATAATTGAGGAAATTTTCCCAGATAATTGAGGGCATTTTTCCAGATAATTGAGGACATTTTTCCAGATAATTGAGGACATTTTTCCAGATAATTGAGGACATTTTTCCAGATAATTGAGGACATTTTTCCAGATAATTGAGGGCATTTTTCCAGATAATTGAAGACATTTTTCTTTCGAATTTAAGCAATTTAATTGATGTACATAAACAGTATTTTGACGTAATATTGTGTTAACCACCCCCTCTTCACCTTGTCAATATCTGTCAAGCTATTTTATACCCCCCCTCTCCTCCTACCCCGACTGTTGACAATTTATGGATGTATGGACATCGTTTGATGTATATACATATATACATTATATACATTATATACATATATACATTATATACATTATATACATATATACATTATATACATTCATCATCATCATCAGGTGCCATGCCGGGTGGCGTAGGCGGTCATGGCTCTCCACAGCTCTCTGTCCACAGTATTATGTATCAAAGTCGTTGTTGTTTCTTTGCCGTGCCAGGTTGTCAAACTGTCTAATATTTTCTCACGTTGTCGCCCTCTGTCTCTGGTGCCTTCAATCTTGCCTGTTGTGATTATGTTCTCTAAACCTGCCTGTCTCATGAAGTGGCCAAAAAAAGAAGATTGCCTTTTTCTTATATTGTTGATTAAGGTCCGTTTCGCATTTAACTCTTTTAACACCTCTACATTAGTTTTTCTGGCAGTCCATGGTATTCTCAGCATTCTTCTGTAGAACCACATCTCCGTTGCCTCCAATCTCCCACTTTCCAGTTTGTTTATTGTCCAAGACTCGCACCCATATGTTAGTATAGGGGTTATATAGCACTGCAGAACTCTCTTTTTACATTATATACATTATATACATTATATACATTATATACATTATATACATATATACATTATATACATTATATACATTATATACATTATATACATTATATACATTATATACATATATACATTATATACACATATACATTTTATACATTATATTGACTGAAAATGAAGCCGACACAGGACACATTGTCTAGATGTGTAGCAACAAATTCATTCCTACAAGTAAACAATTTACAAATGTAGATCCATATTTCGCGATACAGTGCAGGTATGAGAGAGTTCTAGAAAGCTAAGATGCAACGAATGTTTACATTACACAGCGCCACTTTGTTCGACTAAAGATGTTTGAATCGTCTCACCCAAGCAATTAACTCACGCTGGCTAGAACAGACTCGAGTTTTGATTATGTTTAAATTAACTATCTGAAAAAGATCGTACATCTACTTGTCAGTTGTCATCACTTATAGCAAAGTTGTTGCAAAGATGGAAATGTACGTCGGAGATGAGAGATATTGACCATTCGCAACCAGGATTCTCAAGTCTACTCTTCAGTTTTGGAAAAACAGAATTAAAAGTCACCTTCTGATATCAAGACATAAGTGAGATATTACTAGTGAGCCATACATTCGTATGTAAGCACGTGTACAATATATGGAAACTAATACATATTGTTATTAGTAACAGTAACAAACATTTCTCAGTTAACAATAAAATCTAAATTCCAAAAATACACAATAAATTAACATAATTAGAAATTACGCACGGACAAGTTTACCTTTCAATGACCATGTTCAGTTCATAATAACAGCAACAATAACAATGGTCATTCTTATCTACCTAACTGCACATATGTCTTTCTGTCTACCTACCTATATACATACATACATACCTTCATACCTGCCTACATATCTTTCTATCTATCTATCTATCTATCTATCTATCTATCTATCTATCTATCTATCTATCTATCTATCTATCTATCTATCTATCTATCTATCTATCTATCTATCTATCTATCTATCTATCTATCTATCTATCTATCTATCTATCTATCTATCTATCCATCCATCCATCCATCCATCCATCCATCCATCCATCCATCCATCCATCCATCCATCCATCCATCCATCCATCCATCCATCCATCCACCCATCCATCCATCCATCTATATATCTATCTATCTATCTATCTATCTATATATCTATCTATCTATCTATATATCTATCTATTTGTTTGCCTGCCTGTCTGTCTATCCATATATATATATTTATGAATGTCGACATTTTTTTCAAATGAATTTATCTATCTAGCCCTCTGCCTGCCCGTCCATCTGTATGCCATTTCGCCGCTCCGGATACTTGTTAGCCTTTCTATTTGTTTTTCGGTCTTTCTGTCTATTTATCGAGCTCTTTTCGATCATCCGCCTGTATATCACTTGTATGTATACCTTTCTATCTAAACTACACATGCGAATGCACTTTCATCAGGATAAAAACAATATAGACGTCTGTGCTTGTCTTGTTGTCAGTATATCGTTTGTTTTTCTATTGATAAAACTTCTTTTTACCGTCTGTAATTTCTACCCAGAAGACAGAGTTGTATTGTGAGACAACGTTGTGATTATAGACAACCACTTCTTAACTATGTAAATTAGTTTTTCAAAACACAAAAACAGAGCAAATCAATATCTGGCTCAGCATGCATTTATTAAACACAAAATGTCAGCAATAGTAAAGTACAAACAGTACATAATTTAAGGAGGTGAAACAGACGTTTCAGAGACTTAAAGAAACAAATGCAGTATCCTAACCAGACAACATTCACCATCATCATGTAGCGCATACTAGACAGGATGTAGCAGTCATCACAGACTTTAAAAACTTCCTTCGATCTTGAGCCAGTCTTCCTGACTTCTGTGAGTGCCATGTTCAGATGGTCTTTGATACCTTGTGTCCAACTTCCTGCTTCTGTGAATGTCATGCTCAAGTGGTCTTTGATATCTTGTGCCCAACTTCCTGGAAAGTATGAAAGGTAGGACATGAGTCTGTAAGGATAGTACCTCACGGTCAGTGGAAGCCACTTCCCTTTGGAAGGCCAGGATCATATTTCGTTCCCCCTCCTGTCTAGCTCACGTATGACTTCGCGAGTGTACCCCTCCCCCCTCGGGGCAACGATCATGGCTATCCGGCTGAACCACGTGAAGCTACTTATCAAGTTGATACAGTACACTCAGTTGGTGTCGTAGAAGGCGGAAGATCGTATTATCGACAACTGCTTCATAAGGTCTGAGATAGAAAGGCCCCATATTAAGCCGAGGGCGCATTGAGGACGCTAAATAATAAGCGACCATAACCGGCTCAGAAAGCAGTGGCAAACTGTTGAGACGTACATGCCAAGAAACTCATAATGACCACAAATGAGGAAAACCCAGTGTCATAGTCTAATATGCCTTTCACAAAAGATTGGAAAATATCAGCATATATAACACTCCCAAAAAAGGGCAATTTGAAAAACTGCACTAATTATAGAACAAATCGCACTGATCAGTCATGCCAGCAAGATACTTCTCAAAATAATCATGAAGAGAATGCAACAAAAAATTAGCAGAGAGATAAATATAGTTCATGCAGGTTTTAGACAGAACAGAGGACCAGGGATCACATCCTCAACAGGAGAAATATAATCCAGAAATACAGAGTTCATTTCAGACATATACATCTGTTCCGCTGACTACTCACAGGCGTTTGACTGCGTAACACACCGGAAATTATGGAACGTAATGGTAAAAATGGGCTACCCACAACCATGACTCATTAAAATTATGTATCGGTAATATCAGTCTTCTGTTCGTCTTAACGGAGAAACGTCTTACTGGTTTGAGGTCTAAAAAGGAGTCAGTCAGGGATGTACATATTCATCTCACTACATATTCAATATCTATGCACAAAAACCTCATGAGAAATGTATGAGAAGTCCCACGTTATGAACAGTTTCAATCCATTAATATCGGAAGACACGAAATCTCAGAAATTAGGTATGCAGATGACACCATGCTAACATCAAGGAACCCCACAGTTTCAGAACAAATGATAATGTCAGTCAAACATCATAGCGAGGCACAAAACCTTTTCCTCAACGAATAAAAGACACAAATAATGAGATGAAATTACACCTAAAATAGTCATTGACAAATAGCAACTAGAAAATGTAAACAACTTTGATTATCTAGGATCAACACCACAGGAGATTGCTCGGCAGAGAGAAGAAAGAGATTAGCAATGACACTTCAAAAAAACACCACATAAAAAATATATATTGCAAGTAGCAAACAGAAAAACACAGTTACAACTACTAAGAAGCTATATATTTCCAGTGGCAACATACGGTTGTGAGACGTGGACAATGACATCGACAATGGAAAATAAATTATCTGCATTCGAAAGGAAATGCTATAGAAAGGTCCTAGAATTATCATGGACAGAAACAAGAAGTAACGTAGATGCTCGCAAAGATCTGAACATAGAAAAAAGGTGACTCCTCAAAACTATAAACAAACGTAAACGTACGTATTTCGGACATAAAAAAAGACACATTGGTTTGGAAAGATTAATCATGGAGGGGAAAGTTCCAGGAAAGAGAACAAGAGGCAGACCAGGACTACGATGGATACATGATATCGAAGACCTTCTGAACATGACACTGGAAGCAGCTCGCACAAAATCATGAGACTTACAGAGTGGACAACGTTCTACAAAGGACACATCACATAGCGAGAGAGAGAGAGAGAGAGAGAGAGAGAGCAGCATGTTTCTGTGAGTGTGATGTTCATCTTTGATATATTATGTCCATCTTTCTGTTTCTGTGAGTGTCGTGTTCAGGTGGTCTGTGATATCTTACATTGGTCTTCTTCGTGGCCTACCTCTGTTTCGTTGCCATGACATTATCGTCACTATTATTATGGTCTTGTTTGTGCCATCGTTCGTTAGATATGACCTATACTCAGCTTGCAAAGTCTGGATGCGACAGACTGCGAATATGAGCTCAATTAACATGGCCCATTGTGCAGAAATGCGTCATTCAGCCAGCGGTGTAGAGCGACAAAGAGCACCGTTATATAGAAATGCCCACAGGTCATCTACTGTCCTCTGACACACACTCAGTCGTCTTGACTCGTCTTGCCACTGAGACCATATCTGTAGGAACGTCTTGACTCGTCTTGCCACTGAGACCATATCTGTAGGAACGTCCTGACTCGTCTTGCAACTGAGACCATATCTGTAGGAACGTCTTGACTCATCTTGCCACTGAGACCATATCTGTAGGAACGTCTTGACTCTTCTTGCCACTGAGACCATATCTGTAGGAACGTCTTGACTCTTCTTGCCACTGAGACCATATCTGTAGGAACGTCTTGCCACTGAGACCATATCTGTAGGAACGTCTTGACTCTTCTTGCCACTGAGACCATATCTGTAGGAACGTCTTGCCACTGAGACCATATCTTTCTAGCTGCTCTCCGCTCTTGCGCTGCGCTACATAATGTATATAGTAAATGATGAGTCATATAACATCTTGAGATGAAAAGTTTTACATTTGACAAACCACCTGGCTGCTCCTCTTACGACTCTCAATATATTCTCTCTCTCTCTCTCTCTCTCTCTCTGTTACTTTCAATGTTAAGTCAATATCCCATTGGCTGTTGTTTGTCTGACATCATTACATCACGTACACACAACCACATACAATCACACACAATCACATACAATCACACACAACCACATACAATCACACACAATCACATACAATCACACATTACATGTTTATTTTTAAATAAATAGAATAACCACCGGCACTTATAACCTACATCTTTCTGATGCTATTACAGACAGTCCGAACAGACAAATTGAAGACTATTTTAAGATTACAGAATTACCATCACGTTCACTGCAATCTGAAAATACCGTCTCTTATATTTTTCCCATTGCGTGTTTCGTTTGTGTTTTCATGTGCATTAAGTTTTACTCTGTTTTCTTGCTGTTCTGTAGCCCACACAACTCGTCGAGTTTTTATAATTTAATTCTAAAATTTCTTTTATAGCACATTTTATTTTACTATACCGCGTTAATTTCTTCGTTAATTTCAAATTGTTAATGCCATGTCTCTGAATTTTTGTGGATTAAAAATAGGCAACTTTTCGTCTTTGCAAACGATATTATTATTGTTGTCAAATAAGAAATATAATCTACGATTAGTCGCAATGATGGATGTGGCTCAGAAGACCATTCGCAGCATGTACACAGCATGTACACAGCATGTACAAAGAATCATAAGTCTGCCTGTACTATCTTGTGATATTCTGTGTCATCTTAGATCTGTAGATCTTGAACTGCAAACAATTTCTCCTTTGTATTTATACCATGTCTGATCTCTTTCCTTCATGCAATACGATCCATGGAATCCTGTTCTCATGATTCCGTACCGATGCCCGTATCCTGCATATCGCGTGTGCACATATCGTTGTACCGAAGTATGGTCGAATCCGAGATCCTGTTCCATATCTAAATTCTATATACAGAATTTAAGAATTCTGCCATAGTTCATAGTGTGTCCCAGGAATCTGAGTCTGTGCAGATGCCGCATAGAAACTACTGTAGTATTGCCTATCCTTCCCAATATATCAGATGTCTATCTACCAATACATCTACTGACCCCATACATCGTCTACGAATGACCCCATACATCGTCTACGAATGACCCCATACATCGTCTACGAATGACCCCATACATCGTCTACGAATGACCCCATACATCGTCTACGAATGACCCCATACATCGTCTACGAATGACCCCATACATCGTCTACGAATGACCCCATACATCGTCTACGAATGACCCCATACATCGTCTACGAATGACCCCATACATCGTCTACTAATGACCCCATACATCGTCTACTACTGACGCCATACATCGTCTACTAATGACACCATACATCGTCTACTACTGACTCCATACATCGTCTACTAATGACCCCATACATCGTCTACTAATGACCCCATACATCGTCTACTAATGACCCCATACATCGTCTACGAATGACCCCATACATCGTCTACGAATGACCCCATACATCGTCTACTAATGACCCCATACATCGTCTACTACTGACGCCATACATCGTCTACTAATGACTCCATACATCGTCTACTACTGACTCCATACATCGTCTACTACTGACGCCATACATCGTCTACTAATGACCCCATACATCGACTACTAATGACGCCAAACATCGTCTACTACTGACTCCATACATCGTCTACTAATGACGCCAAACATCGTCTACTACTGACTCCATACATCGTCTACTAATGACCCCATACATCGTCTACTACTGACGCCAGATGTATTTAAACATAGTTCACGTGTTCTTACATCATGTCGTTTACGAGTTCAGATGTGACATTCCAACTGTAACCGCATCCCATAAACCATCTCCTCACCAGTGTCACTTTCCAGCTTGTACCTAAATAATCGGCCTTCTTATCGTATTTATCTCATTCTTTTCGTGTTCTCTCTACATAATTTATCCAGAATTCGTTATCTAGTTAGTGTCAAATGTGTAATTTATTTGATGTTTACCTTGTAGGTTGTGCAAGTGATGATGGCTGACAACAAGTGCAGAAGCAAGTTCGGGAACTTCCAACCAGAGGTCTTCAAGCTGCACGCTTGCGCAATGTGTTACCATTACATCACCTTATCTCGTGATGTCGAGATTCATCCAACATTGATGTACTTGGTTGTACACAGTAATCAAACCATCTTTCCCCGGATGACTATATTAATCGCCAACATCGACAACAAAACAATGGCTGATGATGTATGCAAAACAACAACTCAAGGTACTTACATATGTCTCTGTGCGTGTTTATGTGGTTCATGAAGCTGATATCTGAATGATAAATAAGAAAATATATATCACATCGATAAACCTTTAAAAAAACTTGATGAGATTTGTACAGAAAGTTTGAAGTTTATAGTTTATTAGAAACTTCAGAAGAGAATTTATGACGTTCATAATTAATGAACTCCCAAAAGATGGCCACTATAATACATGTTGAGAACCGCTGAAATGGGGAAGAAAGATTCTCTTGAAGAAACACATCGACATCTTACAGGTTGTCAAGAACATATACATCTTACAGGATGTCAAGAAGAACATCGACATCTTACAGGTTGTCAAGAACGATGTTTGGTTGACTGAAACTTATTAAACTTGTTTGGTATGAACAAGGATTACCTTCTAAATCTACTTTACAAGCAGCAATAGCTAGTAGAAGGACAGCAGTCAGGTAGGAGAGACATACATGATTTGACAATATCAATGAATGGTTCGGGTATGAGTGTTAAATACATATCTTAATTATATATATTGAAATATACATATATTCAGGCAAACTTAGGTAATTATATATACATTGAAACAATGAAGAAACGATTAGGACGTAAATACACGATACTATTATTGAAACATTATAAATCATCAAGCGGGATTCTATCTGTCTACCCAACTATCTACCCATCTGTCTAACTGTCTATCTACCCATCTATCTACCCAACTATCTACCCATTTATCTATTTATCTATCTACCCATCTATCTACCCATCAATCTATTTATCTATCTAGTCATCTATCTACCCATCTATCTATTTATCTATCTACCCATCTATCTATCTATCTATCTATCTATCTATCTATCTATCTATCTATCTATCTATCTATCTATCTATCTATCTATCTATCTATCTATCTATCTATCTATCTATCTATCTATCTATCTATCTATCTATCTATCTATCTATCTATCTATCTATCTATCTATCTATCTATCTATCTATCTATCTATCTATCTATCTATCTATCTATCTATCTATCTATCTATCTATCTATCTATCTATCTATCTATCTATCTATCTATCTATCTACCCATCTATCTACCCATCTAACTACCCATCTATCTACCCATCTATCGATTTATCTATCTACCCATCTATATACCCATCTATATACCCATCTATCTACCCATCTATCTACTCATCTAACTACCCATCAATCTACCCATCTATCTACCCATCTATCTACCCATCTAACTACCCATCTATCTACCCAGCTATCTATTTATCTATCTTTTCTTATCTATGCATCTATATATCTTCCGTCACACGGTGCATAAAATAGACGCCAGCTCTCTCCAGATCGTGCGATGTGATACTACTGCGTGTAATTTTTCATGTTGGTGAGACCCATAGGCATACCTTATTTGATGATTGTTCAGCGAAGAGTCTCTCTTGGTGTTCCTCTTTTTCTTTTGCCATCTGGTACCCAATTTTAATACTTGTACTGGCAGCCTGTTATCATCGATGTCCGATATAAGTCTATTGTTTTCTTCTTATTGTTGTAGAGTAATATTGCTGTTCGGCGTATTCTCTTACTTGCATGACTGACTTGAAATATTTGCAACCAATATTTAAGAATTTTCTAAGACATTTATTTTCAAATGAATTTAATTTGTTCTCCATGTTTTTGTTGTTTCCAAGTTTTCTCAATGTCTATTCGAAGATTATATTGGATGTGAACATCTTTCGTTTGGTATATTTAATTGGTGTTATTTTTAAATTTCGAATTGTTATAGTTACTTTTAAATGCATAACGACGGGTTCAAGAAAACTCACGGAATTAAACGGTTAAACGGTTAAATGAAAGTTGAACCAGTTATCAACATGCCGGGCTGTGTTATTTTAATGAAAGTAGATGTGTAAATGTTTACTTAAGATAAGATAGGTGACACAAGAATGGAACATACAAAATGAAGTTTATGTCAAAATGTCAGATGAAAATTTCCTTGGTATAACTGGTTTTTTCTTTCTTGTTAACCTCAATTTTTCCGTGTTCAGATTCTAGACCCGCCCTTTCTATTTTTTTCTGTATTTATTTGAGACGTAGTTTAGTCATCTTAAACTTTTCTGTTATATATTTTTAATCTTCTTCACGTAACGTATAATGCGATGCAGCGATGTTACTGTTGGTTTGTATGTTCAATAAATTCTGGTGTTTTTGACCGTCGTTTGATGTGCTGGTGTTATTTTGTCCACATGTTCTTGATTCTAAGTATTTGATTAGGAAATGTTAGGAATTTAGCTAAAGAAACGGAACAACCTGCACATCCGTAACGTCTTTCAGTGTAAATCAACACAATTGTCATGGTAACGGTGGAATTGCACACGAGAATTGAAGAATATCATGTTTATTAGTTTTTGGTATGCCTAAAATTCTGAACTTATACGAATATTGAAACACAAATCTATCCTGATAGAAACCAAAAGGAAGATCATACATTCAATCTACATCCCAGCATTATATTATCAATGTCAAACATGGACACTAAAAATGAAAAAGAGACACAGCTTACTGCGTGTGAAATAATATATTTAAAAAATAAAAAAAAAAAAAAAAAAACAAGAAGAGATCATGTGAAAAATGAATAGAATACACAAACTGTTATAATAACACCAGTGGTCAAATATATGGGGAAAAAAACAGACTGAGTTGGATATACCACTTAATGAGAATGAACCCTTATTTGTCAGCGACAAGAGCAGACAACATGAAAATGTATGCAACAAGAAACAGAGGAACTTGTTTTTCATTCAAGATTATGTTCATCTCACGATAACATAAAGCTGTTTTGTTGTTGGTCCATCACATGATGATGATGATAGCTATTTCTTACACCCACTTTTGAAATTCCACTAGAGTTATGTCCGTGAATCTGATTTCGTTAATGGCTATCAAGTCATAATCACATTCTGACCGCAAATGCGATTGAACAGTTCTGTCATGGGATGAACACTGTAGATGGTTTATGGTCTACACGTGACTTTCTAATAGTTTCTAAGGGCCTCGCAATGTAGCTCTATCCCATGCAGCACCTCCCCAAGTTGCTCTATCCCATGCAGCGCCCTATGTATGATGCTCTATCTATTTAAAAAAACTTTCAGTGAGGTCCTTAACGAGTCCTTGTAGCGCATCATTTGGACATTTTTAGAGCGTATGTTCTTCTGCAACTCACCATAGGGAAGTATCTTTGGCAGGACATTATCTGGGGTATGTACCACATGTCCTTGCCCAACTAATCAGCATCTGCATCAGAATATTGTCCATTATTAAGTTCTTCACAAACATTGACTGTCTTATACAAGCTCAACACATGTAGAGGATTGACGTTTATTCCATTGTACTCCGATTACAACACATGTAGAGGATTGACGTTTATTCCATTGTACTCCGATTACAACACATGTAGAGGATTGACGTTTATTCCATTGTACTCCGATTACAACACATGTAGAGGATTGACGTTTATTCCATTGTACTCCGATTACAACACATGTAGAGGATTGACGTTTATTCCATTGTACTCCGATTACAACACATGTAGAGGATTAACGTTTATTCCATTGTACTCCGATTACAACACATGTAGAGGATTGACGTTTATTCCATTGTACTCCGATTACAACACATGTAGAGGATTGACGTTTATTCCATTGTACTCCGATTACAACACATGTAGAGGATTGACGTTTATTCCATTGTACTCCGATTACAACACATGTAGAGGATTGACGTTTATTCCATTGTACTCCGATTACAACACATGTAGAGGATTGACGTTTATTCCATTGTACTCCGATTACAACATATGTACTCCGTTTTGCTCAACGATGCAGCACGATTCCTGCCTCCTGCCTGAAGTACCACTCATAGCACGTAACTCTGTAGCTTCAAGCAATAATCGTCAGGGACTGTCTAAATAATCTACTTTATAATTAAAGTCGTCGCACGCAGAATTCGAACCCGAGACTGAGCACAAAGCGAATGGCTTAACCATTATACCATGGAGATTCAACCCTAAAATGTTATATGTAATTCTGACTAATGAAAGGGAAATTCTGTAACGTTTTGTTTGTAACCAACTGTTATTTTGTCTTCACTAACTGTTTATATGCAAGAGAGTTGTGCTTTACTGCAATAGACTGTGTGTATAGGTAACCTACATGTATATAAGTGTGTGTGGCTTACCGGCAATAACCTCGAAATACACAAGATGACAGAAATGTGAGTGACCAGAGGTAATGGTAGAACTGGCATTAATCAGGGGTAATGGGAGAAATGTGTGTGACCAGAGGTAATGGTAGAACTGGGATTAATCAGGGGTAATGGGAGAAATGTGTGTGACCAGAGGTAATGGTAGAACTGGGATTAATCAGGGGTAATGGGAGAAATGTGAGTGACTAGGGATAATGCGAGAAATGTGAGTGACCAGGAGTAAAGGGAGAAATGCGAGTGACCAGAGGTAAAGGGAGAAATGTGAGTGACTAGGGGTAATGGGAGAAATGTCAGTGACTAGGAGTAATGGGAGAAATGTGAGCAATCATGGGTAATGGGAGACATGTGAGTGACTAGGGGTAATGGGAATAACCATTGATAATGGGAGACATCTGAGTGATCAGGGGTAATGGGAGACGTGGGCGTGGCTAGGGGGCGATGGGAGAAAGTATTTTGTCCTTGAAGATACCAAAATATCAACTAACCAATATCTGACTGGGACATTGATTTCGAATACTCATAGATGGCTGTTGGATCTGAGAGCGCGTCACTTGTGGGAACAGCCCATGTACCATCATGTTGTTATATAATCAAGAGTCAAGTTTTACTAGTGAATGATAAAGTTTCTTCATTTTTCTGCTCGCCACGCGTGTTACATGTCAAGCTATATTTACCTTATGGACTTGGTTTGAGTCCGTATCCAGGACATATTGTCAGTTGCCAAGTAAATAAATGATTCTATGTTTACAGATATGTGCATGAGATGGACACGTTGTTGTCGTGAGGCAGCTGAATGTTGCGAGAGACACACAAGATCTGATCCAAGAGAAAATGGTTCATGTCCACGCACATGGGACGGCTACGGGTGTTGGGATGATACGAGACCTGCTACAACAGCGTACATAAACTGTCCCGGATTTTTGGAATATTCCATCTCCTCAAGTAAGACTATTCTGATGTCTTAATTGTTTTTGTTTTCTCATATTTTTCAAATATTTCTATTCCGACATTCTTCTTCTTCTTCTGCGACCTATTGATATACACACAGTTTCGGTATCAGATATCGGAACAATTTGAATTCCAGACACTACTGATGTTGGTGAGACTGTCACACACCACTTCATCCAGTAAACAGATGGTCTTATGTCATCGAGGAAAACCATGGCCTTATTTCAAGAAATGAAAGGATCGTCTTATTTCAACAATATAATTTTATTTCATCACGTGAAAAGACTATCGTTTCACTTGTTGAAATAAGAACATTTTCTCACGTTAAAATCAAATATATATATATCACCTGTTGAAATAAGAACATTATCAAACATATACCACTTGTTGAAATAAGAACATTATCTCACGTTAAAATCAAATATATACCACTTGTTGAAATAAGAACATTATCTCACGTTAAAATCAAATATATACCACTTGTTGAAATAAGAACATTATCTCACGTTAAAATCAAATATATATATCACTTGTTGAAATAAGAACATTATCTCACGTTAAAATCAAATATATATATCACTTGTTGAAATAAGAACATTATCAAACATATACCACTTGTTGAAATAAGAACATTATCTCACGTTAAAATCAAATATATATCACTTGTTGAAATAAGAACATTATCTCACGTTAAAATCAAATATATATATCACTTGTTGAAATAAGAACATTATCTCACGTTAAAATCAAATATATATATCACTTGTTGAAATAAGACTAAGTGTGGGTCAATGCCGAAACCATTGCACTTCATAAACATTGTTTATTGTAACAATTGAGTGGTGTTAATTAGAAATATCGTACCGGACACTTAGGTCTATACTCGTATTTATATATATATATATATATATGTACGTGGTTGTCACAAGGAGCGGTGATTTTCTGTACATGCTTGATTCTTGATTAGGAACAACCGTCCCAGCGCTGGGGACATTCCCATATATGCTCTGCTTGCCGTTCCATCGGCCATCTAAAGTGTATATGCTGTGTCCCAGTCAGTTGTTGATTGTGTGTTCTTCTGATCTTTCCGGTGAGGGAGGACTTTCTGCCGTAGCCTCTATTCCATCACATTTCTACCATTCTCTGAATATGTACATTGTCTCGTTCGACTTCCCCCCCCCCTCGTCTTCTCGTAGGGTATCCATGACTGCTCTAAACAGATCAAAAATGTCTCGTCGTCTCTCGTTGCCGTTCACCAAGGCTGTTATCAGCCAACACATCGGCTCTTTCGTTTTCCTAAACCTCAGCATGACCTGGTCAGTAGATCCATGTACTACTCTGCACGTTGTTCAGAAGAGTAACCCACTCAGACTATAGAAGAGTGACCCACTCAGTTCTGATCATACACTTTTCTATCGAGTGCAGCATACTTTCAAAGTCTGAAAGAATCACTGAGGCTGTTGGTAGTTGCGTCGCCAGCCAAGTGAGAGCTGCTGTCACCGCTTTTATTTCCATTCTCATACTCGATTTTGTAGTGGGGTGGGGAGCTGAATTATCAGTTAAATTTTTGCCACTTTGGTAGGCCACGAAACGCCAACCACACCTGTGTGTTTCTTGTGTTACTGAAATGAATGTGTGAATTATTGTATCATCTGGCTTCGAGTGCGGCATCATGAATTCTTGGATTATTCCCTCTGTTCTGTTGGCCGCATAGGTGCGGCACTCTCTTCCCATCTGTATCACACATGTTTTCAATAACTTGCATTGCCAAAAAACACCTTTACACAACCTCTTCCTACCTCTTCCAGCTTACAAACTCTGAGTAGGGTATCTACTACTTCTGCCATTCAAGACATACCTCTCTTGATACATGCAGTATATTGACTTAAAGATGAGAAGTTCTCACATTGTGCAAGAAAACGGGGCAGACCAAAGCTGTGATATAAAGACGCCGGCAAACCATCTATGACTGACCTTATCACCACACCAGAAAATATTGAGTACGATCGCCAGACAAGAAGCCACATAAAAGTGACGTCACATTCTCATACTTGTTCTGTGGCAAAGAAAATCTCTCATTTATCGACAGTTTCGGTCATAAGAAGTTCTGCCCTGCTCGTACCATATCATCTCCAAGTGATACAAGCTTGCTTCAGACCGTCTGTGAAGACGAATACCACCATCTACGAGATTAAATTGAAACATGCACAATAATATGCCAGAAGGGTTACACATTTCAATTATATATCCACAATCTTATCAACAGTCAGATTGGTAGCTGTGTAATATTGTATGCATTCAAATACATTCTTCCAGCGTCAGGGTGGTAGCTTTATAGCATTGGATGCATTAACACACAGTATGTATCACACAACAAATATTATCGAAGCGCATGCTGCTGATAGATCGATCTCCGATTTATACAATAAGATAAAGTAAAGTAATCCATAGTATTTATTAACGCCGTAGGGGTGTCAGATGGTAGCGAACTCACATTTCACAGGCTCTGAAAATGAGGGCGGTAGCCATCTCCTGTCCCTCGCAATCTTTACTTCCCGGATTAACCCGGTACCAATTTAAGGCTAGGTCGACCTGAGAGCCGTTGCGATCTGAGAAACATTTCTGTCTCAACTGGGAAATGAACCCAGTTCGCTACCAGTTCGCTACCAGTTCGCTAACCACTGCGCTACGCGACTCCAAGTATTTATACAATAGTATATTATACAATACTCACATACGGACACGAATCATGGACAATTGCATGAGATCACCTCATACAGTGTTGATCGTATTAAAATTTATGCATATTAATATTTTCTTGCTACCTGTGACCGGAGCTCAAAAAGATCTTCGGACAACGACTCTGTACATCTGCCAATTATGTTGTAAGAGACGATTAAGGAAACTATGTGGATGTGGTTCACTGCTTGATGCCATAAATAACTACACTTACCCAAAACAAAATTTTGAAGTAGAATGTGTCAGTGCAATTGGCGCATATACCGCATCCTAAATATAGATCATGACACAGCATGATCCGTTTCCCAGGATACATCCTGCTACGCTGTAAGAGTTTTAAAGCGAAATCCAGCCAAGAAACGAAGATAATGTTCTGTGGTAAGTTATACTGGAAATCTTGTCAAATGCTCTGTTGAAATTTCTACTGGAAATCATATGAAGTGCTCTGTTGAAATTTCTACTGGAAATCATAGGAAGTGCTCTGTTGAATGCTGTACTGGATATCATGTCAAGTGCTCTGTTGAATGTTGTACTGAAAATCATATGAATTGATATGTAGAAAGTTCTTCTGGGAATCATATGAAGTGCTCTGTAGAAAGTTTTACTGAATTATAATAACGTGAACCAGTAAAAAATTCAAAATATGACAAACGATATTGTCTCAGGACAATTTTTGATGATCCACGACGTGTTAATTGGATGGATTCATGGATAATTCATGAAATATCTCCACGAGACATTCAATGACCATCAAGTATATTAATAGCTAGAAAATCATGTGTTAAAATAATGTAAGTGTTCAAAATCAATCTATTTCGAAACACAGCTAAGTAGTTTGTGAATAGTACATTCACATTTTAGCTAATTTGAAAAACAATTGTATGCTGGCGTTGACATAATTGCTTGTCCTCGAGGGTAAGCTTGTGATATGTTCTACAGCCAAGTGTCACTATTACTGCGATGTTTTAATGTGTTAATATTATTGAGACCATTTGAATGTTACTTATTCCAATGTATTTTATGATGTTAAGCATCGTGGAGTTGTCTGTTTTCTGATAGTTGGTTCGCATTGGTCATGGTCAGCTCGTGTCGTTATAAAACTTCTTCAAATTTCTCCACTCATAAAGATCTTGGTTTTCTGGTGCCATGTAGTCCAATCCTCTGCTGTTGTATGTATGCAAGAAGTTATAGTTGCGTTTGTCTCATTATCATGATGTGGCGAAGCCGCCTGGTTGGTTGTCTTTCGATATAGTCTTGACTTGAGATTGTCTTTATGTCGTTCCTTATATCGTCCTTTCTCTGTCGGTCTCTTGTTGTGACATTTATAGTTTCCTCAAAAATCTTAATTAATTCACTGTGAGAATTGTTCACTTGTGTTGTTGACAAGGTACCCATGCTTGTCATTGGATACATAGATTTGGTATAAAAAATACAGTTTATCAGTAGCCATACAGCATGATGTGTGTTTGAGTATTGGCGACAGTTGATAAGTCACAACATTGGCTTTTTGACATCTTGCTCCGATCTCTCTATCGAGTTGGACATCCTCTGTAAAGAAGCTTCCCTAATATTTAAACTCTGACCTGCTGTAGTGTTATGCTATTATTGACAGTTACATATATATGGGTTTGTGCTCAACTTAACTTATAATCTCTGTTTTATGTGTATTTATTTCCATGTTGCATTGTTCGCATGTTGTGTAGAGCAATAGCTAGAGCAAAATCCATCTACAATGATCACTCCATGCCAGAACTGTTCAATATCATCTACAGCCCGAATAAGGATTATTAGTCATTTACCATCACATGGACACAGTTCTCACGGAATTTTCAGAAGTGAATATAACAAATGATCATCATCACGTGTGACCAGGGAGCAAGAACATATACAAACACATACACATAAAAAGCTCCAGTGCTAGAATATTATGTTAAGCCAATCCTTCGTTATGGATGCGACGCATGTACGGTAAACATACGAACTCAAGATAAGCAGGAGACCATTGATATTTGAATTTTGAGAAAAATGATGAACATTCCATGGACAGCCAAGAAAACTAATGTAGAAGTTCTCAGAGATAATGGAATAAAAAGACAAATTATAGTGAAAATTAGAAGCAGATAATAAACATTTGTAGGGCATGTGATGAGAAAAGGAAAACTTGAACATGTAGTAACAACCGGAAAGGTTAAAGACAGAAGAGACAGATGAAGACAATGAGAGGAACTTCTGAAAGGGCTGTCACTGCGGCACACAATGATGTAACTTATTAATAACAAGAGACAAGCAGTTGTGGAGAAACATAATCACCTACGCCAGTCAGCATGGAATTTGATTGATTGTGTAGAGCTGCTTGTTGTGTAGAGCTGCTTGTTGTGTAAAGCTGCTTGTTGTGTAGAGCTGCTTGTTGTGTAGAGCTGCTTGTTGTGTGGATGTAATTCATCCTCAGATTCCAATATTACATATTTATCTGCAAATAACTGTTCGTTTAGGGATCTATGTTTTTCCTTTGGTTTCTTTGCAGAGGTGACTGCTTCTTTTGTTATCTTGTAATTTTATGTTACCAACAGAATTAGTCAAGTAATCGGCCTTGTCTGACGCCTGTTTTTATATTATTTCAAATGGATATGTTATGTTCTGAGTAATTACGATGAACTTTGGCAGTTTTTGTATGAAGTTCTTATGTCGTCTAGTCATTGTCCATGTATTTCATAGTCCTTCAAATTTAACCAGAACTTTTCTCCATCAAATGTTTTTTTCTTGGTCGATGAAGATGTTTAGTTGTCGTATTCACGTGTGTCTCCGATGTGCTGGCGTGACTCCAAGAAAGATTATTTTTATTGATTTGTTTAAGGCTTTACTATTACTATGATATATTGATGTCTGGCTATTATAGCAATATCTTTATGTGGTGATGTAACTGATATGTCTGGTTGTGTTACTGTTACTGCGATGTCTTTATGTGTTACATTTATTGTGATACTTTGATATGCTACTATTATTTGGATCGTTGCTGTTTTGTTACTGTTTTTGCGATGTATTTCTATGTTACTGTTAATGGAATGTATTCAAGTGTTACTATTAGTGGTTATTGATGCGTGTCTATTAGT
The DNA here is from genome assembly GCA_034231615.1 of Meghimatium bilineatum. Classification (NCBI taxonomy): domain Eukaryota; kingdom Metazoa; phylum Mollusca; class Gastropoda; order Stylommatophora; family Philomycidae; genus Meghimatium; species Meghimatium bilineatum. The sequence continues at coordinate 4,805,662 of CM067298.1, forward strand.
GCGATGTATTTATTTATTATTGTTCTTTGTGATGTATAGATGTATTATTGTTATAGCGATGTGTGTATGTATTACTGTTATCCAAATTAGAAAACATAAAAAATGAAAAAAATAGGAAAAGAGTTGATATAATATCATGTATCGAACATATTGAGAGACAGCAAGTAAAATGGTCCGGTCACCTTATGAGAATGAAGCCAAACCAAATACCAATAAGAGCATATAATACAAGAATATCCGGACGTATAGCCAAAGGTAGACCAAGAAAACAATGGATAGAAAACATCAAGATAGCCTTGAACTAACATGGGACTAAATGCAACCACGGCGACACATCTGGCCGTGGAACGACAGCTTAAGCTCCCTCACCTACGTTCAATGGCAAGTGTGAATGCCATCAACAATCATTCACCTGGGGATAGACAAGTGTGAATGCCATCAACAATCATTCACCTGGGGATAGACAATAGTACTATATAGACATGTGTTTGTTATTGCAATGTATTGACGTGCTGCAGTTATTTTATTAGTTTCATATGTTGCAGCTGTTACGATGCAGCTTATTGATGTATTACTGTTGTTACTTTGTAACGGTAAAGATACGGTTCTGAATTCTATGAACCATCGTTACAGAACACGTTCATTCCATAAGTGTTCAGTAGCCTAGCCAGTCTCACTAAAACTGAGATGAAGTTAGTTTGTTTATGTAAAATTTGAAGGGGCTTGCCTAGGACAGCATTCCTAAATAATGTATGTTTAATGCTACTGTTATTGTGATATATTGATCTATTACTGTTATTGTGATATATTGATCTATTACTGTTATTGTGATATATTGATCTATTACTGTTATTGTGATATATTGATCTATTACTGTTATTGTGATATATGGATCTATTACTGTTATTGTGATATATTGATCTATTACTGTTATTGTGATATATTGATCTATTACTGTTATTGTGATATATTGATCTATTACTGTTATTGTGATATATTGATCTATTACTGTTATTGTGATATATTGATCTATTACTGTTATTGTGATATATTGATCTATTACTGTTATTGTGATATATTGATCTATTACTGTTATTGTGATATATTGATCTATTACTGTTATTGTGATATATTGATCTATTACTGTTATTGTGATATATTGATCTATTACTGTTATTGTGATATATTGATATATTACTGTTATTGTGATATATTGATCTATTACTGTTATTGTGATATATTGATCTATTACTGTTATTGTGATATATTGATCTATTACTGTTATTGTGATATATTGATCTATTACTGTTATTGTGATATATTGATCTATTACTGTTATTGTGATATATTGATCTATTACTGTTATTGTGATATATTGATCTATTACTGTTATTGTGATATATTGATCTATTACTGTTATTGTGATATATTGATCTATTACTGTTATTGTGATATATTGATCTATTACTGTTATTGTGATATATTGATCTATTACTGTTATTGTGATATATTGATCTATTACTGTTATTGTGATATATTGATCTATTACTGTTATTGTGATATATTGATCTATTACTGTTATTGTGATATATTGATCTATTACTGTTATTGTGATATATTGATCTATTACTGTTATTGTGATATATTGATCTATTACTGTTATTGTGATATATTGATCTATTACTGTTATTGTGATATATTGATCTATTACTGTTATTGTGATATATTGATCTATTACTGTTATTGTGATATATTGATCTATTACTGTTATTGTGATATATTGATCTATTACTGTTATTGTGATATATTGATCTATTACTGTTATTGTGATATATTGATCTATTACTGTTATTGTGATATATTGATCTATTACTGTTATTGTGATATATTGATCTATTACTGTTATTGTGATATATTGATCTATTACTGTTATTGTGATATATTGATCTATTACTGTTATTGTGATATATTGATCTATTACTGTTATTGTGATATATTGATCTATTACTGTTATTGTGATATATTGATCTATTACTGTTATTGTGATATATTGATCTATTACTGTTATTGTGATATATTGATCTATTACTGTTATTGTGATATATTGATCTATTACTGTTATTGTGATATATTGATCTATTACTGTTATTGTGATATATTGATCTATTACTGTTATTGTGATATATTGATCTATTACTGTTATTGTGATATATTGATCTATTACTGTTATTGTGATATATTGATCTATTACTGTTATTGTGATATATTGATCTATTACTGTTATTGTGATATATTGATCTATTACTGTTATTGTGATATATTGATCTATTACTGTTACTGTGATATATTGATCTATTACTGTTATTGTGATATATTGATCTATTACTGTTATTGTGATATATTGATCTATTACTGTTATTGTGATATATTGATCTACTACTGTTATTGTGATATATTGATCTATTACTGTTATTGTGATATATTGATCTATTACTGTTATTGTGATATATTGATCTATTACTGTTATTGTGATATATTGATCTATTACTGTTATTGTGATATATTGATCTATTACTGTTATTGTAATGTATGTGTATGTAACTATTATTGTAATGTTTTGATGTATTCAAAATGCGGTACGCTGTGTGACACACTTCCAGTATTGGACACGCTCTTTGATCAACATATGCGCGCTACGGTTACCGTTGGTTACATCAGGGAGTATGGGCTCTATACTGACTTTTATTTAAATAATTACTGTTTTAAAGTGCATGCTGCTGGTGTGCGTTATGAGTACAGTTGTATACTAGGCATTCACTAGTACTTTATATATATCAGCATTAACAGAATTCCAACTATTCCAGTGGTTTAGTTATATGAAACTGTGAAATCATGTGTAAAGTCAAACATTCAAAAACAGCTCACAACTTCAGTACAACTACTACACTCTGGAAGATAATTGATAGCAACCATATTTCCAGAGCCTACTCCTAGTTTAGATTCTTCCTGTCAATATAAAGTGCTTTTCAGATTTTATTTTTAGTCGTGACACTATAATTCGCAAACCCGTCAATGATAAACAAGATTCTCATGTGATGTGTATAGTTTTCAATTATTTCTCACGAACTGGAACGGACACTTGTGTTTCATGTTCGCAGTCCATGTCATATAAAAAAGACACATCAGGAGAGAGCTTGGGCACACGGCATCACGCACTAAGAAATTGAAGAAGATTCTTCTGCGATATTTCATCATAACTGACATACCTAGATGTCACCAGGCAAAGAATAAGCGTGACAGTGTTTTTAAATGCATTATTCTTGTTCTGACTATGAAATAGTTCGTATGTCTGGAAGTTTCTTGTACTGACTAGGAAATAGTTCGTATGTCTGGAAGTTTCTTGTCCTGACTAGGAAATAGTTTGTATGTCTGGAAGTTTCTTGTACTGACTAGGAAATAGTTCGTATGTCTGGAAGTTTCTTGTCCTGACTAGGAAATAGTTTGTATGTCTGGAAGTTTCTTGTCCTGACTAGGAAATAGTTTGTATGTCTAGAAGTTTCTTGTCCTGACTAGGAAATAGTTTGTATGTCTGGAAGTTTCTTTTCCTGACTAGGAAATAGTTTGTATGTCTGGAAGTTTCTTTTCCTGACTAGGAAATAGTTTGTATATGTCTGGAAGTTTCTTGTCCTCACTATGAAATAGTTTACATGTCTGGAAGTTTCTTGTTCTCTCTATTAAATAGTCTGTACGTCTGGAAGTTTCTTGTCCTATGAAATACTTTCTTTATGTCTGAAAGTTTCTTGTCCTGACTATGAAATAGTTTGTATATGTCTGAAAGTTTCTTGTCCTTAATGTGAAATATTTTGTATGTCTGGAATTTTCTTCTCCTGACTATGAAATATTTTGTATGTCTGTATGTTTCTTATCCTCACTATGACATAGTTTGTATATGTCTGGAAGTTTCTTGTTCTCTCTATGAAATAGTTTCCATGTTGGAAGTTTCTTGTCCTGACTCTTAAAATAGTTTGTTAGTCTGGAATTTTCTTGTCCTATGGAATACTTTGTATGTGTCTGGAAGTTTCTTGTCCTATGACATAGTTTGTATATGTCTGGAAGTTTCTTGTTCTGACTATGAAATTGTTTGTATGTATAGAAGTTTCTTGTTCTCTCTATGAAATAGTTTGCTTGTCTGGAAGTTTGTTGTCCTATGAAATACTTTGTATGTGTCTGGAATGTTCTTGTCCTGACTATTAAATAGTTTGTATGTGTCTGAAAGTTTCTTGTCCTGAATATTAAATAGTTTGTATGTGTCTGGAAGTTTCTTGTCCTAACTATGAACTAGTTTATATGTCTGGAAGTTTCTTGTTCTCTCTATGAAACATATTGCATGTGTCGGAAAGTTTCTTGTCCTGACTATGAAATAGTTTATGTGTCTGGAAGTGTCTTGTCCTGACTACGATATAGTTTGTATGTGTCTGGAAGTTTCTTGTATTGACTGTGAAATAGTTTGTATAATTCTGGAAGTTTCTTGTCCATACTGTGGAATATTTTGTATATCTGGAATTTTCTTGTCATCACTATGACATAGTATGTATGTCTGGACGTTTTGTGTCCTCACTATGACATAGTTTGTATGTCTGGGAGTTTCTTGTTCTGACTATGAAATAGTTTGTACGTCTGGAAGTTTCTTGTTCTCTCTATGAGATAGTTTTTACATGTCTGGACGTTTCTGGAAAAGCAAAACGTGAATATTCAGTAACAACCGGAAAAATCAAGGAGAGAGGAGACAGAGGAAGACAAAGAAAGAAATGTCTAGATGGGTAGTCACTGTGACACAAAAAGATGTCATTAACTGAACGTATTAACAACACAATGCTTTTGATGCAGACATTTAGATGACGGGAAATGATAGATGTGACATCACTCTGCATGTGTCAACACATCCGAAAGAAGAATATTGAGACAGTCGACCCAGATGTGTTGTCTATGCTTAAGGCAGTACGATGTCACCATGAGATAATGGCGCACTGAAGTGCCGCCCTTCGGGAACTAAACATACATCCTTAACCCGCTCCCCCATACAACCATACATTTGATGAATCCGGGTGCTGCTTCGGTTAGACAACTGAGAGTAAACGTGATTGTGTCAGAAATATTATAGAATATTTAGTTATCAAGCTCACAGCTAATAGGACTATTTCATCATCATCAAGTGTCAAGTAATACCTGCTCACAGCTAATAGGACTATTTCATCATCATCTAGTGTCAAGTAATACCTGCTGACAGTTAATGAGATTATTTCATCATCATCAAGTGTCAAGTAATACCTGGTCACAGTTAATGAGATTATTTCATCATCATCAAGATTACAGTTCTGGTTAGATGAATATGTACCAGGACAGCTGCATGTCATGATTCCCTGCTCAGAATAATCGACTTAGCAGTTGTAAATATTATTTGATCTACCAAATAATAGACTTGGCAGATGTAAATATTATTCGAGTTACCAAATAATAGACTTAGCAGATGTAAATATTATTCGAGCTAGCAAATTCGAACAGTCTTCATCAGGGCAGGAAAAACCAGCTGGCGGGCGGTATAATAGAAGAAAATGATTATAATTATGTTTATTCATTTTAAATATAGAAGTTGTCCACATCGGATTGAAGAAATGAAGCTGGTAGAACATGTACAATGACGTGTTCCCAACTAAATTTACATAAAATCCATACAAGTTATTGATGATACAAGTTAGCGACTGCAAGTCAAATAATTGTTTTTGACTAGTTATACAGAAGGTTGTGGGTGCGTCAAATAATTGTCTGCGTTGAAGTCTAATATTTGATTTAAGGTCGGTTCCTACATAGCTGCTGTCTGTGGTTTTATTTGACTATACCCAGTCCGGGCATTCGTTGGCTTATGTAAATTCTGCAAAACTAATGAACCCATATGAAAAGTCTACAATAAGGAACTTTTGGTACACATATACAAATATTGTACACATATACAGATTTTGTGTTGGAAACGTCATGATTGCATGTACACACATACAGCTATCGTGTTGGAAACGTCATGATTGCATGTACACACATACAGCTATCGTGTTGGAAACGTCATGACTGCCGACCGACGTCCATGTTTGAGATTGACAACAAGTGGATTGGGGTGGGAGGTACCGTCATAAAATTGGACAGTTGATATTGTTTGAATTTAATTTGATATTGTTTGATATTGTTAAAAATAAAAAAGTGAATTGTTTTGATATTTCTAAAAAAAAGTGAATTGTTTAGTCATTTCTAAAAAAGTGAATTGTTTAGATATATCTAAAAAATGTCAATTGTTTAGTTGTTTCTAAAAATCTTAATTTTTAATTATTTCTAAAAAATTGAATTGTAAAAAATTATTTCTATAAAAAAGTGAAGTGTTTTGTTATTCCTAAAAAGTGAATTGTTTAGTTATTTCTAAAAAGTGAATTGTTTAGTTATTTCTGAAAAAGTGAATTGTTTAGTTATTTCTAAAAAAGTGAATTGTTTAGTTATTTCGCTGATTAAAATTTAATATGAAAAGATGGGCTCGTATTTTTTGACATAATTAATCACGGGTGTCTCTGCTTTCTTGATAGTTGTTGACAAGAGGCGGGATGGGAATCAAGAGGCGGGATGGGAATCAAGAGGCGGGATGGGAATCAAGAGGCGGGATGGGAATCAAGAGGCGGGATGGGAATCAAGAGACGGGATGGGAATCAAGAGGCGGGATGGGAATCAAGAGGCGGGATGGGAATCAAGAGGCGGGATGGGAATCAAGAGGCGGGATGGGAATCAAGAGGCGGGATGGGAATCAAGAGGCGGGATGGGAATCAAGAGGCGGGATGGGAATCAAGAGGCGGGATGGGAATCAAGAGGCGGGATGGGAATCAAGAGGCGGGATGGGAATCAAGAGGCGGGATGGGAATCAAGAGGCGGGATGGGAATCAAGAGGCGGGATGGGAATCAAGAGGCGGGATGGGAATCAAGAGGCGGGATGGGAATCAAGAGGCGGGATGGGAATCAAGAGGCGGGATGGGAATCAAGAGGCGGGATGGGAATCAAGAGGCGGGATGGGAATCAAGAGGCGGGATGGGAATCAAGAGGCGGGATGGGAATCAAGAGGCGGGATGGGAATCAAGAGGCGGGATGGGAATCAAGAGGCGGGATGGGAATCAAGAGGCGGGATGGGAATCAAGAGGCGGGATGGGAATCAAAAATTCGCCAAACCATAGTTGATATAACGTATGTACAACCCCTGTACACTAAAATACCGTTATAGAAACATGTCAGCTATTGTTTCTATCGTCAGGAACTACGAGCGACTAGCTCTTACTTCCTCTATGCAATCGGTGCTTTTTCTACAGCTTAATTTAATGTTTGGATTTTGCTGATCCAGTGGTCTAGGGTAAAATGACCATGGATCCAAGCGTTATTTACTAGTTGATTTGTTGCTTGCTCATACATAGGTTTATTGGATCATACACTGTCACAAACATTTTATTTCATGGTTGGCTGTTTGATGACCCAGTGGTCCATAGCTCTCAGAGGTCCATAGCTCTCAGAGGTCCATAGCTCTCAGAAGTCCATAGCTCTCAGAGGTCCATAGCTCTCAGAGGTCCATAGCTCTCAGAGGTCCATATCTCTCAGATGTCCATAGTATGTGTAATGCCTCCTACTTAAGGCGAGAGGGGGAGGGGGAGGGGTATTGTACAAAAAGATTACAAACATAAGCGTCCTATCCAAACTCTGCCTCATTCCCATGTATACATACACGGATTTCAATCAGGTTCTGCTAGCCAAACTCTGCCTCATTCCCATGTATACATACACGGATTTCAATCAGGTTCTGCTAGCCAAACTCTGCCTCATTCCCATGTATACATACACGGATTTCAATCAGGTTCTGCTAGCCAAACTCTGCCTCATTCCCATGTATACATACACGGATTTCAATCAGGTTCTGCTAGCCAAACTCTGCCTCATTCCCATGTATACATACACGGATTTCAATCAGGTTCTGCTAGCCAAACTCTGCCTCATTCCCATGTATACATACACGGATTTCAATCAGGTTCTGCTAGCCAAACTCTGCCTCATTCCCATGTATACATACACGGATTTCAATCAGGTTCTGCTAGCCAAACTCTGCCTCATTCCCATGTATACATACACGGATTTCAATCAGGTTCTGCTAGCCAAACTCTGCCTCATTCCCATGTATACATACACGGATTTCAATCAGGTTCTGCTAGCCAAACTCTGCCTCATTCCCATGTATACATACACGGATTTCAATCAGGTTCTGCTAGCCAAACTCTGCCTCATTCCCATGTATACATACACGGATTTCAATCAGGTTCTGCTAGCCAAACTCTGCCTCATTCCCATGTATACATACACGGATTTCAATCAGGTTCTGCTAGCCAAACTCTGCCTCATTCCCATGTATACATACACGGATTTCAATCAGGTTCTGGAGTTCTTGGATATGACGTCTGGAAGCATCCGCTCTGAACGGTTTCCCTGAATAGTCTCTACCCTGATATTCTATCGAGGTACTATCATTTTGTCCACAACCATACGATAGACGACTTCCAAAAGGTAATATATTATTGATATAACTAAAATGAGACTCATGTCTTAAGTTAAACAGACATTGTCGGTTACAGAGGCTAGTTCCCCGATTCAACAAACACATATACAGACGGGATCACAAAAACACATTTATAAAATAATATATTAGTATGTGGAATATAAGGTATATATTATAATATATCATTACTTTATGTTTTTGAATTTGAACTGTCGACGGTAATTTTAAGGCATGGTACTGACACACGTATCCTCCGAGTTTATGTTCCACCTAGAACTGTTCCCATGACTTCACGAATCTCCCTTCATATAATCTTCCAATTTTCTTTCCTCCGTCGTTTATTAATTATAATCCAATTCCTCACAACTAGAACTCGTCGTCACTAATAGACTATAAATAAACTCTCTTTCTTGTACGCCATTGTTTTTCAGGGCAGTAATAGTAGAAAGAATTGCATTGGCATCAAGTACATTAAACCACCTAACAAATACCTGAAAACCAACAACAATAAGTAAATATAAAAAACTACGAATTGTCAACTGCACTGTAATATCATCTTACCATACGGTTGCGAAAGTTGGGAAATGACAAAGGCACTGGAAAATAAATGGAATTAATTAGAAAATAAATGTCAAACAAGCAAGCAGGAGACGACACCAAAATAGTAATATGTCTCTACAATACTAAGAAGAGAACGATGGACTTATATCGGACATGTACGATTACCTTACTATTTCTGTCAATACCTCTATAGCTGACCTCCAAGACTTGTCAATTGACTCCCTTCATTATGATGCCATTTCATGATTCGATAGCACGATTGATATAAATCAGATATATTGACAGAAAATATTTCCAAATTCTTTCAATAAACTTGCATAACTCTTGAACATAATTGATAAATGGATGACACATCGGGAAAAATCATTGGCAGATAAAAAACATTTGATTCCAAGCTAGACCAAACGTTTTGCCACAAATCTGACAACTGTCATATCTTAAGTTGGAAAATTACTGTCGTACTTGTCAACTTAATTCCTTCTTAACCTCACCCCGAGATACTGTTCTAGAAAATTACTCTTGGGATCACATCATTACAGCACAACAGACAATACGCGATCTGTATGGAAAAAAAAACATAGTAAAATATTGCCAAATGTATTCAAATCCTGTAGTTAAGACCATCGTTCTCTGAAAAGCTATTCAGCTTTAGTGCAGTTGGCTTATCATCAATGTAATTAATGAAATTCATGTGCCCCCTCAATTAAAGATATTCAAATAAAGTCAATAGAGGAATATGCAATATTCATTTCTTCTATGACAATGTTCGTTTGGTTTTTTTTAAACGATTGGATAAATAATGTCAAATCGGATTCCATTAAGTGAATGTCCTGAGCTAGAACCGGGATCTCTTCATACGGCACTAATACCCTCTAGGAACGTATGACATGTTGACATAAGTGTCATGATGGCACAAACTGAGACACATTCAGCACAAACAAGTGGGAATTTAATCTGGGAAAGATAATATTTCCGGATGAGGGAAAGATAATATTGCCAGATATAGTAGTAAACAGTGATCTTTGTTGGCTATACAGGTTGGAGTGATGGCTCATTTAACTTCACTGTGTAAGGCCGATCTGCGGCGTTGCACACAGACCAAAACCTAACGAAGGCCACGTGTCAGTTGTAAACCAAATATACAGTAGGTCTTATAAAATATCTAACCTAGCAACGTATCCACCCCTCCCCTTCTCCTAGTCATGACTGGTGATGACAATATTTGTAGTTGATAAGTACGTATTAGATTGTGTATGCATTCCTTAAAGAGTATAAGACATTTATTTTCCGTACCATGTCGTAACTCCGAGAAATACAAGGATTGTATTGGAGATTGGTATGTTGGTAATTTTGTATAATTTATGAGACTACAGTTGGCTTACAACTATATAGAAGCTATTAACCTCTTTAGTGTGATTCTATTTCTGTGTGATTCAGTCTGTTTTTGTGTGATTTAGTCTCTTTTTGTGATTCAGTCTGTTTTTGTGTGATTTAGTTGATATTTGTGTGATTCCGTCTATTTTTTCTGATTCTGTCTCTGTGTGATTCAGCTGGTTTTGTGCGATTCAATCCGTCAAGTAATTGTGAGGTGAAATATTGTTACTGACCTGACGGACGTCAACAAGAACACACATTGTATCAACAATAATCTACAATCATTGTAACAAATCATTCATATTCATCGTATTATTACGATGAAAACTTTGTTCAAATAACAGAATGAAAAACATTAAATTAATTATATAAATTACAATGAAAAAAAAACCAATTGTATAAATAACAATGGACACATAACAATTGTAAAAATAACATTGTACACAGAACAATTGTATGAATAAAATTGTAGAAACAACAATTGATTCAATACAATTATAACGAAATAACCTAAAAAAAACTACATTAGAGTTACAAAGCTTCAGTGAAGTACAATCTCTGCTACAAGAATCTATGCGACTTCCCTGGAGAGAACTAAATGGAAAAAATAACCCCGAACAGAGCAGCAATTAATAAATTGAACAGAAATGAACAGATCACGGTATTTAGACAGAATGGGACACTCATCATCATGTGACAGATTCCTTCCAGAACGTAGTCTTGTAGATGGACTTTCTCAACACATCGATATCTTGGGCGATGTAACCTGCCTCCTCCAAGCACATGTTTAAACAGTCAGATATATCATTTGTTCATCGTGGTCTTGGGCGACCTTTTCTACTGCTGACGTTTACTCAGCCTTCCATAAATGAGTCATTAGGCACCGTATTTCTGTAGTTTGCCATTGCTTTCAGGAGCAAAATCTAATTGAGGAATAGTACTGAGAAAACACATAAATTTTCTCCTGCATTTTTTACTGGAAGTGCAAAAATGGATCACTCGACTAAAAATACATTTCCGCTAAATCGGTATCATCGATTCTGCGTCAAGCAAGGCAGCAAATTATTCATTAGAACAAATAAGTATCCGCAGAAGTGCCCCGGTTCACAGAACAACAATCTGTCCCACAGGATATTCTCTGCACAAGTTGTGGGTAATCCAAGATTCTCTGCACAGCATGTTGTGGGGAACATGAGATTCTTTTCTTCACAAGTTGTGGGGAACCCAAAGTTCTCTGCACAATATATTGTGGAGAACCCAAAATAATCTACAACAAACTGCTCTATACTTGACCAACATTGGACTGGATGTTTAACAACTGATGGCAGAAGACATGGCACACTCTTAGAATATCATAAAATTATACACCGCTGATTCTAGTAGATACTTGTCTTCCGAAAGTATTTGTTAAACAGTGATATGTATTAATTAATAATTCTTGAGACTGCAGTAAAATTTAATCCAATATGCGAAAAGTAAAAATACTAAACATGATATGAGCTATCTATCCATACTCTTCATTTTATTTGGTCTCCGCACCACGAGGTTTTGGATAACCAATCAACTTCTTCCGTTATCGTTTTATGTTTTAATTCATCCGCTATGATTGTTTTATACGCAGTGCCATGTATACCAGTCGAAATATTTTTCGTCTTTTATATAGGCTATGTTATTGAAACGTCGATTGTGTATGTATTTTCCTGATATTATTGCAGTAATTTGTAAAACTTTAACTGCTCCATGTTTTTACTTTTCAAAAAATATATGTTATATGAGAATTTTTGCAACTGCTTGCGATTTGTAAATCAGAATATTTGAAACATTGATGCCATTTACACGTTACATATTCTGTCTAGAAACAGTGAAAGTTCACATGGAGTTCTAAAAATATGTGTAGAGAATACGACTTGGAGGAGGTATTCTATAAATGCATGTAGCGAATCAGACGTCTTAGGTTACATCGGATCATGCTCACCGATGAGAACAGGTTCAGTTCCTGATGGGTACAGGGACAATGCTCATAATTACTTTAGATTATTACACTAACAGCGGAACAGATCGTGTGAGATAGCCGTAATCGACCCAAGTATAAATCCCAGATAACAAGATTTAAAATATTCACAAAGATTGAATATGTGTATTACTTTCAGGGTAGACTGGGAAAAGATGTACAAAAGAGTGGCTATTGTCTTTTACCAGGTGTTTTATTATCCACTCTTGCCGTTAAGCGTAGGAATGATTCGAGCTCGAGCTTGGGATCTAAAGCCAGATGTGTGGCCTCGGCTGTGCTATGACCGTGTCTGTTAAGGATGTCCCTCAAGTTTTCTATCCATCTTTTCCGTGGTCTTCCTCTGGCTTTGTACGCGAATCTCATTTGGTTATATGACCGAACGGGCAACTTGCCGTGATGCATTCTCATAATGTGGCCATACCACTTGATCTGCTGCCTTTCTATGTAATGTGTACAAGATAGTATACATATTCTTTCCCTGATATCTTCGTTTCGTAATCTATCAAGCCTGGTGACCCTTGCGGATTTCCTCAAGCATTTCATCTCACATGTCACTAAATTTATGTAATGTGAAGATGAGAGAGACCAGGGTTGACACTGGTAACACACTGTTGGTAGGAATATACTGTAGATCATTGGTCTTTCAATATCGATCTTGGTATGCAGAAGTTGTGGTGACAGTTGGTATGTTACTGCATTTGCCTTTTGACACATCGTCTCTATTTCTCTATCGATTCCTCCATTTTCTGTAAAATACTACCGAGATATTTGAACTCTGTTACTTGTTTTACTACTATATTGTCTATCTGTATGTTTAGTGGACTTGGTGTTCTGCATATTTTCATAGTTTTCGTCTTTTGTGTATTGATCTTCATATTGTATTTTCTACATGTTGTAGATAGTGAGTTAGCATAACTTTGTAGTTGTTCTTCGTGTTCGTATATGTGGCTCTGGTCGTCTGCGAATAGTAGTTCAATTATTTCATTGTTTAGTTGCTCTGACTTGTCTTGTTCTGAGTCGGTGATGTTGTCCTCTGCATTTTTTGCCTATTTTATTATTCTGTATTTTTATATATTGAATAGCAAAGGTGAGATCACGCAACCTTGACACACTCCTGTTTTTGTCTCAAATGTGTCTGTGATACCATCTGTTGTTCTTACCACGCATTGGTAGTTTTTATACAAATCTCTTATACTTTCTAAAAGTTGTCCTTTGACACAAGGCATTTCTATAGTTTCCCATAGTAAGGTAACGGTATGCCCCATAGCAGCAACTTGCCGTCGGGGATGAAGATAACTCTTCATGTACTAAGCCGCAGTAAGTATTAGGTGGGATGGCCAGTTCCCTTGCTGTCTTTACCTCCCCTAACTCATGCGTCAGGTACTCATTTACAGTTGAGTCGGCTGGAGGAGTGGTCGTGTCAAGACGTAGTTTCGAACCTCGCACGCTGTAACCCGGTGATAGCAAGCAAGCTCACTATGAACTAGGCAATCGCGCTCCTCTCTGAGACGTCTCTGTTGACTATATCAAACGCTTTCTCCTGATCTATAAATATTGCGTTTAGTTTGTTGTTGTATTCTATTGCTCTCTCACTCATTTGCCTCAGAGTCAAGAAGGTGTCTGTTCAACTAACCCCTCTTCTGAAGCCAAATTCAGAGGAAACAAGGTGTCTGTTCAACTAACCCCTCTTCTGAAGCCAAATTGAGAGGAAACAAGGCGTCTGTGCAACTAATCCCTCTTCTGAAGCTAAATTGAGAGGGGCTCAGTTGTCGTTCGACAATGTATCTTGCACGTTGTTCTATTATCTTATATTTTCCCGATGTGGCTTAATAACGAGATGCCTCGGTATGTTTCGCACTCTCTTTTGTTGCCCTTGTTTTTCCACAATGACACGATTACTGACTTTTGCCAGTCCTCTGGACTTACCCTCCTTTCCACGCTATTGTGAATATTCTTTGCAGCCATTTTACCACAATATCTTTACATGATTTAAGGGGTTCGTTGGGAATGCCATCTGTGGCAGGCGATTTTGTGTGTGGTCTGTTCTTGATAGTCATTTCTTTTTCATGACTTTACATTTCTGGCTCTGTGATGTCTTTGCATATTCCCTTATACGTATGATGCGTCAGAATATTAGGAGTATACACATCCTGGAAGTATTCATTCTACCTATTCATTCTATTATTTATATTAAGTAGAGATATTCCATCTCTGCTGTTTATTATTGCAGTTTGGTTGTAGCTATCGTTTCTCATTCTCATTGTGTTGATACTTTTTAAGAAATATCTAGCGTTATTCTTATTTAGACATGTTAGGTGTTCTCCATATTTGTGCCAGGAATTCTCCTTGGCTTCTTTGACTAATATTTTCGTATTGTGTCTAGCTAGTCTGTACCGCACATAATCATTGTGGTTTTTAGATTTCAACCAAGTTCTAAAGCATTGTTTATTTATTTGTATAGCTTTTTGTAGCTCTTATATAGTATTCTAATTTTACAAAAGATGAACTATGTTTATATTTTTACTTTCAGGGTACGCTGAGAAAAGATGTACAAAAGATGGAAGCTGGTTTGCCTTTGCAAACACAAGCAAAGAAGAAAAGAATGAGTGGACAGACTACACTAAATGCTTGGATAAAGCTGTACGTATATCACCCACTAACTAAAACATTGCATCGGAAGGGATTTAAATA
Organism: Meghimatium bilineatum; assembly: GCA_034231615.1. NCBI lineage: Eukaryota > Metazoa > Mollusca > Gastropoda > Stylommatophora > Philomycidae > Meghimatium > Meghimatium bilineatum. The sequence goes on from CM067298.1 coordinate 4,820,919, forward strand.
AAATATTAACATTAATGAAAAGAAAAATAAACAACAATCCGAGCAACGAATTGTTAAACAAAAAGTATGACAGACATTGATATTTACAGTAATAAAGTTATAGCTTCAATAACTTGTGCACTCTTAATTCTCACAAGCAAAGTTTATGTGTATCTGATATGCAAGTTCTGGATATACCGCTGTTTTGCGCCCATATTGATAACCATTTTTGATTAGATATCCTAGAGCAGCTATAACCATTTCATAAACTGTAGTTTATGACAATTTCAGTTAATATATTTTCTAACATTATCAGTTAATATATTTTCTAACAATTTCAGTTAATATATTTTCTAACATTATCAGTTAATATTTCGTTTAGTAACTTCAGTTGATATATTTTGTAACAATGTCAGTTGCTGTATTTTGTAATACTTTCAGTTTGTTTTTTTATAACAATTTAATTTGCTGCATTTTAAAATAATTTCATCTGCTATAATTTATAACAATTTATCTTAACGTATTGTGTAACAATTTCAGTTAATATATTTTGCAACAATTTCAATTGCTCCATTTTGTAGAAGTTTCAGCTATTGCAAATATTGTGCTACAATTTCATGTAATAATGTTTGTAGGTGTTTAAACTACTGTATTATGTAACAATATCAGTTTCGTTAGCGTGTAGTAAGTTTAGTTACATTAGTTTGTAACAGTTTCATTTACTGTAGTTTGAAGTAGTTTTAGTTACTGTACTACGTAGCAGTGTTAGATATCGTAATTTTTAGTAGTTTCATTTACTGTAGTTTGTAGTAATCTCACCTACTATAGTTTGTAGCTGTTTCACTTACTGCAGTTTGTAGAAAATTTTAGTTACTGTAATTTGTAGCAATTTCAATTAGGCCTACCGTATTATGTTTCTCTTTGGGAAGAGTCTAAACAATTTGCGAAATGCTTACGATGTAGTGTTCGACGGGCTTGCCGTGGCATCTTAACTACAAGTGTATTTGTTCGTAGTCCCCTCGGAACCCTCACTCGAAGTTATTTATTTACGTGCTCTGAGAGTTACTTTGATCAATTAACTTTTAACCTCGTACATTGAAATGATTGGAGTCGCCTGCGCAAATCTAAATGAATTGTAATCAATCATCTAAGTTACTTGATCGTTCGCTATTCATATATCACATGACTATGTTATATGTCACATGACTGTATTAACCCACATGACCGTGTTATATGTCACATGAGTGGAGTGGAGTATATGTCACATGAATGAGTTATATGTCAGATGATTACATTATGCCACATGACTGTGTTATGTTTCACCAACATATAATTGAATTCACTAGATTTCATAAATTGTACTTACATAAAAGACAGGTTTTTATAATAATTTCATTCAGACACGACGGACTATCACTAAAACTAGTGGGTAATGATGTGTACACAAGAAAATACACATATTACAATGCACAAAACATTTTCAACGTTTCAACCAAACGTTCTTTATCACGATATGCACAAAACATCAAAATACGAAGAATGAAAATTATCACAACACACAAAAGTATCCAAAGGAAATATGGAGATGAGATGATGTCTTTTGATGTTTTTTTACGTATCTTGATAAAGACCTTTTGGTTGAAACGTTGAAAATGTTTTATGTATTGTAATTTGTATGTTTTCTTGTGTGCACATCATTACCCACTAGTTATAGTTATAGTCCGTCGTGTCTGAGTGAAAGTATTATAAAACCCTATGGTTTACGTAAGTACAATTGTTGTTACTTTTCACGCAGTTACCTTAAATTGATTGTCGTATTGAAATTTAAGAACTAATCCGTGCTTTAGAAAGCAGGCTTTGAGAGCACAGTGGAAACCCCCCCTTCCTCCCTTCCAATTAAATCTAATTAGATGGAAAGATTCCCAGATTACGGATTGACTAACTGTGATAAACATATGCACGTATTTCCCACTAGACAGTACTGCAGACATGACGGCTGGGTCTGTCAACATACGACCGTATCGTTACAGAGTTCTGAATAAGTTACAGCATGGATTTATGTGCATATATATATATATATATATATATATATATATATATATATATATATATATATATATATATATATATATATATATATATATATACGAGTATATATATATATATGTATATAATAACGAAGTTTGCGTTGTACATCAACGTTAGGGACATCATCACTCCAGTTGAGATCAACATTCATTGTTATATGCGCTATCGCTTACATTTTATCTAATGGCTCGCAGCGTTGAGACTTGCCACATGCAAGACTTGGCACACACAAGATTTGACACACACAGGACTTGATAGAAACAAGACTTGAAACACGCAAGACTTGATACACACAAGACTTGACACACACAAGACTTGATACACACAAAACGATACACACAAGACTTGACATACACTAGACTTGATATACACAAGACTTGACACACACAAGATTTACGTGTGTAAATGTACGTAAACGTTTACTAATTTAAAAACGTTTTCTTGTTATAGCCAATGCCGTTTGGAGTTGGTTTTTTTTTGTTCCTCATCCTTCTTTCCATTCGTGTGCTGTCAATCATTTCTAATACGGATGTTTCCCCATGCCACAGTACTAGGATGTCAAGCTTTTCTCTCTTGGTCTTTCCTTATCTCACCTTGTCATTCATTTTGTTTGTTGTTAAAATGTGTTCTATATTTCCTCTTCTCATAATGTCTCCATAAAATGTGGACTGTCTCTTTCTGATGCGGGTAAGAAGATTTATGTGTGAATTAACTCAGCACAGTATTCACAATATACTCAGCACACAAGATGGCCGTCTCCAGAAAACTCTTCTATCATATTCACTGCCATACATCAGAATTGGTTTTATATAACTTCTTTAAACACTCTTTCTTACCGCAACTGACAAAGATATTATTACATAGGATGGTCTTTATCTTGTGAAATTTTGCCTTTCTGCACAATTCTACGTTTGACTTCTTTAATACATCGTCCATCCGAGGCGGATTTAGATTTGATGGGGGCCCTAAGCTATTTGAGATATCGGGCCATAAGCTATTTGAGATATGAGGCCCTAAGCTATTTGAGATATGGGGCCCTAAGCTGTTTGAGATATGAGGCCCTAAGCTATTTGAGATATGGGGCCCTAAGCTATTTGAGATATGGGGCCCTAAGCTATTTGAGATATGGGGCCCTAAGCTATTTGAGATATGGGGCCCTAAGCTATTTGAGATATGAGGCCCTAAGCTATTTGAGATATGGGGCCCTAAGCTGTTTGAGGTATGGGTGCCCTAAGCTATTTGAGATATGGGGCCCTAAGCTATTTGAGATATGGGGCCCTAAGCTATTTGAGATATGGGGCCCTAAGCTATTTGAGATATGGGGCCCTAAGCTATTTGAGATATGGGGCCCTAAGCTATTTGAGATATGGGGCCCTTTAACGATTTAGAATATATAGATAGTGAAATGTAAAAAAAATGTCCCCCCCCCCAAGAAATAGCCTAAGCTATAGCTTGTTTAGTTTCTAGGTAAATCCGGCACGTCCATCGGATATTATTAATACATGTAAATATATGAATATGTTGACTTGCTTCAGACTGATCAAATCTACTTTGTTGTTGCACCTTTGGTGGTGGGGTTGGTGGGTTTGGGGAAGGAAAGATACAAGAAGAATCATCATTTGAAAGCGCATGGAATGAATGTGAAACAGCCACCACACAATATTATAATTACTCATCAATCATTATCATATGCCATTCTGGTTGGCGTAGGCGATCATGGCTCTATGTCTACAGTATTGTTATCAGGATCGCTGTTGTTTCCATGCCTTGCTAGGTTATCAAACTAATATTTTCTCATGTTGTCCTCCTCTGTCTCTGTTGCCTACATTCTTGCCTGTTGTGACTATGTTCCCAAAACCTGCCTGTCTCATAAATTGACAAAAAGAAGGTCTTTTTCTTATGTTATTGATTTTGGTCAGTTTCTTTTTTATTCTTTCAACACCTCCAACCACATCTCTATTGCCTCTAATTTCCCACTTTCCAGTTTGTTTATAATGAATGCATGCATTGTCTCTTTTACTAGATGCGTTTCCATTTCTGCGTCATAGAAACATGGCTTGATAAAATTTCATTCATCTATTTTTGCATTATTGTTTAGTTTATAAGTTATTTGTCTCTTGAAAAAGGTCCCATTTGGACTGACACGTTGAGATTTGTCCTGAGTAGTTTTATTGTATGTTTTTATATACTTTTTTATATATTTTTATTCATAGGCAAGGTAAGTGTTTTTAGTAACCAGTTTAATTCAATTTGCGTTACCATCATTTCTGGTAACTGTTTTATTTTTGGCTATGAAAACTGTATCATCAGCGTATCGTATGTTGTTTATAATGTGCCCTCTAACTAATATTATTCATAACTTGAATGGATCTCAATATTATTTCACTGTATATATTGAATAGATCGGATGATAGCACATGATCTTGTCTAACCCCTTGTTTGATGTTTTGAAGTGCTACTGTTTGGTTATCGAATATGTTGCCAATATATGTTCCTTATTACTTTCTTATCTTTACCATCAATATTTTAGTTTTCGAAACTTCTAATAATTACTTCATGTTTCACTTTATCAAATGCCTTAGTATAATCACTAAAACAGTTCCTTGATCATTCCCGTTATGCTTTCTGTGAATGTTCTCAAGATGTATATGGTGTGGTTTGTGCCTCTGCGCCTTCTACAAATTCACATGCGCATTCGGTTGCGAGTGTGGCTCTCACCAGTGATCCACTACACAAACCACCCATGCAACAGAAACCCTTAGTGAATGTCATGCCGTTTTATTGTGGCTCTAATGGAAGCTTTGTAGCATACACCATTCATACAATTATGCCTTTGATTTGTTGTTGTATTTTGGTGTTTATTTAAACATGTATTGCTATTAGTGTATATGCATACACCTTATGTGGTTGTGAGTGAGCCAGAGATGTACTTTGCTGCATTGGTGAGGGGAAAAATTCTCCAATGTCTGAGGCCCATCGTAAAGGCACAGTGACTCAGAACGTGAAAAGCCCTTTGCCCTGAACATTTGGTTGTATGCCTGGAGTAATCGAGATGTTGGTATAACCAGTAGTCAACTGGTGGCGAGTAATGAGCACAATTAACCCTATATTTTTTGCAGTGGCTCGGAGCAATGTGTATGTAGAAACCCACTTTCCTGGTGGTATAATAGTTATTTTCTGGCTCTCCCCCGGGGTTGGTCGAAAATCCACAGACTTCCCAGCACTATAATGTTGGTCGATGGGAATGAGCACGCTGGATCAACAACTAATCAACCAACAAATCGTTCATCTTTCTTTCATATCTTCTTTATTCATCGATCTCTAGTGATCAGGAACACTTGTTATTTACTTTATGAAATTAATTTAGAGTTATGTCATTGACTATAACGTCACATTCATGGCTAATACGACATATTCTGGCAGTAAAATTCTCCGTAGACCGTTCGGGCACTGTGGATGGATTTTGGTCTACCCGTGATTTTCTAGCTACTCTCCACTGTTGCATTTCACCTCTTTACACAAGATGATGCTCCTTCTTTTTTATCTGTAGAGGGACATGTAATTCTTTTTCCTGCAGCATCTTCCCACGTATCTTGGTTTATTTCGTGTAACGTTTGGCTACGTATCTTGGTTTATTTCGTGTAAAGTTTGGCCATGTATCTTGGTTTATTTCGTGTAACGTTTGACCATGTATCTTGGTTTATTTCTATAGCTTTCAGTGAGGTCTTTAGTCTAATCGCCAAATAAATGATGATAGACCGCTACCAATAGCCAAATAAGACTGAACAGTATAATCAATATAAAACAGAATCATCCTTCCTACATGATGTTTTTGATTATTGTTGTGAATTTCGTTGGTCACGATTTATATAATGTGTGTCACCTGCTGAAGGCAACACACGAAAGGCATGGTGGTAATTTAAAACATGAACCTAAAGGCATGTATAAATTCTATTTGGTAAAATTTCTACCTTGACGAAAGTCACGGATAGACCACACGGGTTTACGAAATTGATGCGCTTATTTTTCCTAAACCAGGTGGTTTCATTTAATGTGCATCCTTAGATATGTTCTTCTGGAGCATATTTTAATGGGTGATATTTCAAGACCGTATACATATTTCTGATAATTCTTTTACTCGACTAGTTGTAGAATGTAACAGCGATGTACTGCGCAATCTTCTAGTGTCGTTGTGGTTTTGCCGTAACCCTCTGGATACATGCTTTAGTTATAACGATTAACTATCTCCCAATAATTGAAGTACGGATATTCAGCAGGCGCAAAGATAGTCAATATCCTAACCCTTACCTCTGTAGCCACCTGGTACAATATGTCAGGCAGGTGGCAAACTTTCTTCTTCTGCATCATTCTTCAGTTGATTATCAAGCGATAGCGCAAACAGCTTCAATGAAATGTGTAATTATTCTATTGTCATCCATGGAATCCCTCAGGTGTAATAGTAGTGTCCTCTCCGTAGGTCATATTTTATCTCCATTTTATTATTCTTTGGAAATCGGTAAAAATGACATGACAAAAAGGTTAAAACTTTTAAAATGACAGCTCTATGAAGCAACATAAAAATTCTCTATAAATATCGTCTCTAACCAAGCCTTAGATTAAGGGTAGGGGACAGGGATTGGAAGGGGTGAGGGAGTCAACTATGCTGACAAATTTTCGTCCAAATGAAGAATTGACACACGAACACTCGGGGATATTCCTTTTTTTAAGGTACTCCCTCCCACCACTATTTCTTCTTCTTCTACTGCGTTCGCTCTCATATAACCACAACGAATATTTCGTGTGATTTCCTCCGGGGAGAGTGAAGTACGTTGTGCTGCAAGTTCCACAGCATAACTGTGATTATTTGCACCCCGGTTGGCCACTTGTGGCCAGGACGTCCGAGGTACAGCACATCCGTTTTCGTCATTCCTTTATTTCGGGTTTGGTCACTAGTCCGTGACAGCTTGTCTATCTGTCGCCGGGCACGCTGGTGTGTAGTGCCTCTTCGCCAAGACGCCTGTCGAGCGCGTCTATCTTGCACGAGGTGCTCCACCGTCCATGAATCCATCTCGTGCAATTGGACAAACTCCTCCTGTGTCCATCGGGTACTGCACCGTTTCTCATCCACGAGCCTGGTTCCGTATGAGGAAGAACTCGCCAGAAGATTTGGACCCTGGCTCGTTCGCCCTCCTATCCGATTCGTCATTCATAGACATCGTTAACCCCTCACACAAGTTTGAGTCTCACACCACGCGTTTGAGAGCAAGGCGTTCTCGAGCTGAGCGACCTTGTCCCAATAGCGCCTGAGCCCATCACGTACTGAACCCTTTCTCTCTGCAAGAGTATTTCCGATATAGGAAAGCTTGACAGTAGAGTTGGGCAAGGGCTACAATCGTTGTCCCTTTTCTGCCTGAGCCCATCACGTACTGAACCGGTTCTCTCTGCAAGAGTATTTCCGATATAGGAAAGCTTGACAGTAGAGTTGGGCCAGGGCTACAATCGTTGTCCCTTTCCTGCCTGAGCCATCAGGTACTGAACCCTTTCTCTCTGCAAGTGTATTTCCGGTATAGGAAAATGTGACAGTAGAGTTGTCCAAGACTGCCATCTTTGTTCCTTTCTTGCCTAAGCCCATCGGGTTCGGAACCCTTTCTCTTCGCAGCATATTTCCAGTATAGGAAGGCTCGACATTAGAGTTGGTTTAGGTCTTCTTGCTTTTCCGAACGTCCACGATTGGGTCTGGGTCTCTGCCTTTAAGGATCTCAGTTAACTAGAATCTCGTCTCGAGCTAACAGAGCTTATAGTTACCCTTTACTAGAAACTTTTCACTTTTCATTTGCAGTTCGCGCTGCCCTCTGGCACTGTTCTGCCCTTTCATTATGACATTGTACTCATTATGACATATATTTGTTTCTTTCCATGCATCCACCTTTACGTGCCTGTTACATTGGCCGCCCCTCCAATGTTCTGACTGGACTTACAGGCGTCACTGTATGGAAACAGTGTAGCTGTATGTGGTGATACAAATGGTGTCGGAGATATTGTCTGTCTCTTTTGCAGTCAAATCGCTTTCCATCTGCTTCCTCCACATTTTCGGACGATCCCCAAATGATTTGGCCAGAATCAGCTCAAGCAGCTGTATTTCTGTTTCCAGGGTGCACCGCGTGGAGGTACATTTGGGAGCTTGGTTATCTGCTAACCCTGGGTCCGCCAAGAGCAATGCGTTCCCTTTGCACCCCCCACCACTACTTTAAAGTAAAATTATCTACAGCCCCAGTCTTTAACAGAGAGCTCGATTTTATCGGGAAAATGATAATTGACTGCATCTAGAACTCTAGTTTTGATATATGGTCTATACAAGCACACGACAAAACAAAAATCCACTATTGGTTTTCACTGAATTTATGTGATACCACACACGTCGGCTATGTTGATGTCTTCTTCAATGTAGTCATCACAATTGCAAGAGGGTGTCCAAAAAACAAATCGATATGTCTCCAATTGCCGTATGTTCAAAACTATTGGAAATTCATACGACAATGATTTTACGAATCTCAAGTTGATTCTTCTATTTCCATTAAAAGGTGGTACTTGTATCTTTTTTTTCTCTCTGAGAATATGTGATGTTTTCTTTAGGAAGCGCCATGATGTGACGTCTGGCTGAAGTTTATTGATTATATTTGCTGGTTGATGCTGACAGGTTTCATACAGAGTACGTTTGCTGTGAATTGAAATGTCAAAACTATTTGCGGCTTTGCTGATTGGTTGGATCCCGTAACATTATAATCTTGACCCGGAGTAATATTCTATGTTCCTGCCTGTAACATATTTATTTCGTGCAAAAGTGTAATATTTCTGTTCATGGACATTTTAGTGTGTCTGAAAAAATTGAAAGAGGCGGAGATAATAACGGAGATAATGAAAGAAGTTAATGATGCAACTGGAAATAGACAGAAATTAGATCGGGGAGGTCACCGGCCAGCGTCGGCTGTATAGGAAACCCGTTCGCTAAAACGTAAACATGAACTAGTCTCCGATTTGCGTGTTATCTATTGCTTGGTCCTGGCTATTTTTGACATGAGACTACAAGAACGTAATTAGCGACCAATGAATTGTCCAACAATAATCAAAAACGTAACAGACAGGGTTAAACTTAATTTAGCCAGGAGGCCTGTTTTGTCGAGAGCCACGTATCACACGGAACCAGATCGCGCCCTGGGTGTCATAATATCAAAGTTCAGTTCTGCCTCTAGACAACATTTTGGTCATTGCAGTTATATCTATATAAATGACGCGTAGCACAGTGGTTAGAGCACTGGCATCGCATATGAGTGGTCCTAGTTTCATTCACAGAGTTCCTTCATCTACTCCCGGGTCAATCCAGCCTTAATTAGATACCGGGTTAGTCTGCTTAGTAAAGACTGCGAGGGAAATGATTTGGCTACCGCCCTCATCTAGCATAAACATTGAAATGTAAGGTCAATAACATCTCACACCAGTACATCAATCTGTTAATAAAATAATATGGTTAAATTATCTACATGTCAATGGTGGATACAATGTGTCTGTCTGCACAAAAGCTGATCACACTATCACACAACTGGCGCAGTAGGTACACGTGAAGAATAATTCTTGAGTAGTACTGGCGCAGTAGGTACACGTGAAGAATAATTATTGAGTAGTACTGGCACAGTAGGTACACGTAAAGAATAATTCTTGAGTAGTTAGTACTGGCGCAGTAGGTACACGTGATGAATAATTCTTGAGTAGTTCTGTAAATATTTGTATCACTATTTCGATATTTACCAAATCGAATTCATTATGAAAAAAGAAGACCGCACACTCAGAAATAGTGAAGCTAATCCCATCACATCATACTGACACATGTGTGAAATCTCTGGACCTCACAGTATCTTCTGGTAGTATTACGAGACTGGTCAGTTTCATTTCTTACCAGACGTTTAGCTATCTAAATCAGTGATCCTTCCATGCATTAATTATTCAACAGTGACTGACACACCCTTTAGACCGGTACAAGTATCAAGTCCCATTACATTGCTAATTAAGATGCCTCAACTACTGAATCAAGTCAGAGTTTTAACAAAAGTAACACGGGGTACTATTGTGACTATTCTTTAACAAAAGTAACACGGGGTACTATTGTAACTATTCTTTAGGTAATTCGAAATATGTAATACTAGAACTAATCATAGACAACTGTAGTTTGAATGCGCTATAAAAAAAATAGTAACTGGGCATTCAAGCAGAGTCCAGATTAAGTTTATGTTTAGTATACGACGCTAGGGGACGAGAACTACACTGTGCTTTGGGTCGATAACATATTAGAGCATAGTCATCTTGTGAATTGACTGTGTTTATAAATCTTGACTGAATGGAGAACTGTACCAGTAAAATTATGTACCGTAGGTTAGATAATTGAAAAATATATCAAAAACATTCAACACGTTTTATGTAGAACATATATAAAGGACAAATCGACGTTTCGAATGTCTTTCTCAAGATGAGACAATCAAAAATATAAATGAAGAAAAATAAACATTAAAAAAATTATAAATTTTGTTAAAATATATTTTACATAGATTTTAAGGTTTGATTAGTGTGTTGTTTTGGTTGAAACTCTGATTTGTTTTTTCTTGTATGTTCTATGTAAAACTATATAACCCAATTATTTATTTATTTCGCATTTTTATTTTGTTCCTTCAAAGTTGTGTTTGTTTTTTTTGTTTTTTGTGCCTATACCCTAATAATGTAACTATATATTATGTATTTTAATGACGACAATTTTTGTGATAAATCTTCAGTGTTCAACAATCATAATGTGTCTTTCACGCGTCGGTAGGTCCAGGGGATACCTATTACATTAGAGTGTGTAATGAAGTTCACAAATTTAAATTATTAGTACAGTAAAAACGACATGACATACACCGCACCATGTTTAACTATTTCCCTTATCTGTGGTTCTATATTTCATCTTCATCATTAATCATTTTAATATTATTTACCGCCAAAGAAGGATGTGTCGGGCCATTAGCGCTAATACAACGGCGACACAACGCATTTCCATTTTCTGGAATACATCCTGCTGAAAATTTAGTAGGACCATTGTCCTGCTACAAGAGAGATCAGCGGGACATTGTCCTGCTACAAGAGAGATCCAGTGGGATTTTGAGAATGTTGTCCTGCTACAAGAGAGATCCAGTGGGAGTTTGAGAATGAACGCTGAAAAAGAAAAAAAATATTATATTTTTAAATGTTGGGGGTTAGGGTTCGCGTTAGGATAGTTGTATTTTACATAACAAAATAAATAACACCAACCCAAAATAAATAACTATTTACATTATTTAATGGAAAACATGAAATGTATAAACATAGAAAAGGGAAATAATTACACACGTTGCTGCGTCTATTTGTACAGTACCACACTATGATAACACAAGTTATATAAAACCAATTTTGGTGAATGGAAGTGAATCTTGGATTATGATAACACAAGTTATATAAAACCAATTTTGGTGAATGGAAGTGAATCTTGGATTATGATAACACAAGTTATATAAAACCAATTTTGGTGAATGGAAGTGAATCTTGGATTATGATAACACAGGTTATATAAAACCAATTTTGGTGAATGGAAGTGAATCTTGGATTATGATAACACAAGTTATATAAAACCAATTTTGGTGAATGGAAGTGAATCTTGGATTATGATAACACAGGTTATATAAAACCAATTTTGGTGAATGGAAGTGAATCTTGGATTATGATAACACAAGTTATATAAAACCAATTTTGATGAATGGAAGTGAATCTTGGATACTCAGCAGAGTAGTAAACAAATATATTGAGGCACTAGATCTTCTATAAAAGAATATTAAAAACAACATGGACATATCACAAGCGTAATCATGATATCTCGAAAGAAGTTCATTCAAAACGAGCGCTGTTTACACGAATCAGAAAGAGACTCAGCTATAGCCTATAGACTCAACCTTAAATATAAGGGGGTTTTTTGTTACCTCTAATACTTCTTTGTTGTATGTCCTGAAATAGCCTACGTTGACATTGTTCACTAGTTGAAGGGGCGCGCCTCTCTAAAGGAGAGATGAGTTTATGATCTACCTACCTACCTATAATCAGAAAGAGACAGTAGAAATGTTTTAACCACATCACGAGAGGATGTATAGACAAAACATAAGTAATGAATATTGCAAGAGAAAAGGAGAACATCAACATACAGATAAATAATAAACAACTAAAACAAGTAGATGAATTCAAATATCTGGGCAGCACATTGAGATATGACAACAAACAAGAAGCAGAAATAAAAGCAAGATGTAATAAGGCCTGTCAGATCATTGGTCAATTAACACCTTTACTAAGAAACAGAGATATTACACTAGAAACAAAGAAAGCGCTTTTCAACACCATTTTCTTACCAACATTGTGTTATCAGTGTCAAACTTGGACATTAGATTCTAGAACAATACATAAGATTAACACCACTGAAATGAAATGTGTGAGACGTATGATTGGAGTTAGCTTGAGAGACAAAATCAGGAATGAAGCACTAAGGAAACAATTAGGGATCAAACCAACAATAGCATACATACAGAAACAACAAGGTAAATGGTACGGCCACCTAACCAGACAGAAAGAGCAAAGTATTATCCAAAAAACACTTAACAAACGACACGAAAACAGGAGACCTATTGGACGCCCCCGTAAAAGGCGGATAGATAGTGTATTAGAGACACTCGGAAATATAACAGCAGAGGAGGCAAATAGAAGGGCAAAAGACCGTACACTCACTCTCCCCTCAACACCGAAAGGTACATGAGGACAGAAAGAAGAAGAAGAAAAACGAGAGGATGAAAGATGGAAAACATTGTACTAGACAAGTTGAAGATCAAGATAGATAGGGGGAAGACCGAGAGAGAATATGCTTACGATCAAGCAGTGTAGCTTGGGAGAACATCAGTAAATGATATAATTAATAGCATACAAAATAGACGGTTGTTGAAAGAAATGATAAACATCGCCAAGCGGCATTGACCATAAGAAGAATATGGAAAGGTTGAGAGTTGTTTCTTCCAAAAAAGCGTTTGTGCTTTTTTGGAAAATTTGGCGTTTTTCTTTTTCAGACATTGCTTTATATCATAAACGATACACATATAATCGGTGGGTTTATATTGCTTGAAGAGCAACCATTCGTACGTTTGAACATCAAATGCAGAATCATGGATACGTTTGAATGCACATCAAATACAAGTGCATGCACATCAAATACACGTGCATGCACATCAAATACAAGTGCATGCACATCAAATACAAGTGCATGCACATCAAATATGGGAGTTGTGGGGATACCTAAGAAGATTACACACAAATAATCATATTTTAACAGACCTCTGGTATTCCTTGCTACAACAGAGGAGAGATGGCATATTTATTACGGTTTATGTGTGTCATTGATCCACAGCGATGTTTGGTAATGATGACATTTTATGGATACCTTTGACATTTAAACCATTGATATAAAATAACACATTACTTAACAGGACAAACTATCATACATTTGTGAACATTGTGAGCTGCCATGCCAGAAACTATGGCAACACAATTTTTCCAGTTTTTAACGCCGCCCTCTCCCCTTGTCGACAACTGTCAAAATTTCAGAGAGCACCCCACCCTTGCATTATTATGTAAAAACTAATCTCCCTATCCCTTTAAAAATGTGTCTGGAAATGTATTGGAAACAATATATATGTTTTATTTCACATTTTTAACAATTCAAATTCAAATTCATTTTTAAATTCAAAAGATTTAATTGGTGTATTAAAACATCATTATTGACGTCAACTTTTGTCACACAATCCTCTCCGCTTGGTCCACAACTGTCAAACATTTTAAAGTCCCCCCCCCCATCTCCTCATAAAAACTGTCAATACAGTATTTGTGCTGTTAGGGAGTTGCTGGAAGTTTGCAAGTTACATGTGTGGTAAAGTATTTTCCCTGTTAGTGAATTGCTGGAAGCTTGCAAATTACATGTGTGATAAAGTATTTTTGTTGTTAGTGAGTTGCTGGAAGTTTGCAAGTTACATGTGTGGTAAAGTATTTTTGTTGTTAGTGAGTTGCTGGAAGTTTGCAAGTTACATGTGTGGTAAAGTATTTTTCCTGTTAGTGAGTTGCTGGAAGTTTGCAAGTTATATGTGTGGTAAAGTATTTTTGTTGTTAGTGAGTTGCTGGAAGTTTGCAAGTGACATGTGTGGTAAAGTATTTTTCCTGTTAGTGAGTTGCTGGAAGTTTGCAAGTTATATGTGTGGTAAAGTATTTTTGTTGTTAGTGAGTTGCTGGAAGTTTGCAAGTTATATGTGTGGTAAAGTATTTTTGTTGTTAGTGAGTTGCTGGAAGTTTGCAAGTGACATGTGTGGTAAAGGCTGCAAATCCTTTCTGTCGTCACGTCGTGTTCAGGGTGGATTTTTTAATTTAAAATCAGACAAAACTAAGTGCTTCGAACTCTGAACTTCACCGGTATGAGACCAAAGCTCTAATTTCTCGGATATGCACTACATCATCGTTATTTATGGACTTTTATATTATCTGTTTCGTTCTATAATCCATCATAATCAAAGTATTTGATTGTTCCCAGCTGTTTACATGCCTCATTTTATTTAACTAATTATATAACGGGACACGACTCTCTAAAATTATTTTTCAAACAAAAATCCAGAGTGGAAGTAGATTAGGCAGACACAGAAAATCCTAGCATTGATCGTCTAGAACTGGCATGGGAATGATTTTTCTACACTCCTCGAAATGGCTGAGGACAGCAATGCACGGATCGCTTTTTGTGCTTATGTCTCTAGTGTGGCACCGCTGCAACCCTGACCAGTTATCATTATTATTATTATTATTATTATTATTAGTGTGTTTCTTCTTGCTGCTACTTTTATTCTTCAGACAAAGCTAATTTCATTACGTTCCTTGGTGTAAGTGTCTAAGTTTGACATTGATAGCATAGTTATGGAATTAAAATTTTATTTCACGGTGCTGTTTTCATGTACACAACGACCATTTAGAGAGTGGTGAAACATCAGCACTGCTGAAATACTAGAACATCGACAGGATTTCCAAAAGAACGCTAATACACACAGTACCCCCACTTTGCTACCACTGTCAGCTCCGAACTCTGACAGAGAAACTAAAACACATTCTCGTTGTGTGCGACATGAAGTGTATGAAAACAGCACGAGGATAACAAAAAGAGATAGAATAAAGAGTGACACTATACAAATATGATGAACACAATATCGCGCACCAGATTACATAGACATTTAAAAAAAAATCCAATGGTTCGGCCACCTGATCAGAATGCAAAGATCATTTAATCGAAGAATACTTGAAAAGTGAAAGAGGGAAAGTCCCAGACGAAAATGAATATGTGAACTATCGCAAAATAGACCTAACAACATAATCAAAACAAAGCATAATCACCCTTCTTACGTAATGATTTTGATTATTGCTGTGATTTTGTTGGTCAATACTTGTATACTTTGTGTCGCACGGGTGTCGCCTTCCAATGCCGACCAATGACATATATCTATCTATTGTCTTTTCTCTGCTTGTGCTGTGAGGCGTCGCAGGATCGAATGAATAAGGTTTTTGGGCTAGTGCAAGTTTGGTTGCTTGATATGCAGTAATACGGTGCCGTGTCAGAACGTTTGGTAACTCTTTCAATCCACTTTCTTGTTCGTCTTCCTCTGTAGCTTGCTGTTTTCATTTTATGTTGTATGTTCTTGCCGATGGCCAATAATGACTCATTTTCCTTAGGTGGCAGAAACCATTTCAATCTCTGTTTTTCAATGTATGTGATCACTGATGTCGTTCCAACATTTCTTGTAATCTCCTCATTTCTCACATGATCTCTTCTGGTTCTGTTTGCTGCTTTTCTTAGACATATCATTTCACATGTAGTAAGCTTTTTCTCTCTTCTTCTTTAGTTAGAGTTCATTTCTGACATTGCAAACATAATGTTGGGAATGAATGCCCAATCAAAATGCACGAGAATAATCAATAAAATGTCCTAACAGACTTCATTAACTTCTGTTGTTAGGTTCTCTATCAATAAAAGTTACGGCTTTGCTATGATCGTTTGTAATAGAAGACCTCTGCACAGAATTAATTAGGACTTCATTCGCTACTTTTTAAAATTATTGTCGTACTTTTCTCTGGTCACTATTTGGAACTTGTTTGAAATGGGTGCCTACATGAATGTTTTAAATTTGAATATTTTCCTTATCCATAGTTGTAAATTTAATTTTCATCTTTTAAAATTGTAAATATTTGTTTTTGGTGTTAGGGTTATGATAATGGTGTTTTAAATAATTAACCCTAACCCCAACCACATTTTAATTAGTATTCATAAATTTATAAAATGAAGAACATTATATTTACAAACGTAAACAAGGATAAAAGTAAAAACTTCAAGTAGGCACGCATTTCAAACAAGTTTCCACTATTTATATTCTTTTAGAGTCGCATTGGCTTTTTTGACATGCGACGCCAAGTACGTAAATGGTAAAATAGAAGCGACGTCAATAATCAAGAACAAGAAGGAATAACTGTCTAATTAATTCTGTTTGAAGGCCTTATATACTGTAAACTTTCTCGGCTCAGTCCAATACGAAATGTTTTTTGTTTACATTCGAGTAACATGCATGGCAGTCTCCAGCTGTGTCTACATATATCATTAATAATTGTTGGTTTAATAGGTGGTTAAATTACATCACCGTGAGTTGAACGTTGGCTTATCTAATGAACAGGATTTAATAAACTTCGCAGATGCTACAGTTTTCGTGCTCCTGTATTGAAATGTTAATGAGTGTGTCGTTTAAGATCACCTTCGACTGTCCTTAGATTATGGCAACAGTATTTTGCTATTTTTATAGCCCCCTACTTCTTGTCAACAGAATGTAAAGAATTCATCGACCACAGCCTACCTGCTTAAACATGTCAAAATGTGTTACCTATTTCCCCTCCCCGAGCCCTGACAGTTTTATTTCTGTTGTAAAAACAGTAGGACAAAAAACTTCATGCGTTTTACACATTTTTCCACAAGAATCCTCAAATTCAAACAATTAATTGGTATATAAACGTTTTTGGTTGGGGTCGCCTCTCTCCCACTTGTTAACATTCCTCTATCCACTCTCCCACTTGTGAACTTTTCTCTAACTCCTCTCCCACTTGTCAACTATCCTCTGATCCATCTCCCTCTTGTCAACTTTTATTGAACTCCTTTCCCACTTATCAACTTTCCTCTATACACTCTCGCATTTGTTAACTTTCCTCTAACTCCTTTCCCAGATGTCAACTTTCATCTAACCCAGGGGTGGGCAAACTACGGCCCGTGGGCCGCATGCAGCCCGCCATTGGATAGTATGCGGTTCTCACACATGTTTAAATAAACGAAAGATCGTCACAAATGATTTTTTTCCCCATTAAAATTACGCAGAAATCCATTGGAATTTTAATTCGACTTTCTTATATATTAAATATAAAATATTTTTTTTTTTCAAATTGACATCATTTATATATTGAGAAATATATATATGGTCTATGAAATTTTACTACGTTTAATATGAGTGTTTAACATTGAGTAATTTACTATACTATAATTGACGTAATTTGATTGGCTGAATGTTTCTCAATGATTATAAGTACTCCAACTATATAATTTTATAGAGGTTGAAAATTGCTTACAAATTATAATTAATTATTTTTAATTTTTAAGCATTATGTCGGGATGTATGGTTAGTTTATATTAAAAAGAGGTTTCATACAAAATAGAATATGGCTAAAAGCTGTTATAATTAGTAATACATCGTTACAATAATAATGTATCGTCATAAATAACCCCCCCCCCATCTCATATCCTACGAATGGAATGCGTAATCCGCCGAAGACGTATGTGTCGGGCCTTTGGCGCAAATATAAAGGCGACACAACGCATTTCCATTCTCTGGACTACATCCTGCTGGAAATATAGTAGGACAATGGTCCTGCTACAAGGGAGATCCAGCGGGAGTTTGAGAATGAACGCTGAAGAAGAAGAAGAAGAATGCGCAATTACTCGATTTACAATCATTTAAGCTGCGCATTGCCTGGGGAATTCCCGGTGTGTTTTAATAACTATCACGTTTGTAGTTTCCATTCTTAAAATTTCCTTATTTATATTGCAACCGAGTTTTCTAAATCTAAATGATTATATTCGTGCTGCCGGAAGCACATTTGTTTTTAGTAAATTTTGCGACATTTTAAAGATATTCTTATTATAATGAGTGCATTCAAAAACGCAATATTAAAGACGAGTGTCTGGTTTTAAAGACGAATAGATTACCAAATATTGTTTTATGCAACTTGGCAATAAATCTGTTTGCTTGCTGTGTCACGAATCAGTAGCTGTTTTTAAAGAATATAACTTAAAAAGACATTACCAGATAAAACATCCCAATTTCGGACACAATCTAACATCAGAAGAAAGGAAAAGAAAATGCATGAAGTTGGTAAAACGTCGGGAGAAACAACACACCGTGTTTACAAAACAGTCTTCAATTCAAGATGCCTCAAAAGAGGCGAGTTTGGTGTTGTCACACAAAATTGTGAAATGCAACAAGCCATTTTCTGATGATGAATTTATTAAGGAATGTTTACTAGATGCAACAAATATTCTGTGTCCAGAACAAAACAACAAATTTGACAGTATTACATTATCTAGAGAAACTGTGGTCAGACGTGTTGAAAAGATAAGTGAAGATTTGACCCTTCAACTTCAAGATGCAAGTAAGCATTTTTTTGTGGTACTCTCTTGCATTGGACGAGAGTACTGGTGTACAGGATACTGCTCAATGATTAGTTTTTATACCTGGAATAAACAATTCTTTTCAACTCTTTGAAGAGTTACTGAGTGTTGAGTCGATCAAAGACACTACCACTGGCCTCGATATATTCAATGCTGTTAGTAGCTGTATTGAGAGAGCTGGGTTAATGTGGAACAAGATGGCCAGTTTTACAACTGATGGTGCTCGTGCTTTAACTGGAAAAAATATAGGACTGATAAAGTTGATCAATGATAGGATTAAGTCAGAATATCCTGACCATGTAATATTACCACTTCACTGTGTGATTCATCAGGAAAGTTTGTACAAATCTGTTTTAAAAATTAAGCATGTTATTGACGCAGTTGTCAGTGTCATAAACCTCATCAGATCAAGAGGACGCAATCACAGACATTTCAGAGCATTACTAGAGGATCTAGAAACTGAACATTCTAATGTCTTGTACCACAGTACAGTTCGATGGTTAAGTCTCAGAAAGGTTTTAAGGAGAGTATGGCATCTTAAAGAAGAAATATCAATGTTTCTAGAGGTGAAGGGCATAGACTGTGACTTCAATGCTAACATTTTTGATGCAGAGTGGAAGCTTGACTTTATATTTGCCATTGAAATAATGGAAAAGTTAAATAACTGAATGTTAAATTAAGGGCAATGGTTTGTTTGCACATGAAAGGTATGTTCATTTAAAATCATTTCAAGCCAAACTCTCACAGTTTTCCAGACAAGCAAGTGAAAACATGTTTTGTCACTTCCCTTTCCTGAAACAAGAAACTATTTCTGAAGAAATGAGAAAAAAATTCAAAGCTCAATTAGATGTAGTGGTTGAAGAATTTGGAAGAAGATTCTAAGATTTCAAGAACTTGGAGCAGAACTTCAATGTTATCAGTTCTCCTCTCAGTGCAGAAGCTGATAAAGCCCCAGAGCACATACAGTTGGAGTTGCTTGAATTACAAGCCAATCATTACCTGAAGGAAAAGTTTAAGTCTGAATGTTTGTTGGATTTCTATGGTTCTTTGCCTGAAAAATCATTCCCAAACTTAAAAAACTTTACAGCTAAATGTTTGTCATTATTTGGATCTACATATATTTGTGAACGGGCATTTTCTTGCTTAAAAATCAACAAATCTAAGAATAGGTCTTTATTATCTGATTGTAACTTAATTGCAGTCATGCAAATTTCTACAAGTAAACTTGTTTCAGATTTCAAAGGAATTATAAAATCTTACAAGCAATTACATACATCTCATTAGAAATTAATAATATCAATAAAGTTGTAACTGTTGTGACTGTATGTGTATGGTGTTTTTTTTTAAATCTTCATTAAAACTACTAATATGAAACCATATTGTAACTGTATGCAAGATAATATTTTTCAAATATTGTTAAAATATTTGCAAAACCTGTTATCCATATTAGAAAATATACTGTTATAGTGTAAGTCTGTTAGAAATGTAATTTATTTCAGAAGTTATCTACATTATGTAAAACTACCTTTTTTTACAATAAAAATATTTAATTGATTACTTACCGAGAATTTTAAACAAAAATATACATAATATTATATGTGGCCCTCCAATAGCTTTACAATTTTCAATGTGGCCCTCTGCACAAAAAGATTGCCCACCCCTTATCTAACCCATTTCCCTCTTGGGAGACATATAACTGGACTTATGACTAGACATATATCTCGACTTATGACTAGACATATAACTCGACTTATGACTAGACATATAACTGGACTTATGACTAGACATATATCTCGACTTATGACTAGACATATATCTCGACTTATGACTAGACATATATCTCGACTTATGACTAGACATATAACTGGACTTATGACTAGACATATAACTCGACTTATGACTAGACATATATCTCGACTTATGACTAGACATATATCTCGACTTATGACTAGACATATAACTGGACTTATGACTAGACATATAACTCGACTTATGACTAGACATATATCTCGACGTATGACTAGACATATAATTGGACTTATGGCTAGACATATATCTCGACTTATGACTAGACATATATCTCGACTTATGACTAGACATATATCTCGACGTATGACTAGATATATAATTGGACTTATGACTAGACATATATCTCGACTTATGACTAGACATATATCTGGACTTATGACTAGACATATAACTGGACTTATGACTAGACATATATCTCGACTTATGACTAGACATATATCTCGACTTATGACTAGAAATATATCTCGACTTATGACTAGACATATATCTCGACTTATGACTAGACATATATCTGGACTTATGACTAGACATATAACTCGACTTATGACTAGACATATAACTGGACTTATGACTAGACATATAACTCGACTTATGACTAGACATATAATTCGACTTATGACTAGACATATAACTCGACTTATGACTAGACATATAACTCGACTTATGACTAGACATATAACTCGACTTATGACTAGACATATAATTCGACTTATGACTAGACATATAACTCGACTTATGACTAGACATATAATTCGACATAGAAATGGGCATATGACTAGACATATGATTCGACATACAATTCAACATAGAACTGGGCTTATGACTAGACATATAATTCAACATACACCTGGACATTACCAGACAAATAACTGGATTTTTAACTAGAGATATGACTGAACTTTTGACTAGACATATATCTCGACTTATGACTAGACATATATCTGGACTTATGACTAGACATATAACTCGACTTATGACTAGACATATAACTCGACTTATGACTAGACATATAACTGGACTTATGACTAGACATATAACTCGACTTATGACTAGACATATATCTCGACTTATGACTAGACATATATCTCGACTTATGACTAGACATATATCTGGACTTATGACTAGACATATAACTCGACTTATGAATAGACATATAACTGGACTTATGACTAGACATATATCTGGACTTATGACTAGACATATATCTCGACTTATGACTAGAAATATATCTCGACTTATGACTAGACATATAACTCGACTTATGACTAGACATATATCTGGACTTATGACTAGACAAATATCTGGACTTATGACTAGACATATAACTCGACTTATGACTAGACATATAACTGGACTTATGACTAGACATATATCTCGACTTATGACTAGACATATATCTCGACTTATGACTAGACATATATCTCGACTTATGACTAGACATATATCTCGACTTATGACTAGACATATAACTCGACTTATGACTAGACATATATCTGGACTTATGACTAGACATATAACTCGACTTATGACTAGACATATATCTCGACTTATGACTAGACATATATCTCGACTTATGACTAGACATATATCTCGACTTATGACTAGACATATATCTCGATTTATGACTAGACATATATCTCGACTTATGACTAGACATATAACTGGACTTATGACTAGACATATAACTCGACTTATGACTAGACATATAACTGGACTTATGACTAGACATATAACTCGACTTATCACTAGACATATATCTCGACTTATGACTAGACATATAACTCGACTTATGACTAGACATATAACTCGACTTATGACTAGACATATATCTCGACTTATGACCAGACATATATCTCGACTTATGAATAGACATATATCTCGACTTATGACTATACATATAACTCGACTTATGACTAGACATATATCTGGACTTATGACTAGACATATAACTCGACTTACGACTAGACATATAACTCGACTTATGACTAGACATATATCTCGACTTATGACTAGACATATATCTCGACTTATGACTAGACATATAACTCGACTTATGACTAGACATATATCTCGACTTATGACTAGACATATAACTGGACTTATGACTAGACATATAACCCGACCTATGACTAGAAATATAACTCGACTTATGACTAGACATATAACTCGACTTATGAATAGACATATATCTCGACTTATGACTAGACATATAACTCGACTTATGACTAAACATATATCTCGACTTATGACTAGACATATATCTCGACGTATGACTAGACATATAACTCGACTTATGACTAGACATATATCTCGACTTATGACTAGACATATATCTCGACTTATAACTAGACATATATCTGGACTTATGACTAGACATATATCTGGACTTATGACTAGACATATATCTCGACTTATGACTAGACATATAACTGGACTTATGACTAGACATATAACTCGACTTATGACTAGACATATATCTCGACTTATGACTAGACATATAACTCGACTTATGACTAGACATATATCTCGACTTATGACTAGACATATAACTCGACTTATGACTAGACATATAACTCGACTTATGACTAGACATATATCTCGACTTATGACTAGACATATATCTCGACTTATGACTAGACAAATATCTCGAAATATGACTAGACATATATCTCGACTTATGACTAGACATATAACTCGACTTATGACTAGACATATATCTGGACTTATGACTAGACATATAACTCGACTTACGACTAGACATATAACTCGACTTATGACTAGACATATAACTGGACTTATGACTAGGCATATATCTGGACTTATGACTAGACATATATCTCGACTTATGACTAGACATATAACTCGACTTATGACTAGACATATAACTCGACTTATGACTAGACATATATCTCGACTTATGACTAGACATATATCTCGACTTATGACTAGACATATAACTCGACTTATGACTAGACATATAACTCGACTTATGACTAGACATATAACTCGACTTATGACTAGACATATAACTCGACTTATGACTAGACATATAATTCGACATATAATTCGACATAGAACTAGGCTTATGACTAGACATATAACTGGACTTATGACTAGACATATATCTCGACTTATGACTAGACATATAACTGGACTTATGACTAGACATATATCTGGACTTATGACTAGACATATATCTCGACTTATGACTAGACATATAACTCGACTTATGACTAGACATATATCTCGACTTATGACTAGACATATAACTCGACTTATGACTAGACATATAATTCGACTTATGACTAGACATATAACTCGACTTATGACTAGACATATAACTCGACTTATGACTAGACATATAATTCGACATATAATTCGACATAGAACTGGGCTTATGACTAGACATATAATTCGACATATAAATGGGCATATGACTAGACATATAATTCGACATATAATTCAACATAGAACTGGGATTATGACTAGACATATAATTCAACATACACTTGGACATTACCAGACAAATAACTGGATTTTTGACTAGACATATATCTGGACTTATGACTAGACATATATCTGGACTTATGACTAGACATATATCTCGACTTATGACTAGACATATATCTCGACTTATGACTAGACATATAACTCGACTTATGACTAGACATATATCTCGACTTATGACTAGACATATAACTCGACTTATGACTAGACATATAACTCGACTTATGACTAGACATATATCTCGACTTATGACTAGACATATATCTCGACTTATGACTAGACATATATCTCGACTTATGACTAGACATATATCTCGACTTATGACTAGACATATAACTCGACTTATGACTAGACATATATCTGGACTTATGACTAGACATATAACTCGACTTATGACTAGACATATAACTCGACTTATGACTAGACATATATCTCGACTTATGACTAGACATATATCTCGACTTATGACTAGAATTATAACTCGACTTATGACTAGACATATAACTCGACTTATGACTAGACATATAACTCGACTTATGACTAGACATATATCTCGACTTATGACTAGACATATATCTCGACTTATGACTAGACATATAACTCGACTTATGACTAGACATATAACTCGACTTATGACTAGACATATAACTCGACTTATGACTAGACATATAATTCGACATATAATTCGACATAGAAATGGGCTTATGACTAGACATATAACTGGACTTATGACTATACATATAACTGGACTTATGACTAGACATATATCTGGACTTATGACTAGACATATATCTCGACTTATGACTAGACATATATCTCGACTTATGACTAGACATATAACTGGACTTATGACTAGACATATACCTCGACTTATGACTAGACAGATAACTCGACTTATGACTAGACATATAACTCGACTTATGACTAGACATATATCTCGACTTATGACTAGACATATAACTGGACTTATGACTAGACATATATCTCGACTTATGACTAGACATATAACTGGACTTATGACTAAACATATATCTGGACTTATGACTAGACATATATCTCGACTTATGACTAGACATATAACTCGACTTATGACTAGACATATAACTCGACTTATGACTAGACATATATCTCGACTTATGACTAGACATATAACTCGACTTATGACTAGACATATATCTCGACTTATGACTAGACATATATCTCGACTTATGACTAGACATATAACTCGACTTATGACTAGACATATATCTCGACTTATGACTAGACATATATCTCGACTTATGACTAGACATATAACTCGACTTATGACTAGACATATATCTGGACTTATGACTAGACATATAACTCGACTTATGACTAGACATATAACTCGACTTATGACTAGACATATATCTCGACTAATGACTAGACATATATCTCGACTTATGACTAGACATATAACTCGACTTATGACTAGACATATATCTCGACTTATGACTTGACATATAACTCGACTTATGACTAGAAATATAATTCGACATATAATTCGACATAGAAATGGGCTTATGACTAGACATATAACTGGACTTATGACGATACATATAACTGGACTTATGACTAGACATATATCTGGACTTATGACTAGACATATATCTCGACTTATGACTAGACATATATCTCGACTTATGACTAGACATATAACTGGACTTATGACTAGACATATACCTCGACTTATGACTAGACATATAATTCGACTTATGACTAGACATATAACTCGACTTATGACTAGACATATATCTCGACTTATGACTAGACATATATCTCGACTTATGACTAGACATATAACTCGACTTATGACTAGACATATAACTCGACTTATGACTAGACATATATCTCGACTTATGACTAGACATATATCTCGACTTATGACTAGACATATAACTCGACTTATGACTAGACATATAACTCGACTTATGACTAGACATATAACTCGACTTATGACTAGACATATAATTCGTCATATAATTCGACATAGAAATGGGCTTATGACTAGACATATAACTGGACTTATGACTATACATATAACTGGACTTATGACTAGACATATATCTGGACTTATGACTAGACATATATCTCGACTTATGACTAGACATATATCTCGACTTATGACTAGACATATAACTGGACTTATGACTAGACATATACCTCGACTTATGACTAGACATATAACTCGACTTATGACTAGACATATAACTCGACTTATGACTAGACATATATCTCGACTTATGACTAGACATATAACTCGACTTATGACTAGACATATATCTCGACTTATGACTAGACATATAACTGGACTTATGACTAGACATATATCTGGACTTATGACTAGACATATATCTCGACTTATGACTAGACATATAACTCGACTTATGACTAGACATATAACTCGACTTATGACTAGACATATATCTCGACTTATGACTAGACATATAACTCGACTTATGACTAGACATATATCTCGACTTATGACTAGACATATAACTGGACTTATGGCTAGACATATAACCCGACCTATGACTAGACATATAACTCGACTTATGACTAGACATATAACTCGACTTATGACTAGACATATATCTCGACTTATGACTAGACATATAACTCGACTTATGACTAAACATATATCTCGACTTATGACTAGACATATATCTCGACTTATGACTAGACATATAACTCGACTTATGACTAGACATATATCTCGACTTATGACTAGACATATATCTCGACTTATAACTAGACATATATCTGGACTTATGACTAGACATATATCTGGACTTATGACTAGACATATATCTCGACTTATGACTAGACATATAACTGGACTTATGACTAGACATATAACTCGACTTATGACTAGACATATATCTCGACTTATGACTAGACATATAACTCGACTTATGACTAGACATATATCTCGACTTATGACTAGACATATAACTCGACTTATGACTAGACATATAACTCGACTTATGACTAGACATATATCTCGACTTATGACTAGACATATATCTCGACTTATGACTAGACAAATATCTCGAAATATGACTAGACATATATCTCGACTTATGACTAGACATATAACTCGACTTATGACTAGACATATATCTGGACTTATGACTAGACATATAACTCGACTTACGACTAGACATATAACTCGACTTATGACTAGACATATAACTGGACTTATGACTAGGCATATATCTGGACTTATGACTAGACATATATCTCGACTTATGACTAGACATATAACTCGACTTATGACTAGACATATAACTCGACTTATGACTAGACATATATCTCGACTTATGACTAGACATATATCTCGACTTATGACTAGACATATAACTCGACTTATGACTAGACATATAACTCGACTTATGACTAGACATATAACTCGACTTATGACTAGACATATAACTCGACTTATGACTAGACATATAATTCGACATATAATTCGACATAGAACTAGGCTTATGACTAGACATATAACTGGACTTATGACTAGACATATATCTCGACTTATGACTAGACATATAACTGGACTTATGACTAGACATATATCTGGACTTATGACTAGACATATATCTCGACTTATGACTAGACATATATCTCGACTTATGACTAGACATATAACTGGACTTATGACTAGACATATAACTCGACTTATGACTAGACATATAATTCGACTTATGACTAGACATATAACTCGACTTATGACTAGACATATAACTCGACTTATGACTAGACATATAATTCGACATATAATTCGACATAGAACTGGGCTTATGACTAGACATATAATTCGACATATAAATGGGCATTTGACTAGACATATAATTCGACATATAATTCAACATAGAACTGGGATTATGACTAGACATATAATTCAACATACACCTGGACATTACCAGACAAATAACTGGATTTTTGACTAGACATATATCTGGACTTATGACTAGACATATATCTGGACTTATGACTAGACATATATCTCGACTTATGACTAGACATATATCTCGACTTATGACTAGACATATAACTCGACTTATGACTAGACATATATCTCGACTTATGACTAGACATATAACTCGACTTATGACTAGACATATAACTCGACTTATGACTAGACATATATCTCGACTTATGACTAGACATATATCTCGACTTATGACTAGACATATATCTCGACTTATGACTAGACATATATCTCGACTTATGACTAGACATATAACTCGACTTATGACTAGACATATATCTGGACTTATGACTAGACATATAACTCGACTTATGACTAGACATATAACTCGACTTATGACTAGACATATATCTCGACTTATGACTAGACATATATCTCGACTTATGACTAGAATTATAACTCGACTTATGACTAGACATATAACTCGACTTATGACTAGACATATAACTCGACTTATGACTAGACATATATCTCGACTTATGACTAGACATATATCTCGACTTATGACTAGACATATAACTCGACTTATGACTAGACATATAACTCGACTTATGACTAGACATATAACTCGACTTATGACTAGACATATAATTCGACATATAATTCGACATAGAAATGGGCTTATGACTAGACATATAACTGGACTTATGACTATACATATAACTGGACTTATGACTAGACATATATCTGGACTTATGACTAGACATATATCTCGACTTATGACTAGACATATATCTCGACTTATGACTAGACATATAACTGGACTTATGACTAGACATATACCTCGACTTATGACTAGACAGATAACTCGACTTATGACTAGACATATAACTCGACTTATGACTAGACATATATCTCGACTTATGACTAGACATATAACTGGACTTATGACTAGACATATATCTCGACTTATGACTAGACATATAACTGGACTTATGACTAAACATATATCTGGACTTATGACTAGACATATATCTCGACTTATGACTAGACATATAACTCGACTTATGACTAGACATATAACTCGACTTATGACTAGACATATATCTCGACTTATGACTAGACATATAACTCGACTTATGACTAGACATATAACTCGACTTATGACTAGACATATATCTCGACTTATGACTAGACATATATCTCGACTTATGACTAGACATATATCTCGACTTATGACTAGACATATATCTCGACTTATGACTAGACATATAACTCGACTTATGACTAGACATATAACTCGACTTATGACTAGACATATAATTCGACATATAATTCGACATAGAACTAGGCTTATGACTAGACATATAACTGGACTTATGACTAGACATATATCTCGACTTATGACTAGACATATAACTGGACTTATGACTAGACATATATCTGGACTTATGACTAGACATATATCTCGACTTATGACTAGACATATATCTCGACTTATGACTAGACATATAACTGGACTTATGACTAGACATATAACTCGACTTATG
Organism: Meghimatium bilineatum; assembly: GCA_034231615.1. Classification (NCBI taxonomy): domain Eukaryota; kingdom Metazoa; phylum Mollusca; class Gastropoda; order Stylommatophora; family Philomycidae; genus Meghimatium; species Meghimatium bilineatum. The sequence goes on from CM067298.1 coordinate 4,850,683, forward strand.
ACTAGACATATAATTCGACTTATGACTAGACATATAACTCGACTTATGACTAGACATATAACTCGACTTATGACTAGACATATAATTCGACATATAATTCGACATAGAACTGGGCTTATGACTAGACATATAATTCGACATATAAATGGGCATTTGACTAGACATATAATTCGACATATAATTCAACATAGAACTGGGATTATGACTAGACATATAATTCAACATACACCTGGACATTACCAGACAAATAACTGGATTTTTGACTAGACATATATCTGGACTTATGACTAGACATATATCTGGACTTATGACTAGACATATATCTCGACTTATGACTAGACATATATCTCGACTTATGACTAGACATATAACTCGACTTATGACTAGACATATATCTCGACTTATGACTAGACATATAACTCGACTTATGACTAGACATATAACTCGACTTATGACTAGACATATATCTCGACTTATGACTAGACATATATCTCGACTTATGACTAGACATATATCTCGACTTATGACTAGACATATATCTCGACTTATGACTAGACATATAACTCGACTTATGACTAGACATATATCTGGACTTATGACTAGACATATAACTCGACTTATGACTAGACATATAACTCGACTTATGACTAGACATATATCTCGACTTATGACTAGACATATATCTCGACTTATGACTAGAATTATAACTCGACTTATGACTAGACATATAACTCGACTTATGACTAGACATATAACTCGACTTATGACTAGACATATATCTCGACTTATGACTAGACATATATCTCGACTTATGACTAGACATATAACTCGACTTATGACTAGACATATAACTCGACTTATGACTAGACATATAACTCGACTTATGACTAGACATATAATTCGACATATAATTCGACATAGAAATGGGCTTATGACTAGACATATAACTGGACTTATGACTATACATATAACTGGACTTATGACTAGACATATATCTGGACTTATGACTAGACATATATCTCGACTTATGACTAGACATATATCTCGACTTATGACTAGACATATAACTGGACTTATGACTAGACATATACCTCGACTTATGACTAGACAGATAACTCGACTTATGACTAGACATATAACTCGACTTATGACTAGACATATATCTCGACTTATGACTAGACATATAACTGGACTTATGACTAGACATATATCTCGACTTATGACTAGACATATAACTGGACTTATGACTAAACATATATCTGGACTTATGACTAGACATATATCTCGACTTATGACTAGACATATAACTCGACTTATGACTAGACATATAACTCGACTTATGACTAGACATATATCTCGACTTATGACTAGACATATAACTCGACTTATGACTAGACATATAACTCGACTTATGACTAGACATATATCTCGACTTATGACTAGACATATATCTCGACTTATGACTAGACATATATCTCGACTTATGACTAGACATATATCTCGACTTATGACTAGACATATAACTCGACTTATGACTAGACATATATCTGGACTTATGACTAGACATATATCTCGACTTATGACTAGACATATAACTCGACTTATGACTAGACATATATCTCGACTTATGACTAGACATATATCTCGACTTATGACTAGAATTATAACTCGACTTATGACTAGACATATAACTCGACTTATGACTAGACATATAACTCGACTTATGACTAGACATATATCTCGACTTATGACTAGACATATATCTCGACTTATGACTAGACATATAACTCGACTTATGACTAGACATATAACTCGACTTATGACTAGACATATAACTCGACTTATGACTAGACATATAATTCGACATATAATTCGACATAGAAATGGGCTTATGACTAGACATATAACTGGACTTATGACTATACATATAACTGGACTTATGACTAGACATATATCTGGACTTATGACTAGACATATATCTCGACTTATGACTAGACATATATCTCGACTTATGACTAGACATATAACTGGACTTATGACTAGACATATACCTCGACTTATGACTAGACATATAACTCGACTTATGACTAGACATATAACTCGACTTATGAATAGACATATATCTCGACTTATGACTAGACATATAACTGGACTTATGACTAGACATATATCTCGACTTATGACTAGACATATAACTGGACTTATGACTAGACATATATCTGGACTTATGACTAGACATATATCTCGACTTATGACTAGACATATAACTCGACTTATGACTAGACATATAACTCGACTTATGACTAGACATATATCTCGACTTATGACTAGACATATAACTCGACTTATGACTAGACATATATCTCGACGTATGACTAGACATATATCTCGACTTATGACTAGACATATAACTCGACTTATGACTAGACATATATCTCGACTTATGACTAGACATATATCTCGACTTATGACTAGACATATAACTCGACTTATGACTAGACATATATCTGGACTTATGACTAGACATATAACTCGACTTATGACTAGACATATATCTCGACTTATGACTAGACATATATCTCGACTTATGACTAGACATATAACTCGACTTATGACTAGACATATATCTCGACTTATGACTAGACATATAACTCGACTTATGACTAGACATATAATTCGACATATAATTCGACATAGAAATGGGCTTATGACTAGACATATAACTGGACTTATGACTATACATATAACTGGACTTATGACTAGACATATATCTGGACTTATGACTAGACATATATCTCGACTTATGACTAGACATATATCTCGACTTATGACTAGACATATAACTGGACTTATGACTAGACATATACCTCGACTTATGACTAGACATATAACTCGACTTATGACTAGACATATAACTCGACTTATGACTAGACAGATATCTCGACTTATGACTAGACATATATCTCGACTTATGACTAGACATATAACTCGACTTATGACTAGACATATAACTCGACTTATGACTAGACATATATCTCGACTTATGACTAGACATATATCTCGACTTATGACTAGACATATAACTCGACTTATGACTAGACATATAACTCGACTTATGACTAGACATATAACTCGACTTATGACTAGACATATAATTCGACATATAATTCGACATAGAAATGGGCTTATGACTAGACATATAACTGGACTTATGACTATACATATAACTGGACTTATGACTAGACATATATCTGGACTTATGACTAGACATATATCTCGACTTATGACTAGACATATATCTCGACTTATGACTAGACATATAACTGGACTTATGACTAGACATATACCTCGACTTATGACTAGACATATAACTCGACTTATGACTAGACATATAACTCGACTTATGACTAGACATATATCTCGACTTATGACTAGACATATAACTCGACTTATGACTAGACATATATCTCGACTTATGACTAGACATATAACTGGACTTATGACTAGACATATATCTGGACTTATTACTAGACATATATCTCGACTTATGACTAGACATATAACTCGACTTATTACTAGACATATAACTCGACTTATGACTAGACATATATCTCGACTTATGACTAGACATATAACTCGACTTATGACTAGACATATATCTCGACTTATGACTAGACATATATCTCGACTTATGACTAGACATATAACTCGACTTATGACTAGACATATATCTCGACTCATGACTAGACATATATCTCGACTTATGACTAGACATATATCTGGACTTATGACTAGACATATATCTGGACTTATGACTAGACATATAACTCGACTTATGACTAGACATATATCTTGACTTATGACTAGACATATAACTCGACTTATGACTAGACATATATCTCGACTTATGACTAGACATATAACTGGACTTATGACTAGACATATAACCCGACCTATGACTAGACATATAACTCGACTTATGACTAGACATATAACTCGACTTATGACTAGACATATATCTCGACTTATGACTAGACATATAACTCGACTTATGACTAAACATATATCTCGACTTATGACTAGACATATATCTCGACTTATGACTAGACATATAACTCGACTTATGACTAGACATATATCTCGACTTATGACTAGACATATATCTCGACTTATAACTAGACATATATCTGGACTTATGACTAGACATATATCTGGACTTATGACTAGACATATATCTCGACTTATGACTAGACATATAACTGGACTTATGACTAGACATATAACTCGACTTATGACTAGACATATATCTCGACTTATGACTAGACATATAACTCGACTTATGACTAGACATATATCTCGACTTATGACTAGACATATAACTCGACTTATGACTAGAAATATAACTCGACTTATGACTAGACATATATCTCGACTTATGACTAGACATATATCTCGACTTATGACTAGACAAATATCTCGAAATATGACTAGACATATATCTCGACTTATGACTAGACATATAACTCGACTTATGACTAGACATATATCTGGACTTATGACTAGACATATAACTCGACTTACGACTAGACATATAACTCGACTTATGACTAGACATATAACTGGACTTATGACTAGGCATATATCTGGACTTATGACTAGACATATATCTCGACTTATGACTAGATATATAACTCGACTTATGACTAGACATATAACTCGACTTATGACTAGACATATATCTCGACTTATGACTAGACATATATCTCGACTTATGACTAGACATATAACTCGACTTATGACTAGACATATAACTCGACTTATGACTAGACATATAACTCGACTTATGACTAGACATATAACTCGACTTATGACTAGACATATAATTCGACATATAATTCGACATAGAACTAGGCTTATGACTAGACATATAACTGGACTTATGACTAGACATATATCTCGACTTATGACTAGACATATATCTCGACTTATGACTAGAATTATAACTCGACTTATGACTAGACATATAACTCGACTTATGACTAGACATATAACTCGACTTATGACTAGACATATATCTCGACTTATGACTAGACATATATCTCGACTTATGACTAGACATATAACTCGACTTATGACTAGACATATAACTCGACTTATGACTAGACATATAACTCGACTTATGACTAGACATATAATTCGACATATAATTCGACATAGAAATGGGCTTATGACTAGACATATAACTGGACTTATGACTATACATATAACTGGACTTATGACTAGACATATATCTGGACTTATGACTAGACATATATCTCGACTTATGACTAGACATATATCTCGACTTATGACTAGACATATAACTGGACTTATGACTAGACATATACCTCGACTTATGACTAGACATATAACTCGACTTATGACTAGACATATAACTCGACTTATGAATAGACATATATCTCGACTTATGACTAGACATATAACTGGACTTATGACTAGACATATATCTCGACTTATGACTAGACATATAACTGGACTTATGACTAGACATATATCTGGACTTATGACTAGACATATATCTCGACTTATGACTAGACATATAACTCGACTTATGACTAGACATATAACTCGACTTATGACTAGACATATATCTCGACTTATGACTAGACATATAACTCGACTTATGACTAGACATATATCTCGACGTATGACTAGACATATATCTCGACTTATGACTAGACATATAACTCGACTTATGACTAGACATATATCTCGACTTATGACTAGACATATATCTCGACTTATGACTAGACATATAACTCGACTTATGACTAGACATATATCTGGACTTATGACTAGACATATAACTCGACTTATGACTAGACATATAACTCGACTTATGACTAGACATATATCTCGACTTATGACTAGACATATATCTCGACTTATGACTAGACATATAACTCGACTTATGACTAGACATATATCTCGACTTATGACTAGACATATAACTCGACTTATGACTAGACATATAATTCGACATATAATTCGACATAGAAATGGGCTTATGACTAGACATATAACTGGACTTATGACTATACATATAACTGGACTTATGACTAGACATATATCTGGACTTATGACTAGACATATATCTCGACTTATGACTAGACATATATCTCGACTTATGACTAGACATATAACTGGACTTATGACTAGACATATACCTCGACTTATGACTAGACATATAACTCGACTTATGACTAGACATATAACTCGACTTATGACTAGACAGATATCTCGACTTATGACTAGACATATATCTCGACTTATGACTAGACATATAACTCGACTTATGACTAGACATATAACTCGACTTATGACTAGACATATATCTCGACTTATGACTAGACATATATCTCGACTTATGACTAGACATATAACTCGACTTATGACTAGACATATAACTCGACTTATGACTAGACATATAACTCGACGTATGACTAGACATATAATTCGACATATAATTCGACATAGAAATGGGCTTATGACTAGACATATAACTGGACTTATGACTATACATATAACTGGACTTATGACTAGACATATATCTGGACTTATGACTAGACATATATCTCGACTTATGACTAGACATATATCTCGACTTATGACTAGACATATAACTGGACTTATGACTAGACATATACCTCGACTTATGACTAGACATATAACTCGACTTATGACTAGACATATAACTCGACTTATGACTAGACATATATCTCGACTTATGACTAGACATATAACTCGACTTATGACTAGACATATATCTCGACTTATGACTAGACATATAACTGGACTTATGACTAGACATATATCTGGACTTATTACTAGACATATATCTCGACTTATGACTAGACATATAACTCGACTTATTACTAGACATATAACTCGACTTATGACTAGACATATATCTCGACTTATGACTAGACATATAACTCGACTTATGACTAGACATATATCTCGACTTATGACTAGACATATATCTCGACTTATGACTAGACATATAACTCGACTTATGACTAGACATATATCTCGACTCATGACTAGACATATATCTCGACTTATGACTAGACATATATCTGGACTTATGACTAGACATATATCTGGACTTATGACTAGACATATAACTCGACTTATGACTAGACATATATCTTGACTTATGACTAGACATATAACTCGACTTATGACTAGACATATATCTCGACTTATGACTAGACATATAACTGGACTTATGACTAGACATATAACCCGACCTATGACTAGACATATAACTCGACTTATGACTAGACATATAACTCGACTTATGACTAGACATATATCTCGACTTATGACTAGACATATAACTCGACTTATGACTAAACATATATCTCGACTTATGACTAGACATATATCTCGACTTATGACTAGACATATAACTCGACTTATGACTAGACATATATCTCGACTTATGACTAGACATATATCTCGACTTATAACTAGACATATATCTGGACTTATGACTAGACATATATCTGGACTTATGACTAGACATATATCTCGACTTATGACTAGACATATAACTGGACTTATGACTAGACATATAACTCGACTTATGACTAGACATATATCTCGACTTATGACTAGACATATAACTCGACTTATGACTAGACATATATCTCGACTTATGACTAGACATATAACTCGACTTATGACTAGAAATATAACTCGACTTATGACTAGACATATATCTCGACTTATGACTAGACATATATCTCGACTTATGACTAGACAAATATCTCGAAATATGACTAGACATATATCTCGACTTATGACTAGACATATAACTCGACTTATGACTAGACATATATCTGGACTTATGACTAGACATATAACTCGACTTACGACTAGACATATAACTCGACTTATGACTAGACATATAACTGGACTTATGACTAGGCATATATCTGGACTTATGACTAGACATATATCTCGACTTATGACTAGATATATAACTCGACTTATGACTAGACATATAACTCGACTTATGACTAGACATATATCTCGACTTATGACTAGACATATATCTCGACTTATGACTAGACATATAACTCGACTTATGACTAGACATATAACTCGACTTATGACTAGACATATAACTCGACTTATGACTAGACATATAACTCGACTTATGACTAGACATATTATTCGACATATAATTCGACATAGAACTAGGCTTATGACTAGACATATAACTGGACTTATGACTAGACATATATCTCGACTTATGACTAGACATATAACTGGACTTATGACTAGACATATATCTCGACTTATGACTAGACATATATCTCGACTTATGACTAGACATATAACTCGACATATGACTAGACATATAACTCGACTTATGACTAGACATATAACTCGACTTATGACTAGACATAGAACTGGGCTTATGACTAGACATATAATTCGACATATAAATGGGCATATGACTAGACATATAATTCGACATATAATTCAACATAGAACTGGGATTATGACTAGACATATAATTCAACATACACCTGGACATTACCAGACAAATAACTGGATTTTTGACTAGACATATATCTGGACTTATGACTAGACATATATCTGGACTTATGACTAGACATATATCTCGACTTATGACTAGACATATATCTCGACTTATGACTAGACATATAACTCGACTTATGACTAGACATATATCTCGACTTATGACTAGACATATAACTCGACTTATGACTAGACATATAACTCGACTTATGACTAGACATATATCTCGACTTATGACTAGACATATATCTCGACTTATGACTAGACATATATCTCGACTTATGACTAGACATATATCTCGACTTATGACTAGACATATAACTCGACTTATGACTAGACATATATCTGGACTTATGACTAGACATATAACTCGACTTATGACTAGACATATAACTCGACTTATGACTAGACATATATCTCGACTTATGACTAGACATATATCTCGACTTATGACTAGAATTATAACTCGACTTATGACTAGACATATAACTCGACTTATGACTAGACATATAACTCGACTTATGACTAGACATATATCTCGACTTATGACTAGACATATATCTCGACTTATGACTAGACATATAACTCGACTTATGACTAGACATATAACTCGACTTATGACTAGACATATAACTCGACTTATGACTAGACATATAATTCGACATATAATTCGACATAGAAATGGGCTTATGACTAGACATATAACTGGACTTATGACTATACATATAACTGGACTTATGACTAGACATATATCTGGACTTATGACTAGACATATATCTCGACTTATGACTAGACATATATCTCGACTTATGACTAGACATATAACTGGACTTATGACTAGACATATACCTCGACTTATGACTAGACAGATAACTCGACTTATGACTAGACATATAACTCGACTTATGACTAGACATATATCTCGACTTATGACTATACATATAACTCGACTTATGACTAGACATATATCTGGACTTATGACTAGACATATAACTCGACTTACGACTAGACATATAACTCGACTTATGACTAGACATATAACTGGACTTATGACTAGGCATATATCTGGACTTATGACTAGACATATATCTCGACTTATGACTAGATATATAACTCGACTTATGACTAGACATATAACTCGACTTATGACTAGACATATATCTCGACTTATGACTAGACATATATCTCGACTTATGACTAGACATATAACTCGACTTATGACTAGACATATAACTCGACTTATGACTAGACATATAACTCGACTTATGACTAGACATATAACTCGACTTATGACTAGACATATAATTCGACATATAATTCGACATAGAACTAGGCTTATGACTAGACATATAACTGGACTTATGACTAGACATATATCTCGACTTATGACTAGACATATAACTGGACTTATGACTAGACATATATCTGGACTTATGACTAGACATATATCTCGACTTATGACTAGACATATATCTCGACTTATGACTAGACATATAACTGGACTTATGACTAGACATATAACTCGACTTATGACTAGACATATAATTCGACTTATGACTAGACATATAACTCGACTTATGACTAGACATATAACTCGACTTATGACTAGACATATAATTCGACATATAATTCGACATAGAACTGGGCTTATGACTAGACATATAATTCGACATATAAATGGGCATATGACTAGACATATAATTCGACATATAATTCAACATAGAACTGGGATTATGACTAGACATATAATTCAACATACACCTGGACATTACCAGACAAATAACTGGATTTTTGACTAGACATATATCTGGACTTATGACTAGACATATATCTGGACTTATGACTAGACATATATCTCGACTTATGACTAGACATATATCTCGACTTATGACTAGACATATAACTCGACTTATGACTAGACATATATCTCGACTTATGACTAGACATATAACTCGACTTATGACTAGACATATAACTCGACTTATGACTAGACATATATCTCGACTTATGACTAGACATATATCTCGACTTATGACTAGACATATATCTCGACTTATGACTAGACATATATCTCGACTTATGACTAGACATATAACTCGACTTATGACTAGACATATATCTGGACTTATGACTAGACATATAACTCGACTTATGACTAGACATATAACTCGACTTATGACTAGACATATATCTCGACTTATGACTAGACATATATCTCGACTTATGACTAGAATTATAACTCGACTTATGACTAGACATATAACTCGACTTATGACTAGACATATAACTCGACTTATGACTAGACATATATCTCGACTTATGACTAGACATATATCTCGACTTATGACTAGACATATAACTCGACTTATGACTAGACATATAACTCGACTTATGACTAGACATATAACTCGACTTATGACTAGACATATAATTCGACATATAATTCGACATAGAAATGGGCTTATGACTAGACATATAACTGGACTTATGACTATACATATAACTGGACTTATGACTAGACATATATCTGGACTTATGACTAGACATATATCTCGACTTATGACTAGACATATATCTCGACTTATGACTAGACATATAACTGGACTTATGACTAGACATATACCTCGACTTATGACTAGACAGATAACTCGACTTATGACTAGACATATAACTCGACTTATGACTAGACATATATCTCGACTTATGACTAGACATATAACTGGACTTATGACTAGACATATATCTCGACTTATGACTAGACATATAACTGGACTTATGACTAAACATATATCTGGACTTATGACTAGACATATATCTCGACTTATGACTAGACATATAACTCGACTTATGACTAGACATATAACTCGACTTATGACTAGACATACATCTCGACTTATGACTAGACATATAACTCGACTTATGACTAGACATATATCTCGACTTATGACTAGACATATATCTCGACTTATGACTAGACATATAACTCGACTTATGACTAGACATATATCTCGACTTATGACTAGACATATATCTCGACTTATGACTAGACATATAACTCGACTTATGACTAGACATATATCTGGACTTATGACTAGACATATAACTCGACTTATGACTAGACATATAACTCGACTTATGACTAGACATATATCTCGACTTATGACTAGACATATATCTCGACTTATGACTAGACATATAACTCGACTTATGACTAGACATATATCTCGACTTATGACTAGACATATAACTCGACTTATGACTAGACATATAATTCGACATATAATTCGACATAGAAATGGGCTTATGACTAGACATATAACTGGACTTATGACTATACATATAACTGGACTTATGACTAGACATATATCTGGACTTATGACTAGACATATATCTCGACTTATGACTAGACATATATCTCGACTTATGACTAGACATATAACTGGACTTATGACTAGACATATACCTCGACTTATGACTAGACATATAACTCGACTTATGACTAGACATATAACTCGACTTATGACTAGACATATATCTCGACTTATGACTAGACATATATCTCGACTTATGACTAGACATATAACTCGACTTATGACTAGACATATAACTCGACTTATGACTAGACATATATCTCGACTTATGACTAGACATATATCTCGACTTATGACTAGACATATAACTCGACTTATGACTAGACATATAACTCGACTTATGACTAGACATATAACTCGACTTATGACTAGACATATAATTCGACATATAATTCGACATAGAAATGGGCTTATGACTAGACATATAACTGGACTTATGACTATACATATAACTGGACTTATGACTAGACATATATCTGGACTTATGACTAGACATATATCTCGACTTATGACTAGACATATATCTCGACTTATGACTAGACATATAACTGGACTTATGACTAGACATATACCTCGACTTATGACTAGACATATAACTCGACTTATGACTAGACATATAACTCGACTTATGACTAGACATATATCTCGACTTATGACTAGACATATAACTCGACTTATGACTAGACATATATCTCGACTTATGACTAGACATATAACTGGACTTATGACTAGACATATATCTGGACTTATGACTAGACATATATCTCGACTTATGACTAGACATATAACTCGACTTATGACTAGACATATAACTCGACTTATGACTAGACATATATCTCGACTTATGACTAGACATATAACTCGACTTATGACTAGACATATAACTCGACTTATGACTAGACATATATCTCGACTTATGACTAGACATATATCTCGACTTATGACTAGACATATATCTCGACTTATGACTAGACATATATCTCGACTTATGACTAGACATATAACTCGACTTATGACTAGACATATATCTGGACTTATGACTAGACATATAACTCGACTTATGACTAGACATATAACTCGACTTATGACTAGACATATATCTCGACTTATGACTAGACATATATCTCGACTTATGACTAGAATTATAACTCGACTTATGACTAGACATATAACTCGACTTATGACTAGACATATAACTCGACTTATGACTAGACATATATCTCGACTTATGACTAGACATATATCTCGACTTATGACTAGACATATAACTCGACTTATGACTAGACATATAACTCGACTTATGACTAGACATATAACTCGACTTATGACTAGACATATAATTCGACATATAATTCGACATAGAAATGGGCTTATGACTAGACATATAACTGGACTTATGACTATACATATAACTGGACTTATGACTAGACATATATCTGGACTTATGACTAGACATATATCTCGACTTATGACTAGACATATATCTCGACTTATGACTAGACATATAACTGGACTTATGACTAGACATATACCTCGACTTATGACTAGACATATAACTCGACTTATGACTAGACATATAACTCGACTTATGACTAGACATATATCTCGACTTATGACTAGACATATATCTCGACTTATGACTAGACATATAACTCGACTTATGACTAGACATATAACTCGACTTATGACTAGACATATATCTCGACTTATGACTAGACATATATCTCGACTTATGACTAGACATATAACTCGACTTATGACTAGACATATAACTCGACTTATGACTAGACATATAACTCGACTTATGACTAGACATATAATTCGACATATAATTCGACATAGAAATGGGCTTATGACTAGACATATAACTGGACTTATGACTATACATATAACTGGACTTATGACTAGACATATATCTGGACTTATGACTAGACATATATCTCGACTTATGACTAGACATATATCTCGACTTATGACTAGACATATAACTGGACTTATGACTAGACATATACCTCGACTTATGACTAGACATATAACTCGACTTATGACTAGACATATAACTCGACTTATGACTAGACATATATCTCGACTTATGACTAGACATATAACTCGACTTATGACTAGACATATATCTCGACTTATGACTAGACATATAACTGGACTTATGACTAGACATATATCTGGACTTATGACTAGACATATATCTCGACTTATGACTAGACATATAACTCGACTTATTACTAGACATATAACTCGACTTATGACTAGACATATATCTCGACTTATGACTAGACATATAACTTGACTTATGACTAGACATATATCTCGACTTATGACTAGACATATATCTCGACTTATGACTAGACATATAACTCGACTTATGACTAGACATATATCTCGACTTATGACTAGACATATATCTCGACTTATGACTAGACATATATCTGGACTTATGACTAGACATATATCTGGACTTATGACTAGACATATAACTCGACTTATGACTAGACATATATCTCGACTTATGACTAGACATATAACTCGACTTATGACTAGACATATATCTCGACTTATGACTAGACATATAACTCGACTTATGACTAGACATATAATTCGACATATAATTCGACATAGAACTGGGCTTATGACTAGACATATAATTCAACATACACCTGGACATTACCAGACAAATAACTGGATTTTTGACTAGACATATATCTCGACTTATGTCTAGACATATATCTGGACTTATGACTAGACATATATCTCGTCTTATGACTGGACATATAACTGGACGTATGACTACACATATAATTCGACATATAACTGGACTTATGATTAGACATATAATTGGACATTTAAATGGACTTACAACTAAAAATATAACTGGACATTTGACTAGACATATGACTGGACGTTTGACTAGACATATAATACGACACATAACTGGACATATGACTAGGCATATAATACGACACATAACTGGACATATGACTAGACATATAATACGACACATAACTGGACATATGACTAGACATATAATACGACACATAACTGGACGTTTGACTAGACATATAATACGACACATAACTGGACGTTTGACTAGACATATAATACGACACATAACTGGACATATGACTAGACATATAATACGACACATAACTGGACATATGACTAGACATATAATACGACACATAAATGGACGTTTGACTAGACATATAATACGACACATAACTGGACATATGACTAGACATATAATACGACACATAACTGGACATATGACTAGACATATAATACGACACATAACTGGACATATGACTAGGCATATAATACGACACATAACTGGACATATGACTAGACATATACTACACGTGTGTTTAGATATATGACTGGGCATAACATATTTCTGTACTTATGTTTGAGAGCTAGCGTCATTAGGCAAGAAGAGGACGCAATCAATTCATCATGTTCTCAGGAATGGATACTTTTCTTGTCGTCAGTCTATCGTCTTCTTGGTCTGCCCTTTCTCCACCCACACGTACTCTGCCCTCTAACAGCAACTGAAGTTTTCTGTTTAAGTGTTTCTCTTTTCCATATCTTTAAACATATTATTTTTGAACAATGCTGATCCCGAACGCAGATTCTGCCTCCAGACATCCCGAGTTTCTGGTTGTTTTCCCAGTTTTTGGATTTTATGTGCACGCCTTTCATTGAGGATTTATATGTCTATAAATACCACAGCACTGGTCTACCGAGAGCTCGCTGACCTTCAGCCATTTCTACGAATAGTTCTTGTTTAGATATGCGGCATATTGACATTCTGCAGACGTGAACTAGCCAAAGAAATATGTTTCTATTTAGTGTTTCCATGACTGATGGTAGCTGAGTGCGACGTAACAATTGTATCCATGACTGATGGTAGCTGAGTGCGACGTAACACGTGTATCCACGACTGATGGTAGCTGAGTGCAACATAACACGTGTATCAATGACTTATGTTAGCTGAGTGCGACGTAACAAGTGTATCCATGACTGATGGTAGCTGAGTGCGACGTAACAATTGTATCCATGACTGATGGTAGCTGAGTGCGACGTAACACGTGTATCCACGACTGATGGTAGCTGAGTGCAACATAACACGTGTATCAATGACTTATGTTAGCTGAGTGCGACGTAACAATTGTATCCATGACTGATGGTAGCTGAGTGCGACGTAACACGTGTATCCATGACTGATGGTAGCTGAGTGCGACGTAACACTTGTATCCATGACTGATGGTAGCTGAGTGCGACGTAACACTTGTATCCATGACTTAGGTTAGCTGAATGCGGCGTAAAACGTCCAAAAAGGTTATATTTTCGTGCCATTTAATGGCATATAAATGAAAGTATGCCTAGGCACATAATCTTGGCACACGAATCGACATGTGACTGAATTTATGACTGGACACATAACTTGGCACACGAATCGACATGTGACTGGATTTATGACTGGACACATAACTTGGCACATGAATCGACTGTGCCATGTGGTGTATTCTCTTCAGAACGTTGCGAATGAACTCCTCGAACACGTCTCTGTCGCGATGCGGCTTGATATTTCCAACAACGTATTCATGTTATCTTTAATGTCGTCAGTCTATCGTCTTCTTGGTCTGCCCTTTCTCCTCCACCCAGGTACTCTGCCCTCCTCCTCCCGCCCAGTATTTGTATTTCTAAACAATTGTGTCTCTTTATATGACCAAACAGGTGTAGTTTTCTTTTTTTTTTTTTGCTATTGTGTTTAGTAACCAATACTCTGGAATCTTCAATGTGTTTATAATATCTGAGTTTCTCTTGTTTTCCTTCCGTGATATTCTAAGTATCTTTCTGTAGCATTTCATCTCAAAGACATTGATCTTCTTTGCTGCTGTTTTACTTACTTAAGGTCCATGTTTCGCAGGCGTATGTTGCAACCAAAAAAATAAAAGTCGTAGCATTAGCAATTTCGTTTCTATTTTGTTGTTTTTCCATGTTTTTCAACTGTTATTTTAAAATATGCCATTGTCAATCTTTTCCTTATCTCTGTAATGCAGTCTCCTGCACCGTTGATCTTTGCTCCTAAATATTTTATTTATCCACACATTCTATCTTGGTATTGCCTATTTTTTTTATTGTGTTGTTATATCTGTTGACATTATTTTTGTGTGTGTTTAAATAAAAGTTTTGTCATTTGATGTATTTCTTTGTATAACAGAGCAAAATTGTAACCGACAGTCGATATCGCATACATCTGCTGAGAGGACATACGATAACAAACCGTGACGTTTGTTTGCGTGTACATTTTTTGGCATACCTTCTGTATTAATTACATAGTTCAGGTTGGACATATCACCATATAGGACGTAACAACAGAATCAATCTTCATACATGTTTTTAAAAATAATTTATTGCTGTACTTCCATTGGTCACTATTTATATACTGTTTGTCACCAGCAAACTTTGGTCAGCGAAATGCACGGAAATAATCGACAGCATTACCTAAGAAGCTTGATTGAAATGTCTTGGTATATCTTCTATTGGGAAGAGTCTGCCTATCTATTTTTTTCCACAAATGATGTCAGGTATCGTGGGGAGTTGAAGTTTTCTATCTTTGACCATCTTTGTTGCGTCTGTCATGGTCAGGCCGTGGATCTTAACAATCTCTCTAATTTAATCTTCTTATCTTGTTATTGGTCTTCCTCTATAATCATGTAACCGTCTGTTGTTGTGTACCTGGATGGCTGGTTGTTATGGTTCCATCCGCATAAGGTGTCCGAACCAGTTGATCTGCTTTCTTTCTATATGTTGCTTGAGTGATATGGTTTTTACTATCTTTCTGATGTCTTCATTTCTCATTATGTCTTTTATGGTGACGTTTATAGTGTTTCTCATGCATTTCATCTCGAATGTTGTAATTTTTCTCAAGACAGCTTATGTCATGGACATGTCTGGCACTGGTAACATAACGGTGGAATAAAGATGGTGTTCATTATATGTCGTTTGTTCGTTATGATGGTCGCCGAGTTTTTTTTAATCATCGGTGACAGTTGGTATGTTACAGCGTTTCCTTGTTGGCACCGTATCTCAAATATTTCTATAAATGTTTCGGTCGTGTGTAACAAATGCGTATTAGATATTCAAATTGTATTATTGTCATACACATGTATCTATTATTTTGCTCTGCATATTTTCATAGTTTCTATTTTTGATGTGTTTAATCTCATATTGTATTATTCGTACGCTACCTGTAGTGAATGTGAGTGTCTATTGTGTCTTTGTAGTTCGTCTTTAGCGAGAGTGACATTGATCTATGTTGGTATTTCTTCTATTGACGAGAGTGACATATTGATCTATGCTGTTAGATCTTCTATTGACGAGAGTGACAGATTGATCTATGCTGTTAGATCTTCTATTGACGAGAGTCACAATTATGGCGGCCTGTGAATAATACTATTGGCAGGCCGTGTACTGCCTTGTTTGGAGGGAAATGGTACGTATTGAAACACAAATACAATGAAGTCAATCATCTACGTCATAAAAGCACTTAGGAAATCTGAAGAAAAAAAACCAAGTATGTGTCTGGAAGGAGTAGAATCATTTCTGCTGCTCTCTAACTACGAGTTTATAATTTATTTCGTATGCTTAACCAAGTGTTTTCTCAAACGTCTTCTTCTTCAACGTTCATTGTCAAACTCCCGCTGAATCTCTCTTGCAACAGGACAATGGTTATCAAACTCCCGCTGAATCTATCTTGCAACAGGACAATGGTTCTCAAACTCCCGCTGAATCTCTCTTGCAACAGGACAATGGTTATCAAACTCCCGCTGAATCTCTCTTGCAACAGGACAATGGTTCTCAAACTCCCACTGAATCTCTCTTGCAACAGGACAATGGTTCTCAAACTCCCGCTAAATCTCTCTTGCAACAGGACAATGGTTCTCAAACTCCCGCTGAATCTCTCTTGCAACAGGACAATGGTTCTCAAACTCCCGCTGAATCTCTCTTGCAACAGGACAATGGTTCTCAAACTCCCGCTAAATCTCTCTTGCAACAGGACAATGGTTCTCAAATTTCCGCTGAATCCCCTTTTGCAGCAGTTAATCCCGGTAATCAATGGTTATTCCCGGTACCCGCAGGATGTATTCCACAGAATGGAAATGCGTTGAGTCGCCGTTGTATTTGCGCCAATGGCTCGACACATACGTTTTCAGTGGTGTTTTCTCAATCAATTCATGCGATGAACATGTCAACGTGAGTTTTTATATCTCCAAAATAGCCATATTGACGTATGTGTGTGTATCTGATATTCATTCAACGTATGCATGATTTTTCGTCCAGCATTCCATACCGATTATGTGCGTAGCTTGCATGATATAAAATCAGTGTCTGGAGAAACAAACCCCCACAATTTCCAGTCCATGCACACGAGAATTTTCTAAAGAAACAACTCACAATCTTTCCAAATTATTATTGTCACTGTCAATGCTGTGTTGCTCCTGTTATGGTGTTTTTCCATAGTTGTCTATTTCGTGTGCTCTCCAACATTTCCGAAAACTGATCATCTCTGAAGACACAAAGTTATGCTGTCAAACATCTTCTCTCTTGGACTTATCATAACCCTCATTCTCTTCAATGTGCTTGCTGTTACAATGTGTTCCATCTTTCCTCCTCTCATAATGAATCCAAAAAATGTGAACTGGCTTTTTCTGATGCCGGTAAACAGATTTCTTTGTGAATTAGCTTCATTCAAGATATCTTCATTACGATTTTGTATCTGTCCATCGAGTCATTAACATTCGTGTATAAAACCATATTCAAATATAATTAATTAAAGGCACTGTACAAGTTGTTCAAGTGTCAAATTGCTTGTAATTTTGAAGGATATGAACACATATAAATACTCTAATGTGTGGAATAAGATCAAAATAATTGCGTAATACATAATGACAAATGAAAACGTTTTAAGTGGCAATGGAATAACAGGATTTGGATTAATGTCATCGCATTAAGACTATCAGTGTTTCCACAATGTAGTGATACTTTTCTTCAGTGTAATGTTAGTCACATCATCTTAGTATCTCCAGCAATGTCATTAACACAAATTGCCAGTTGTGTTGCCGAGTCATTCGACAACTATATTGCCCTGGGGACTCATCGTGGTTTCATTCATCTAAAGTGACAATGTTGAAACCCTCCTCCCCTTATTATAAAAAATTGGAACAATTTTGCAGAAAAAGTATGAAAATGCATGATATTTTCACATTTATAAAATGTCAAATTAACATATTTTCATTAGTATAAAAAGAAACGTATTAATCACCTACCACTCCCCTTTCATATTTGTTAACATTATTTATAGACAACCACACATAAATTACTCATGTTAATCCAATAATACTTAACAGCCATTAACATAAATTTTAACTGTCATTAAAATAACGCTTAATATCTATTAACATAAATATTAATCTCTATAAATTTACATCTTAACATCTATTACATGATACACGACATTTATTAACATAGGGGCCTCACTAATAACCTCTATTAACATAGGGGCCTCACTAATAACCTCTATTAACATAGGGGCCTCACTAATAACCTCTATTAACATAGGGGCCTCACTAATAACCTCTATTAACATAGGGGCCTCACTAATAACCTCTATTAACATAGGGGCCTCACTAATAACCTCTATTAACATAGGGGCCTCACTAATAACCTCTATTAACATAGGGGCCTCACTAATAACCTCTATTAACATAGGGGCCTCACTAATAACCTCTATTAACATAGGGGCCTCACTAATAACCTCTATTAACATAGGGGCCTCACTAATAACCTCTATTAACATAGGGGCCTCACTAATAACCTGTATTAACATAGGCCTACCATCTATTACCATATATCTTAACACCTATTAACATGGGCTTAAAATATACACTCAAATTTATTGAGTTGCATTTTCTGCAAGCTTTCTTCTATTACAGTATCGTCAAACAATAACGTGTGCTTCAGTCAAGAAACTACATGTACACCAGAAAAAAACACGTGTAGATGGAAGAAAAATAGTGTAACTTATAATCGGATTGACAATAAGTTTGATACATTTAAGAGAATTAACTGGACGACAGCGCCGGCTGATAACGATTGGAGATAAAAATGTCACGTGTCATTACTTGACGATCTGATAGCTTTAGCTGGATTACCCAGAGAATACCCAGGGTATGTCATAAATTTGGCTTTTCTGTGAAGTGTTGATATGCCTATTGATTTGGATCCGTCAGAATGTTGCTTTATACTGTATGTCCAGCTTAACAACCTTGTAATATAGTACCCATTGTGTTCTGTGAGGACGTGAATAATGTTTGCAGAATGGTATGTTACTGTATTGATACAATCGAGTAGCGCTTCCTAATAGAGTGGACGCCGGTTATAACAACTTGATCCAGCCAGACATGTTACGTATGAAATTGCAGAAGTTCTCTCTACGCAGTACATAGAATTGATGATTTTAAAAAGGTTTGTTATATAGGGAAATTTTCTATAAAAGAATGCGTTATAAAAGGATTCGATTGTAAGTATAGAGATTTTATTATTGAGGGCATCTTACCAATATCTTGAGAGCTGGTGCCCAGTAGTGGATGCAATAATAATAATAATAATAATAATAATAATAATGTAATACTAATACTCTCATTATTACACATTATAATGAGTTCAAGGGGGGGGTGTAGATCGAAACTCTCCCTTTACAAATCAGAACACGACGTTTAGTACAAGGAACTTCGGAAAAAGATAGGCTAAAAGTAAATTACGGAGATGTTTCTACGGCGATGCATTCCATATTCATCAATATTAGAAACATGATTACCCGTCACATTCATCAATACTTGCTAGCCGATTACCCTTCTTATTTGTTAATATTTGTAAGTCGATTACTCGTCATTTTCATCAATATTTGCAATCCAATTCCTCGTCATTTTCAACAATATTTGTAATCCGATTACCCGTCATATGCAGAGAGAGAGAGAGAGAGAGAGAGAGAGAGAAATAGTCTCGACCTGTCAAGACATTGATGTTGTCTGCCCACAATATTCTTTTTCCTCCTCTGCTTCTTCTAACCTCAGTTGTTTATAAACGAAATATCGTTTCTGAGAAGGAAGCATGTCGATATATATATCACAACGATTCAAATTTTCATAATTTTACTATAGAAAATAATGGTTCATGTACACCTGCCTACACCTCTATTTTGTTTTCTATGCACATATTTATTGGCAACCTACAGGAATATTGTGCATATACATTTCCAATGAAATGGAGGGCAGAGCACCTCGGCTGAGGAGAAAAGGCAAACCAGGATGATGGAGTAACGATATTAAAAGATAACATGAATAGATCGCTGAAAAGAGTGTGGCGCATGACCAAGAGGTTAAAGCGTTTTTCTCACACTATTGAGGTCTAAATGAATGAGGTCTGGGTTTTTTTCTGTCGGAGTGTATATTAAAAAACTCACCCTGCACATGACGTGGCGACAGCAATAGCATGCGGCCTTTATCACACAGTTATTCAAATCCCCTACCTCAACACCTTAACGGAAAACATGCAGTATTGACAGTCTTTGGAAAATGCAAGCCGCATCGCCGAAGACAGAGGAGGCTTCAGGGAGTTCATTGGGAGTGCAACGTTCTGTAGAGAATACGTCACATGACAAACACGTAAATATGTATAGTACACAATAAAAACAGACAGGTATCACGCTGCTAAGTCATGTCGGTAACATGTCCGCTGAGATTACTGAAAAAAGGACATGCTTTATTGTGAATTATTGAGTGCTTAGTCCGGAACAGTTTGGGTTTGAAATGGAAGAGGATGTACAGATGCAATATTTTCTCTTCGACAAATTAGTGAAAAGACAATTGAATGCAAAAACTAAATGAATTTTGCTTTCATTTATCAAGAGAAAGCTTTCGACCGAATAAATAGAGAACTAGTCCGGCGTATTTTAGAAATGTATGGAATGAAAGTAACATTAATAGACTGTGTAAGAGCAATATGCAAAGATTGTGAAGTCCAGTTAGAACAAGTACAGGATTTCAATAACAAGTAAAATACAAGTGGTTTTCAGTAACATGAGGAGTTAGACAGGGATGTGTCTTATCGTCGTTATTGTTTATTATTTATATGGACAATGTTACAAAAGTAGTAGAAACACCACCAAATGTTTACTGTCCAGATGACCTAACAGAATTACTCTGTGCTGATAATCATCGCCTACTCCAGAGTTCAAGTGAAGAGATGCAAGATCACATAGACCTACTCAACCAAAGTTTACACAATCACAACATGTAGATAAACACAGAAAAAAGCAAGTAATATTAATAGGCAGAAAATACAATAAAATCAACATAAAGATATATTATCAATTAATGAAACAATTGCAGGAATTTAAACATCGCTGAAGCATTTTACGGTCGATGGAAGAATAGACAGAGCGCTCTAGACAAGAATTAATTTTACAGTCGATGGAAGAATAGACAGAGCGCTCTAGACAAGAATTCATTTTACAGTCTATGGAAGAATAGACAGAGCGCTCTAGACAAGAATTCATTTTACAGTCGATGGAAGAATAGACAGAGCGATCTAGACAAGAATTCATTTTACAGTCGATGGAAGAATAGACAGAGCGCTCTAGACAAGAATTCATTTTACAGTCGATGGAAGAATAGACAGAGCGCTCTAGACAAGAATTCATAAGCCAACCACGTGAAGTATGAATTCTCACCAATTTTGGAACACATTTTCCCGATGGAAATCAAAAGGCAAATCATAAATTCAATATTTATCCCAACATGATGTTTGCATTATCAGACATGGATTCTAATTAAAGAACAAGAAAGAAAGCTTACTACGCATGAAATGAGATGTCTAAGAAAAGCAGTAAACAGAACATGAAGAGATCATGTGAGGAATGAAGAGATTACAAGAACCGTCTAAACAACATTTGTAGTCAAATATATTGAAAAACTGAAACGTTTCGGCCACTAAATGAGAATGATACGTTATTGGTCAGAGGCAAGAGCATACAACATGAAATGGAAACAGCACGATACAGAAGAAGACCAAGAATTCAATGGATTGAAGGAGATACCAACATTTGACACGGCACAGTATTACTGCATATCAAGCGATCAAACATGCCATAGCCCGAAAACCGATCGGCATTCAATTGTGACACCTCATTGAAAAATCAGAGAATCGATAGAATAAAAACAGATGAAAACATAACCTAGACTTCAAGTTTATTTAATAGGAAATATTAATTTAATGTACTTAGCCTAAAAGTCGATACTTCATGCGTGTTACAATTGGAGATGGAATTCTAATAATGTTAAAAACCCAATTCCACCTGATACATTTTGCGCGAATGTGCTTCAAATGAAATAATTTTAATCTAAAATAAATTAGATAAGATATTGCCTCGCTAATGTTGTCGTTAAGATGGCCAAGAAAGTCATGCACGTGCTATATTGGTACAGACGGGCATCGGTGACGTCAGGCAGTCTGAATGTGTCGCATCGCTACTAACATACTCCACATCAAACCAGTGTTCTCAAAAGCGATTTTTATCAGAGCAGGGGTGAAACATATAGAATTTCATTAGAAAAGGTAGGTTCATGATGATGATGCATAAATGCTAGATAAGAACGTGTTTAAATGAAGGTTCAAGACCAAGTGAGTTCTGTGACAATGTTCACGACAGGTTCAGACCGTGACTTTTGATCGTAGACACTTACCAACAGAATTCACGGGGTTGGTCTGTTTAGCAGCACAATTTGTTTTTTATTTTATATACCCTAGTCCTATGATAAGTATTGTGTCCGTTCGACGGTTCGAAGCCACTGGCATAATGTGGGTTGATAGGAAAAGTAGAGGTCGGTCAACTTACGACCTTAACAGAAGCAGGTGGTACCGGCTGCTGTCGTATTGTAGTTCAGTCTCTGACAAGACCTGACACCACAGACAGCATGTACCGACTAATATGTGGCAAGACCTGACACCAGAAACAGGTTGTACCGAATAATATCTGACAAGACATGACATCAGAAACCGGCTGTACCGATTAATATCTGACACGACATGACATATTTGAGCTATAAATAGCAAGTTACATATGAATTAATCTTAATGTCCTGAGGATGTTTCAAGATAGTCATCTAATGTGATCTTACAATCACATTGGGGGGGGGGGGTGTAGTAAGAAGGGGCCACGGGTTAATAACGATTGAGATCAAAAGAACTAAAACACTGAATCGCCGAATTGTAACAGGAGCATTCGCTGCTTCAACTATTTGAAGAAATTGAGGAGGTCAACTGAAGCTTCAAACATAAATGACAAGTTGGCCAGAACGATAATGAGACAGTAATGTATATCTGAACTGTACTGTATGAGCGACAGATCAGGAATATCGACAGGAAATAGTGACCGTCTCGATGACCGGATTTCACTTGACAAGAAGAGAAAAGTAGATGTATTGAGGACAAGAAGAGAAATGTAGATGTATTGAAGAAAAGAAGAGAAAGGTAGATGTATTGAAGATGTAGAGATTGTAGTATTAACGATGTTTTCTACCAATAACATCTACTAAACAAAATCTATGTCTCATGTATTTGTGAATTCAGTAAGTGCAGATCAGATGTAAACTCATGTATTTGTGAATTTAGTTAGTGCAGATCAGATGTAAGCTCATGTATTTGTGATTCAGTTAGTGCAGATCAGATGTAAGCTCATGTATTTGTGATTCAGTTCGTGCAGATCAGATGTAAGCTCATGTATTTGTGAATTTAGTAAGTGCAGATCAGATGTAAACTGATGTATTTGTGATTCAGTTAGTGCAGATCAGATGTAAGCTCATGTATTTGTGATTCAGTTAGTGCAGATCAGATGTAAACTGATGTGTTTCATTGATTGACATGTTTCAGAGTCTGCTTATCTCCATATATCTGGGCCTGGCATTCAACATAGCAAGCGTTGCACTGCTTATTCCAGCCATTGGCATATTTGTCTTGCACAGGTCGGAAAATTATGTCTGTAATGTATATGTCTTGGTAGTGGATATGAATATTGTATATGTCTTGGTAGTGGATATGAATATTGTATATGTCTTGGTAGTGGATATGGATATTGAAATAAAATTATTGTTAATATAAATCTTTTGTTGCAGGATCATCTTCGGTATTCGGGGGGGGGGGGATAACACTATGGAAAGTTATTTTTAAGTTTTGGTGGGATTGTAACATTTATTCTGAACACATGAAAACATTGTGGGGTTACTATTGGTTCGTTACTTCTTAGCACTTAATCTGATGTTACGACATTTCAAACGCCACCCCTCCCACTTCCAATCCACAATCCCATCTTTCAGCGGACTTTCCTGTAATGAATCTATTTTTTTTTAAAAATGAGATATATGAAAACAACGTAAATGTGATAGTATGCAAGAATGAAATGTACAATGCCAGATGGAGAATGCTGTATACGTTTGATACTATCTTTCCCATTGTTACGTGTTGAAATCTTATTTATATCAGCTTCATATCATAGTTGCCAGCATTTGCAATCATATCTTAGTTGCCAGAATTGATTTAGATTTAGGTCTTAGTTGACAGAATATGCCTTCAGATCTCAGATGATAATGGACATTTTGTTTCCAGATTTCCCACAGTTTGTCATTTTTTAAATGCCACTGCTCATGGACATTATAATATGCCAGCTCGTTTTATAAATTTGAAAATGTATTAAATGCGAAGAGTTTTGCAAATTTGTGGCCATATTATTCGGGATTTATTTTCATTGTAATAAATTTATAATATTTGTAAATAGAGCTCCAGATTATTTTCTCTGATTTTTTTTTTTTATGGGGATGTCTGCCAGAGTTGTGCACATACCAAATGAGTGTTGAGCTTAATGTAACTACTGCATGCAATTTTGTGCGCTGAACATTATTTTACTATAGATGGGCTACCTGAGCTTTCTTGCATTCTCCAGGTCTTCTGCATGATATTTTTTTGAGTTTGTTTCCCTATAGTAGTGGAGGCATGGATCTTCAATAATCTCCATGACAGGGAAGACCATGGGGTGTGGAAATATTCCTCACAATCTTTCTCATTAGTTGCCTATAACTTCATGTATTACATCTCACAATAGTACTGTTCTTTGTTCCTCCATCTAGCTCCAACTACATACGAGGAGATGACTAACTACTATACCAAATGTGACACACGCACGAAAGTAATTTGACATGGTTCTGGCACATAACCAGACCGGAAAGAAATTTGACATGGTACTGACATATAAACAGACCTGAAAGTAATTTGACATGGTACTGACATATAAACAGACCTGAAAGTAATTTGACATGGTACTGACATATAAACAGACCTGAAAGTAATTTGACATGGTACTGACATATAAACAGACATGAAAGTAATTTGACATGGTACTGACATATAAACAGACATGAAAGTAATTTGACATGGTACTGACATATAAACAGACATGAAAGTAATTTGACATGGTACTGACATATAAACAGACCTGAAAGTAATTTGACATGGTACTGACATATAAACAGACATGAAAGTAATTTGACATGGTACTGACATATAAACAGACATGAAAGTAATTTGACATGGTTCTGGCACATATCCAGACCTGAAAGTAATTTGACATGGTACTGACATATAACAGACATGAAAGTAATTTGACATGGTACTGACATATAACAGACATGAAAGTAATTTGACATGGTACTGACATATAACAGACATGAAAGTAATTTGACATGGTACTGACATATAACAGACATGAAAGTAATTTGACATGGTACTGACATATAAGCAGACCTGAAAGGCTTTCAGAAAACAATCATTCGCCGAACAGTTCTGGGAAGATTAAAACAAACCAGGTTGAATAGAAGTTGGGAACACAAATTACACACAAATAAATGAAGTAACGTTTACCAATTCCCAGAGCGTAGAACTGAATTGTTAAGGTTGGAGGCACATAGTACTTCAAGCAGAGCGCATTGACAGCTGCAATGGTGTGTAGTTTTTCATGACGAAGTGTTACTCTGGACGTATTCTCATGAAATTATAAAGTCAACACGTGGGCTCTAAGAACCTCTGAAGTCGGGTTATGGATGACAAAATAACTTTAGCATGGAGAAGCGCTGTGATCATATTTTCTATCATCGATGATGCTCGGAAGAACCACTTAGCCAGTGTGTACCGCACACTTCACATACTGGTGTCGGGAGAAATATCAGTTGACCAAGTGCCCAGGTAGTTAATCAGCTGTTCATAACAGCAGTTTGTACGCTGACTTCACATTACAGCAGTGCGTACCGCACACTTCACATTACAGCAGTGCGTAACACACACTTCACATTACAGCAGTGTGTACCGCACACTTCACATTACAGCAGTGTGTACCACACACTCACATTACATCAGTGTGTATCGCACACTTCACATTACAGCAGTGTGTACCGCACATTTTTTTCGTTACGTATGAAACTCTCAGTAACTGACAGTAAAACTCTAAAAATCAAGATGGAAGTCAAGAGACAGATGATAAACAGTATTTCTTTGCCAATATTCTGCTATCAATGCCAGAAATGGGCGCTGACAACAGCCCAACAGATAAAACTTACAGCAGGTGAGATTAATTTCCTGAGAAAAACTGCCGGAGTGACCAAACTAGATCAAATGAGAAATAATGAAGTCGGGAGAAGAATCGGTATAAGACCATGCACAGAATACATCGAGAAATCGGTATAAGACCATGCACAGAATACATCGAGAAATGAGGAGAACAATCGGTATAAGACCATGCACAGAATACATCGAGAAATGAGGAGAACAATCGGTATAAGACCATGTACAGAATACATCGAGAAATAACAAAGACGGTGGTTTTGACACTTTATGAGAATGATCCATAACCAACTACCGACAAAAACATATAACAAAAGAAGATCTAGATACAAGGCAAGAGGAAGACTTAGAACAAGATGGATAGATAAGGTCAATACAATACTAAATAAATACGGATTAAACACAGATAAGGCGTCACAGCTGGCCTTAGACAACTAAAGCTCCCAGTCACCATCCCTAGGCTTAACGGCAAGTGTGGATATTCTGACCATCATTCACCTGGAGATAGACAATAGACAATGGACTGACTGTAAGTTATTTGTAAGAAGTTATACAATGACATCATGCTCCCGGTAACCGATTGTAAATTATTTTGGAACGTTCCTAATTTATACTATACACTCAGTAACCGACAGTAAGATATTCAAAGTAAGTTATAAATGGATACAACACTAAGTAACCGTCAGTAAAATATGCAAAGTAAGTTATAAATGGATACAACACTCAGTAACCGACGGTAAGATATTCAAAGTAAATTATAAATGGATACTACACTCAGTAACCGAAGGTAAGATATTCAAAGTAAATTATAAATGGATACTACACTCAGTAACCGAAGGTAAGATATTCAAAGTAAATTATAAATGGATACAACATTCAGTAACCGACAGTAAGATATTTAAAGTAAGTTATAAATGGATACAACACTCAGTAACTTTTTAATCTCAGTCCTCATTATCATGATGTGCCGTATGTGTGGTATTGGCGACCATCATTGGATCTCCACAAAATTATATATGTAATATTGTGTATTAGATGTGCTGTTGACTTTCTACCCGTAGTAATGTGTATACAAGAGAGATCCAGCGGGAGTTCGAGAATGTCCTGCTACAAGAGAGATCCAGCGGTAGTTTGAGAATGTACTGCTACAAGAGATGTCCAGGGAAAATTTGATAATGTCCTGCTACAAGAAAGATCCAGCGGGAGTTTGAGAATGTCCTACTACAAGAACGATCCAGCGGGAGTTTGAGAATGTCCTACTACAAGAACGATCCAGCGGGAGTTTGAGAATGTCCTGCTACAAGAGAGATCCAGCGGGAGTATGAGAATGTCCTGCTACAAGAACGATCCAGCGGGAGTTTGAGAATGTCCTGCTACAAGAAAGATCCAGCGGGAGTTTGAGAATGTCCTACTACAAGAACGATCCAGCGGGAGTTAGAGAATGTCCTACTACAAGAACGATCCAGCGGGAGTTTCAGAGTGTCCTGTTACAAGAGAGGTCTAGGGATAATTTGATAATGTCCTGCTACAAGAAAGATCCAGCGGGAGTTTGAGAATGTCCTGCTGCAAGAAAGATGCAGCGGGAGTGTGATAATGTCCTGCTACAAGAAAGATCCAGCGAGAGTTTGAGAATGTCCTACTACAAGAACGATCCAGCAAGAGTTTGAGAATGTCCTGCTTCAAGAGAGGTCCAGGGAGAATTTGATAATGTCCTGCTACAAGAAAGATCCAGCGGGAGTATGAGAATGTCCTGCTACAAGAAAGATCCAGAGGGAGTTTGAGAATGTCCTGCTACAAGAAAGATCCAGCGGGAGTTTGATAATGTCCTGCTACAAGAAAGATCCAGCGGGAGTTTGATAAAGTCCTTCTACATGAGAGATTGACACTCCCTGTTCAATACTACTGTTACTATAATGTAGTATAAATGGGCATAAGTCAAAGTCATACACATCATATTACATTGTGTTCGTATTTCAGCAGTTGTTGGTTTTACAGCTGCTTGGGTTACATTGATATACCGACCATATTTTGCCCCCACACATTTGTATTTTCCATTATCTACAAATATGATAATCATGTGTGCCATATCTACAAATATAATCATCATGTGTTCTTTATCTACAAATGAGATGTTCATATTTGCAATATCTACAATTGTGAAGAACATGGGTACCTTAACTCCAAATGTGGTCATGATAATATTTGAATATGTGAATACAATTTTCTATGTTACAGACCACTACGCAAGCAGCATCGTATTCGACTACACATTAACTTCTTCTTAGCCCTGGTGTTCTCCGATATCCTGGCCATCATGTGGGATGTACTTGTCGCACATGATCGATTAATGACAGCAGGATCAGGGGCGTCTCTTCTGTTTCAAGACGGGGTCAGTGACTGTATTTTTTCAATCTACTGTATTCCTATGTTTATGTCATTTCTAAATGTGTATATATGTCTATTTGACGTGCCCTTTGCAGAACATTATCCTCACTGCCACTCTGTAGGCCTCTCAGTTATATTTTGGCTGCCCAGTATCTTTCAATGTCATGTCCAGAAGGACTGCGATATCCAATGTCCATCTTAATCTTGGTCTGCCTCTTGTTCTCTTTCCAGAAACTTTTCCCTTTGTGATTAATCTTTGTAAAACATTGTGTTCTTTTTAGTATCTACGAAATATGTTCGCTTGTGTTTTTTTTATCGTTTTGAGGATCAAGTCTTCTACTATGTTCAGAGCTTTGCGAACGTCTGCATTGGTTTGTCTTTCTGTCCATGATATTCTAAGAACCTTTCTATAACATTTCATATTGAATGCCGATGTCTTCTTTTCCATTGCGAATGTAATTTCTACGTTTCACAAAAACATATTGTCACGTCTCACAAACATACATTGTCACGTCTCACAAGCATACATTGTCACGTCTCACAAGAATACATTGTCACGTCTCACAAGTATACATTGCCACGTCTCACAAACATACATTGCCACGTCTCAGAAACATATATTGCCACGTCTCACAAACTTACATTGCCACGTCTCACAAACATACATTGTCACGTCTCACAAACATACATTGTCATGTCTCACAAATTTACATTGTCACGTCTCACAAACATACATTGTCACGTCTCACAAACTTACATTGCCACGCCTCACAAACATACATTGTCACGACTCACAAACATACAATGCCACGGCTCACAAACATACATTGTCACGTCACGTCTCACAAACATACATTGTCACGTCTCACAAATTTACATTATCACGTCTCACAAACATACATTGTCACGTCTCACAAACATACATTACCATGTCTCACAATCATACAGTGTCACGTCTCACAAACATATATTGCCACGTCTCACAAACTTACATTGCCACGTCTCACAAACATACATTGTCAAGTCTCACAAACATACATTACCACGTCTCACAAACATACATTACCACGTCTCACAAACATACATTACCACGTCTCACAATCATAAATTGTCAATTATCACAAACATACATTACCACGTCTCACAAACATACATTACCACGTCTCACAAACATACATTACCACGTCTCACAAACATACATTGTCAAGCCTCACAAACATACATTACCACGTCTCACAAACATACATTACCACGTCTCACAAACATACATTACCACGTCTCACAAACATACATTGTCAAGTCTCACAAACATACATTACCACGTCTCACAAACATGCATTGCCACTAGAAAATATAGCTTCTTAATAGTTGTAACTGTGGTGTGTTTTTTCTGTGACCCTTGCCATATTTTTTTCATTTGTGATGTTATTTCTAGGCTCATTGCTAATCTGTTTATGATGTCTACTGAGAAACCTCATATGGTGTTAATGTTAGACACGAGATATTCAAAGTTACTAGTATGTTTTGTTGTTATATGTTAATGACTATATTGTAGTTGTGTGTTCATCTTTGGTTGTATGCTATATTTTTGTCTTTTTTTTGCATTGAGGAAATGATTTTGTGCCTATCTATGATGTTTAACGGACATACTCAATATGTCGTAAATATGTATATATATATACGGTGTTCACACATTAACTGTTCCGTCAGTGTTAATAAGATTATTGTCTATCCCTAGGTAATTGTTGGTCGATATATCCCCTCTTGCCGTTAAGAGTAGGCGTGGTGACTGGGAGCTTTAGCTGTCTATTCAAGGCCAAACGTCTTGCCTTGGTTGTGTGTAATCCATATTTGTTCAGGGTTGTCTTGATATTATATACTTATCTTCTTCAAGCTCTTCCTCTGGACTTGTATCCGGATCTTCTCTTGGTATATGTTCTTGTCGGTAGTCGGTTATAGTTTATTCACATAAGGTGTCCAAACCAATTTTATCTGTTCTTTCTCGAAGTATTCTGTGCGTGGTCTTATACCGATTCTTCTCCTGATTTAATCATTTCTCATTGTGTCTAGCTTGGCCACTTTTGTGGCTTTTCTCAGGCATTTCGTCTCACAAGTTTTAAGTTTTCTCTACCGGGCTACTGTCAGCGCCCATGTCTGGCATTGATAGCAGAGTGCTGGCATAGATATACGGACTATTTGTAGACTTTGTGTGCGCTAAATATATACATACACTTTATTCAATGTTTAATAATTATTCAACTAAACCAACAGAACTGAACATGCTAAAATAAAGTTTAAAGAATGTATTCTCGACGTTTCTACCAAAAGGTCGGAATTAAAAAAGATAAAATTGAATACGGTATATTTAAACAAAATATTTAGAACAGTAGCTACAGACCAGGAGAATCATTTGAAGGAAGTTATTGGAGGACTGTAACCAAAAGTGGAAGGTGGCAATGTAAGGCAAGATGACATCGTTCAGAGAATGAGAGCTATAAATAGACACTGTATGGGGTTTGTGTTTTTACCCATATAATTAGATACCTGATATCATTTCACTTTAAGAGTAAGTGGTTTTTCAATGAAGAAGTATTGAAGGCACCATAGATTCTAGCATTTTAGATGATTGAAGAAAAAATATGCCAAATGAAATCTGTATTAATGAATGATCTATGCCAGATGATTAACGAAAAAATATGCCAAATGAAATCTGTATTAATGAATGATCTATGCCAGATGATTAACGAAAAAATATGCCAAATGAAATCTGTATTAATGAATGATCTATGCCAGATGAGCAGTGTGTTGAGGAAAGGATGTGGTTTCTATCACAATAACGTTGCTGATGAACATGGACATTCACGCAAGCAGACCTCGTTACATGTTACATTTCTGGAAGATACTGCAAGAAAATGTTACATTTCTGGAAGATATTGCACGAAAATGTTACATTTCTGGAAGATATTACAGGAAAAATTTACATCTCTGGAAGATACTGCAAGAAAATGTTACATTTCTGGAAGATACTGCAGGAAAATGTTACATCTCTGGAAGATAATGCAGGAAAATGTTACATCTCTGGAAGATAATGCAGGAAAATGTTACATCTCTGGAAGATATTGCAGGAAAATGTTACATTTATGGAAGATACTGCAGGAAAATGTTACATCTCTGGAAGATACTGCAGGAAAATGTTACATCTCTGGAAGATAATGCAGGAAAATGTTACATCTCTGGAAGATATTGCAGGAAAATGTTACATTTATGGAAGATACTGCAAGAAAATGTTACATCTCTGGAAGATACTGCAAGAAAATGTTACATTTCTGAAAGATACAGCAGGAAAATGTTACATCTCTGGAAGATACAGCAGTAAAATGTTATATCTCTGGAAGATACTGCAGGAAAATGTTACATCTCTGGAAGATACTGCAGGAAAATGTTAAATTTCTGGAAGATACAGCAGGAAAATGTTACATTTCTGGAAGATACAGCAGGAAAATGTTACATTTCTGGAAGATACAGCAGGAAAATGTTACATTTCTGGAAGATACAGCAGGAAAATGTTACATCTCTGGAAGATAATGCAGAAAAATGTTATATCTCTGGAAGATAATGCAGGAAAATGTTACATCTCTGGAAGATAATGCAGGAAATTGTTACATCTCTGGAAGATACTGCAGGAAAATGTTACATCTCTGGAAGATACTGCAGGAAAATGTTACATCTCTGGAAGATAATGCAGGAAAATGTTACATTTCTGGAAGATACAGCAGGAAAATGTTACATCTCTGGAAGATAATGCAGGAAAATGTTACATCTCTGGAAGATACAGCAGGAAAATGTTACATCTCTGGAAGATAATGCAGGAAAATGTTACATCTCTGGAAGATACAGCAGGAAAATGTTACATCTCTGGAAGATACTGCAGGAAAATGTTACATCTCTGGAAGATACAGCAGGAAAATGTTACATCTCTGGAAGATACAGCAGGAAAATGTTACATCTCTGGAAGATAATGCAGGAAAATGTTACATCTCTGGAATATACTGCAGGAAAATGTTACATCTCTGGAAGATACTGCAGGAAAATATGAGTTCTCTATTAAAATTATCAACATAGTATAAATTGTGGAAACGTATGTTAACATTTTCATGTAGGGACAGCTTTTTACAGAGATTAGAAGGTTTGCAATACGAATAAAAGCAAAATGAACTGATGACAGCAGCGACACTCTTACCTTCGATACACATAGCATGTGGTGGCTAAACTAGGAATTAGGGTGAAGTTGGCTGTACCATCCCATAGACGGTCATGGTGACCAAGAAGCTACGCTGATGTCGGATGTGTCAGGCCAGAAGACACTGATATTATTCCAATACTGTAAACCGTAGCACAACGCGTGAATTCTCCTGATTACATTCAGCGAATCTGCATGAGTGAGAGGGAATGCAGAAGAAAAAGTACCACTTTTGAAACTAGAGCGTGCACAATCTCTCAAGACTTCTCTGTTCTCTACCCGTTCTGTGAGTGTAAACACACTCCATCCTGACAAAATCTTCAACTCACATTTCCTTTGAATGTGCTCCTCTTCTCCTCCATACCCCCCCCCCCCACAATCAACTATCTCGTGCAGGATTGTCCTGGAGGGGTAATCATGTCTATGAGCCCTACTCACACAAGTACAAGACATTTCATCAGAGTCCTTCGAAATATAGTCAGGTGGACGTGTAGGGGATCATCCTTCTAAAGTGACGTTATTTCATTTTTCCGTGATTTTAATTTGTCGTGAGTTTCAATACATTTTATGGACAGCTAATACAAATCACGTGAAAAAGTCAAGTAGTGTCAATTTGGAAGCAAGGCCCTGTGTGTCAACAAGACTCCGTGCTCGATAACTGGGATTTTCTTATCAATGTACTAAATGTCACAGAGCACAATATGAATTATTTAATTCAATCAATCCAGCGTCATGCCGAATGGCGTAGGCGAACATGTTTCTCCACGACTCTGTCTCTTGTGTTGTCAGTAAGCTCGTTGACCTTCTACCGTGCCATAACGCTAGTCCATCTAGCAACTTCTCTCTTTGTTGCCATCTGTCTCTTCTTCCGTGGTATTTAATTACATCTAAATAAAGAATGTATTTTTTATTTGCTTAAACCGGAGATTCTGTTTGTATGAAATTACTTGTATACAGATGTATTTCTGTTTGTATGAAATGGCTAGTATACTGGTGTATTTTAATGCTGGTTTAATGGCAATAACGCTTGGAGAAGCTTACGAATTCTGATGTCTTAATTTCAGAATGGATGCAAGCTGTTGGCCTTCCTTCGCCTGTATACACGCAGCACCACTTATGTTTGGATGTTCTGTGAAGGTTTCTACCTTCATCGTCTGATCAGTAACGCATTCAGGCCGCCAAAATCACTGCTGTTTCTGTATTTTATTGGCTGGGGTAAGAATGACAACATCAGGTACACACATTACATACTAATATACAGTTGTAGAATTCTTCTTCTTGCGCGGTCATTTTCAGTCTCCTGCAGATTAGCGTGGTGTAGTCAGGAGATTGGAATGTGGTGTGTCACAAACACCTGCAGATTAGCGTGATGTAGTCAGGAGATTGGAATGTGGTGTGTCACAAACACCTGCAGATTAGCGTGATGTAGTCAGGAGATTGGAATGTGGTGTGTCACAAACACCTGCAGATTAGCGTGATGTAGTCAGGAGATTGGAATGTGGTGTGTCACAAACACCTGCAGATTAGCGTGGTGTAGTCAGGAGATTGGAATGTGGTGTGTCACAAACACCTGCAGATTAGCGTGGTGTAGTCAGGAGATTGGAATGTGGTGTGTCACACACACCTGCAGATTAGCGTGATGTAGTCAGGAGATTGGAATGTGGTGTGTCACACACACCTGCAGATTAGCGTGATGTAGTCAGGAGATTGGAATGTGGTGTGTCACACACACCTGCAGATTAGCGTGATGTAGTCAGGACATTGGAATGTGGTGTGTCACACACACCTGCAGATTAGCGTGATGTAGTCAGGAGTTTGGAATGTGGTGTGTCACAAACACCTGCAGATTAGCGTGATGTAGTCAGGAGATTGAAATGTGGTGTGTCACACACGCCTGCAGATTAGCGTGATGTAGTCGAGAGAACGGAAATCTTTGTGTCATGATTAACAGCTTGCCTGTGATAGCTGCCACGTTCGGCCATACAAATCTGACTTCAGCATAACGTCTTGACCACTTTGACCATCTATGCGATGTGCCAGCAAAACCTCACGACATAACCTCATTAGTCGACTCTTATTATTCGTCTATAATGAATAAAGATGGTGATGTCTGCGGTATGCCTGGCTGGGACTAATGAGTCATATTCTTGCCTGGAATATTCTACCGCACTCTGAGCATTTGGAAGAGGAATCTATGGGAGAGGTAAGAATGTTCTTCTTTTCCACTAACGCGTTTCTGTTGCTCAGCATCATGCCTCACGTTTTCTGTAACTGCTGCAGCACTCGTGATTCTACGGAACTGTCTAGTCCAAGACTCTACAATGAAACCACTCGTGATTCTACGGAACTGTCTAGTCCAAGACTCTACAATGAAACCACTCGTGATTCTACGGAACTGTCTAGTCCAAGACTCTACAATGAAACCACTCGTGATTCTACGGAACTGTCTAGTCCAAGACTCTACAATGAAACCACTCGTGATTCTACAGAACTGTCTAGTCTAAGACTCTACAATGAAACCACTCGTGATTCTACGGAACTGTCTAGTCCAAGACTCTCCAATGAAACCACTCGTGATTCTACGGAACTGTCTAGTCCATGACTCTACAATGAAACCACTCATGATTCTACGGAACTGTCTAGTCCAAGACTCTACAATGAAACCACTCGTGATTCTACGGAACTGTCTAGTCCAAGACTCTACAATGAAACCACTCGTGATTCTACGGAACTGTCTAGTCCAAGACTCTCCAATGAAACCACTCGTGATTCTACGGAACTGTCTAGTCCAAGACTCTACAATGAAACCACTCGTGATTCTACGGAACTGTCTAGTCCAAGACTCTACAATGAAACCACTCGTGATTCTACGGAACTGTCTAGTCCAAGACTCTACAATGAAACCACTCGTGATTCTACGGAACTGTCTAGTCCAAGACTCTACAATGAAACCACTCGTGATTCTACGGAACTGTCTAGTCCAAGACTCTACAATGAAACCACTCGTGATTCTACGGAACTGTCTAGTCCAAGACTCTACAATGAAACCACTCGTGATTCTACGGAACTGTCTAGTCCAAGACTCTACAATGAAACCACTTGTGTTTCTACGGAACTGTCTAGTCCAAGACTCTACAATGAAACCACTCGTGATTCTAAGACGCCAGTCAGCACTATCTTGTGCAAGACTTTCCTATGAATTTGTGTCTACGATGTCTTAAGAAAGTTTTTCTCTGTTTCTTCTGTCCTTTGGCTTTATCAAAAACTGTTGGGTGTTCTCCATATAACAACATTTGTGGGGGATGATCTGTCAAGCTGGAGACCATGTGTCCTGTCCAGTGTGTATGGGCGTTGGTCAACATTGCACGTGTGCTTACAGATTTAGATTTCATTAGTATTTCACCGATGTTGCCTTTTACGACAGGGATGGAAGATAAACAGTGTTGATAAATCGTGATCCCCTGTAGGGCCATTTCAACACAGCGGTGTTGCAGTTGTCTGATCAAGCCACTTTATGCATCTGGATTCACCAGGTTTATCAATATTGAGAAAGGTGTCTGCAATAGACGAATTTGTCGGGTCATTGCTGCAAAAAACGGTGACACAACGCATTTTAATTCTCTGTACTATATCCTGCTGGAAATCTAGTAGGAATATAGTTCTGTTATAAGGGAAATCCAGCGGGAGTTTGAGAATGAACGTTAAAGAATAAAAAATAATAGAAATGTGTCACACTTTTCTGATAAAGTCAGTTCATACACACACACACACCTGACTTCAACAGGTTAGTAACCATTGAGTCACGTGCTGTAGTTGTGTGAGCAAGTCAGTTCCTTACCCACTTTTTAAAGAACATAGATTACATTCAAGGAAGTGAACGGGATTTCAAACAAGTCTTTAAGCTAGCACCTTTTCACTTCACAACTTGAGATATTTTTCCGTATTCGACCACATTCCATCCCTAAAAAATATGTGATTTTAATCAAGACGTCAAACATGTGTATTCTCAAGCTACTATAAATATGGACCGGTCAATAGACACGCAGACACCAGTGCATACACTGCACATGAAAGTAAATTCGTCGCGATCCCCAAACATTTAACATTAGTACCTGGCACCAAGCCTCTTTACTATAGGGACACTCAATATCTTAAATTCGCGTTAAATCGTATCCAAATGTTAATGAATACTTGCGTAATGTAGACTGGATTTCAGTCAAACTGTTTACAAATAGTTATTAATTAACGGAAAACAAATTAATATCGTATTCCTTCTATAAGTTAGTGCTAGGTAGTACCTTTAATAATGCGGATGGCATCTTATTGTACAATCTTGGCTCAATATGGATGTGCAGGGTAAACTAGAATACCTACCACTCTGGTGCAGGAGTAAAATGTAGTCTCTATATCCCCTCCAAGGCAAAGATAGGCTGGTTCTCGTTGAATAACAATACAGTTACAGACAGACTGCCACCTGTATGCACATCCTCAAGCAGCAGACAGCAGAATATACAATACATAGGAATCGCATTTGATAGAAACTTTTCTTTTGCGAAACGTGACAATTCAATTCAGATAGCTAAGATGGGTATCAGTGCAACAAAGTCACAATATTCCTAGAGATGAAATGTGGCATAAATCACTTTCATTGCCCTGGCATGCATCTCCTCCAATATTGTCCAATCTAGGCTGTCCTGTAATTTAATGGTGCCAAATATTTTAATTTTCTAGAGAAAACCTTGTTGTTTAGCGTGGGGCAACTTGTTAAACCGACTGAACCGTCTAGAAATAAAAGGAAAACTGCTTAATATAAGTAACTAGGACACACAATCTTGACAAATTAGATTACAACCTTTCCAATAACGATGATGACAGTGTTACACATCAGCAGAACACCATCAGACAGCATACCACAGCACTCTGTGATACACAGATACAGTGATACCATCAGACAGCATACCACAGCACGCTGTGATACACAGATACAGTGATGTAAGACCTAGAGACCGGCGTCGAAAACGATGGACCACCAAAATAAAATAGGTGACAAATTCTGCAATATACTCAGCACACTCCAGGGCCATCTCCAGATAACTCTTCTATCCCTGGCGCTGAAAGGCAACAAAAGGTTTAGCTAATAATTAAATAGATAGAATGATTCTTGCACTCTGATAAATTTATACTTTTCAAATGATAAATTTACACTTTCAAAAGATGGTTGGTTGGTTTGCTGCTGATCTAGCGGTACATGGGCTCATGCCCTTTGACCTAATTAATATAATGCCATTAAATGGCATTATATTGCTGAGAAGTATGTGGATTTTCGGCCCACCCTGGGACAGAGACAGAGAATAACTATCACACCTCCAGGAAGGTAGGTTTCAACCTATGCACTGTTCCTAGTCACTGTAGGTAGCCAAGATATGATTCACTGTGCTCATTCCCCGCCACCAATTGACTACTGGTTATGCCGAACTTCTCTATTGCTTCAGGCATGCAACCAAATGTCCAAGTCAAAAGAATTGTCATGTCCTGAGTCACTGTGCATCTATGATGGGTTTCAGCCATAGGAAAAAACAGTGCTGTCAGTTTCCTCCTGCCCAGTGCTGCACAGTACATCTCTGGCTCCCTCCCAACCATAGATGGTGCATACATATATATTAAGGTAAACATGAAACACATTTCAACAACAAAATAAAATCATAATTGTATAGACGACGTGCCATGAAGCTTCTATAAGAAGATAACTTCAATATAACGGCATGTCATCCACTAAGGTTTTCTGTTGAATGGGTGGTATGTCTAGTGGGTCATTAAGGAGACCCACAGACGCAACCACATGCGTCTTTACAAGATATATTTACACGTTTTAAAAGATAACTTTACACTTTTAAAAAGATAACTTTACACTTTTCAACAGATAAATTTACTTGATTAAATCTGATTTTTTATTAACATCTCCAGGACTTCCACTAGCATATACAACATTGTATGGAGTCTTGCGACTAATCTCCGCTAATGAAAGGTATGCATATGTGTTTTTCACACAATCATTTTCACACAAATTGTCTCAGAAAGTTATGAACATCAGATGGCAAGACAAGATTCCAGATACCACTGTCCTTGATAGAGCTGGTATCTCCAGCATTGACACGATCCTGATGCAGACACCGATTCCTTGGGCAGGTAATTTCGTGCGTATGCCAGACCATCGTCTGCCAAAGATACTTCTCTATGGTGAGCTGGATAATGGCACACGATCTCAAAGTGGCCAAAAGAAGCGCTACAAAGACTGGTTAAAGAACTCATTAAAAGCCTTTGAAATAGACCACGATACATGGGAAGAACTTGCACAAAATAGATCTACATGGCATTCTAAAATCAATAAGAGCGCATCATCTTATGAAAAGAGAAAAATGCAGCAGCTCAACAGCGGAGAGCAGCTAGAAAGTCACGGATAGACCAAGATCAGTCTACTGTCGTCATTCCATGTCCTAACTGTCCAAGGACATTTACAACTCGATGAGGACTCATTAGCCATCTACGAACTCATAATCAAGGACATAACTAAAATTGAATTTTCAAAAGTGGATGTAACAAATGGTCATCATCATCATGTGATGGACGAACAACATATATATATATATATATATATATATATATATATATATATATATATATATATATATATATATATATATATATATATATATATATATATATATAGACAGAGAGAGAGAGGGCACATCATTTACATCTGTGTGTGTGTGTGTGTGTGTGTGTGTGTGTGTGTGTGTGTGTGTTCTAGTTCTCATCCAATGTTCATCGCATTATACGACATGATTGAGTGGTTATGCTTACGAAAAACCTAGAAAATTGATCCATACTCGGCTTGTCCTATATTTATGTGTGCCTCTCAACGAAAAAGAATGCCACATGCCAAGGGTAGCAATAGTAGCACACACACACACACACCTGCCTAGGATAGCAATATTAACCCATGCACATACACACGTACATACATAGCTTCCAAGAGAAAATGCCCGGGGATCTCCAGAAAAAT
This sequence comes from Meghimatium bilineatum, assembly GCA_034231615.1. Taxonomy (NCBI): domain Eukaryota; kingdom Metazoa; phylum Mollusca; class Gastropoda; order Stylommatophora; family Philomycidae; genus Meghimatium; species Meghimatium bilineatum. The sequence continues at coordinate 4,893,101 of CM067298.1, forward strand.
CTACTTGCAAACCAGATTCGCGAACGGAGTTCGATACCGCCATATCTTCGTCACAAAACAAATATTTTGGCCACTACACACAATTAAGAACAAATATAACTATACAAGACATTGGAAATAACACAAGAAAGTGTTAAATATTCTGTCACAGTTAAAGATACGAAGACAGGAAATTTAATACAGGCAAGAGTACAGGGAAAGATACGAAGACAGGAAATTTAGTGCAGGCAAGAGTACAGGGAAAGATTGTACAGAAAGTAGATGATCGACTGTTTTTTACTCAGGTTACCCCATATGTGCTCATTCCTTCTGGACGAAATGGGACGACGCCTGCCAAATGTACTGCTAATTATATAACCAGTACACGATATAAATTAGTTTCCCGAATTTTACCGCAATAACTATCTCAGTTCTATGTTTGTCCTGCCGTATTGGAGAGTCGATTTTATTATTAGGGAATGCATATCTAGCTTCACCACCCATTCGCTCATCCCTGAGATACCTTGCTATGGATATCTCTGGCAAGTAAAGATGTTTACCATTGTGGGGGGGGGGGGAGGGGAGATTGAATCTTATCACTTCAGCTTTGCATGCCTCGGAAAAATAGAAAAACCGCAAAAACTCTAGAATTTACCCACTCTGTATAAGGTAATTTCTCTCAAATCTATAATTTATAAACTCTCTGTTAAGATCTGAAAGCATTGCACACAATGATAGTTAGTCTATTGTATTTCCCCATGTGACTGATGGATGATAGTACCCACACTTGGAGCAGGTGTGTGATCCTTAGTTGTCTTTGCAATGCCATATTTGTTTCCTTGATTGAGTTGTGTCCATATTTGTGGAAGATTTTTTATGATCTTTTCTTTCCACCATTTTCCTGATCTACCTTTTGCCCTATATCCGTATCTTCTTTTTTTATATGCTCTTATTGGTATTTGGTTTGGCTTCATTCTCATAAGGTGACCGAACCACTTTACTTGCTGTCTTTCGATATGTTGAATACATGATATTATACCAACTATTTTCCTGAGTTCTTCATTTCTTATTTTATCTAGTTTAGTTACAATTGCAGCTTTTCTCAAACACTTCATTTCACATGTAACGATTTTCCTCTGGTGCGAGGCTGTTAAAGACCATGTTTGACAATTGTAGATATTTTCTGTCTTTTGATTTCCATCTTGATCTGTGGATAGAGAAGTATTGGTGAAAGTTGGTACGCCATTGTGTTTGCTTTTTGGCACTTTGTCTCTATTTCACTGTCTAAAATATTCTGCTTAGATATTTACATTCTTTGGCTTGTAAACATTGATAATCTAACAGTGCCACCACACAACATCGACCATCTAACAGTGCCACCACACAACATCGACCATCTAACAGTGCACCACATAACATCGACCATCTAACAGTGCCACCACACAACATCGACCATCTAACAGTGCTACCACAACATCGACCATCTAACAGTGCACTACATAACAACGACCATCTAACAATGCTACCACACAACATCGACCATCTAACAGTGCACCACATAACATCAAGCATCTAACAGTGCCACCACACAACATCGACCATCTAACAGTGCTACCACACAACAACGACCATCTAACAGTGCTACCACACAACAACGACCATCTAACAGTGCTACCACACAACAACGACCATCTAACAGTGCTACCACACAACAACGACCATCTAACAGTGCTACCACACAACAACGACCATCTAACAGTGCTACCACACAACAACGACCATCTAACAGTGCTACCACACAACAACGACCATGTAACAGAACTACCACATAACTATTGTTCATCTAACAGTGGCCATGAATAAAGATATTTTCACTATCAGAATCATCACATTTTAATAGTGAGGCACGACCCATTCAACCTCAAATGTTATTACATATAAGTTGTATATGTTGTCAAAGAATTACGTCAACCATTTTGTTGTTGTTTTTGACACCCTTCCACCAATGTCAATAATCCAGGGACCCCCCCCCCCCAATGTCAACAAATGTGTGACTTCCCCTCCCCGCCCATAATGAGTAGATACAATAAATGTATACCATTTCGTGGAAGTCGCGATTCTGGTAATCCAGTCACAACGATTACCGGAGTGTATTACAATCAGAACACACACAAGAAAATATAATGTCTTTTTATGGCATCTTGGTAATATGCCTGTTGTCTAAAAAGGCAGCGATCAATATAAGTTCGTGGACTCAGGGAATCCTATTCAAGTCCTAATTTTGCTTTGAACGATCTTATGTCTTCACATTCTGTCTTCAGCAGAAACTTTGTATGGATGTCTGTTTTATCTGTTTGGAGAACACGGAGACTGTCTCGTTTAAACGTGGCCCTCATTAGGCAAGCCTGCTATCAGCGTCACTACGTTAGGCCACTCCGACTGTCGCCATTCTTTTCATTATTAATTTATTTATCCCTTTGCTATTTATATTTTCTCCAAGCAATGAAAAACAATGCAATAGTTATATTGGTCTTACGCAGTTACGTAAAATAAGTTAGCAGTACGTCCAGTTTACTTAATTAAGGTCGTGCGTGTATACTGGACATGCTCTATCAGTGACTTTCTCGAGGTCCACAGTGACCATTTTGTTGTTGTTGTTCTTCTTCTTCAGCGTTCATTCTCAAACTCCCACTGGATATCTTTTGTAGCAGGACAGTAGCCCAACTAGGTTTCCAGAAGAATATAGTCCAGAGAATGGAAATACGTTGTCACCGTTTTATTTGCGCCAATGCCCCAACACATCCATCTTCAGCGAATTTTGTTTCAATGGAACCGATTTGGCAAATTTATCTTTGTAAAATATTCATCCGTGTCTCTCATCAATTACACAGTGCTGTGGGCTTGACGTTATTTGATTTTTCCTGTGATTTGAGTTGGTCTTTATGTGTCCACATCCACTGAAAATCAGGGATACGTGAAATAACGTTCTTTAAAAGGATTATTTCCTATGAGTTATGTGGGCTGTATTATCTAGTGGTACGTATTAAAATATGCACGAGACATCAATATAAGTAGCAGCATAAATGATGAGACAAAATAGAACATGCATATAAAATAGAACATACATATAAAATAGAACATACATATAAAATAGATCCTTTACTAAGACAAAATAGAACATGCATATAAAATAGAACATGCATATAAAATAGAACATGCATATAAAATAGATCATGCATATAAAATAGATCCTTTACTAAGACAAAATAGAACATGCATATAAAATAGATCCTTTACTAAGACAAAATAGAACATGCATATAAAATAGAACATGCATATAAAATAGATCCTTCACTCAGACCTGGAATTACACGGCCTGATATAACCAAAATAGAATTATGTCTTAGGTTGAAAGAGTCGTGCCTCAGCTAAGAGGCTTAATCCCCCATTTAACAAACAAACAACAACAAACAAACCTGGAATTACTGGCACCTACCAACGATACATTTCCATGACGCGATCGTAATCGTTGATCACCTTTCGCAGCTAAAAAAAATACTATTTTTTTTCAGAATTGTTTTCTTTAAGAGAGATTAACAAAATAAACACGTTCTAAGACGTGAAAGACAGTAAACCCACAGAAGACGAATGTGTCTGCCCTCTGGCATAAATTAAACAACGACATAGCGCATTTCTATTCTCTGACATTTCTATTTCTATTCTGCTGGAAATATAGTAGAATCATTGTCCTGCTACAAGAGAGATCCTAAAGGGAGTTTGAGAATAAAAGGTGTAGAAGAAGAATAGTAAACCAAAACAGTTAATACTACTATACATTAATGATTGAGTTTAAAAGACAAGTCTAATTTAGGCAAAGTAAAAGATACAACGCTAAGTCTAATTTAGGCAAAGTAAAAGATACAACGCTAAGTCTAATTTAGGCAAAGTAAAAGATACAACGCTAAGTCTAATTTAGGCAAAGTAAAAGATACAACGCTAAGTCTAATTTAGGCAAAGTAAAAGATACAACGCTAAGTCTAATTTAGGCAACGTAAAAGATACAACGCTAAGTTTTATTTAGGTCATCATCATCATCAGGTGCCATGCCGGGTGGCGTAGGCGGTCACGGCTCTCCACAGCTCTCTGTCCACAGTATTATGTATCAAAGTCGTTGTTGTTTCTTTGCCGTGCCAGGTTGTCAAACTGTCTAATATTTTCTCACGTTGTCGCCCTCTGTCTCTGGTGCCTTTAATCTTGCCTGTTGTGATTATGTTCTCTAAACCTGCCTGTCTCATGAAGTGGCCAAAAAATAGAAGATTGCCTTTTTCTTATATTGTTGATTAAGGTCCGTTTCGCATTTAACTCTTTTAACACCTCTACATTAGTTTTTCTGGCAGTCCATGGTATTCTCAGCATTCTTCTGTAGAACCATATCTCTGTTGCCTCCAATCTCCCACTTTCCAGTTTGTTTATTGTCCAAGACTCGCACCCATATATTAGTATAGGGGTTATATAGCACTGCAGAACTCTCTTTCTCACCTCTAATGACAAGGTCATATTACACAGTATATAATGGTGTGTAAGCATCAATATAGAGAAGTCAACAACAACCCTTTTTACACTTTCACCAAAACAAAGAGCAGGAAACATCTATGTAAATAAAACTATCTTAAAGGTAGATGACCAACCCACATATCTTGGTGTAACATTTGATGCCAAAATGACATGGAAACATCATTTCAGCAAAGCAGAAACAAAGGCTAGAAGGAAGATAGCTATACTAAGAAAACTGAGTGGGACAACTTGGGGAGCTAATGAAAGAATTCTAAAAAATGTATACCATCAAGCCATTCGACCACACTTGGAATATGGTTCTACACCATGGAGGTCATCATCAAACACTACACTACAAAACCTAGATAGAGTACAGAACCAAGCACTTAGAATCATTACAGGCGCAATGAGATCCACACCAATCATAGAAATGCAGAATATCGAAGGGATTCAGTCATTGAAAGAGCGTAGAGATACTAAAATTATAATTCATGGAGAAAAGTTTCTTTCCCACCATAGTCACCCAATGAAGGAAAGATTCCAGAATCTATCACAAGGACGGCTTAAAAGAAGCAGCTTTATACACCAGGCCAAGCGTCTACGTAGACAGGTATCGGATCTACCAGAGGTAACAATACCACTGACATCTCAACCAGAACACACCCCATGGGAAAAACGGACATGCCTACCAGTGACCATCCAAACAACAGTAGCAGGTGTGCATGGGGATGCACATCAGAATAATCTGCAGAAAAGAGTAGCAGCTCTCAGTTTCCTTGATGATGTTTACCCAAGTGATCTATGGACCAGAGTATATACAGATGGATCAGCACAGAATGCAGAAAAAAATTGAGGAAGTGGTGTATATGTAGAATGCCCAGATGGCACCACTGATACCACTTGTATACCAATAGGGAATTACTACAACAACTATGACTCTGAAGTCAAAGATATTTATACAGCTGCAGAGAAACTGTTAACATTGGACAGGACCTCACACCATATTGTAATACTTACAGATGCAAGGTCAGTACTAGAGGCATTACAATCCAATAAACTTCCAGTGTTAAAAGAGGTAGTGTCAATAGTACAAAATAGGTGTAGAGTTATACTGCAATGGATTCCATCACACTGTGGAATAGCAGGAAATGAGAGAGCTGATCAACTCGCCAAAGAAGGTGCTAACATGCAGCAACCGGATGTACCAATCAGCTATCACCAAAAGAAATCCATGATAAAGGCACAACGAAATCCTAACTTACCTCCACGAGATGACTACCACCTACTTAACAGACAAGAACAGGTCATCATATTTCGACTGAGAACTGGTCACAATAGACTAAATAGCCATATGTATACAAAATTTAAAATTGGCACAACAGCAAAGTGTAATTGTGGACAAGTCAACCAGACTTCAGAACATATCCTTTGAGAATGTGCAAACTATGACACATTAAGATGCACATACTGGCCTTCTGATACACCAATGAATGTTAAACTTTATGGTACAAAACAAGAAATGGAAAACACGGTCCAATTTATACAAGAAACAACACTGAAGATATAGACATTATTAGCGAACGAAAGAAGAAGAAGAAGAACACAGTATATTTTTCATTTTTCTGAATGTTGTTTTTGCCTGTCCTATTCTGCATCTTATTTCTGTTGAACTTCTTCCATCTGCTGTTATAATTGTACCTAGATATTTGAATTGGTGGACCAACGCTAAGTCTGATTTAGACAAAGAAAGAGATAAAAAGCTGTCTAATTTAGGCAAAGAAACAGATAAAAAGAGACCGAATTTACAGGTGTCAGTTTAAATCTAAAATGTCCGTAGCCGTCTCTTTCAAGATGCTACGAAGTATTTCACTATTATTTCCTCACTTCAAAGATGTTACGAAGTATTTCACTATTATTTCCTCACTTCAAAAATGTTACGAAGTATTTCACTATTATTTCCTCACTTCAAAGATGTTACGAAGCATTTCACTATTATTTCCTCACTTCAAAGATGTTACGAAGTATTTCATTATTATTTCCTCACTTCAACGATGTTACGAAGTATTTCACAATTATTTCCTCACTTCAAAGATGTTACGAAGTATTTCACTATTATTTCCTCACTTCAAAAATGTTACGAAGTATTTCACTATTATTTCCTCACTTCAAAAATGTTACGAAGTATTTCACTATTATTTCCTCACTTCAAAAATGTTACGAAGCATTTCACTATTATTTCCTCACTTCAAAGATGTTACGAAGTATTTCATTATTATTTCCTCACTTCAACGATGTTACGAAGTACTTCACAATTATTTCCTCACTTCAAAGATGTTACGAAGTATTTCACTATTATTTCCTCACTTCAAAGATGTTACAATTCATCGGGTGCGTCTTCAGTTCATATAGTTTTAGAATTGATTTGCTAATTTTGCCTTCACTAAACAGATATCACAATTCATGACCCACTCATGTCTTCACTTCCGATGTGTTACAGTTCATTACACAAGAACTTCTGCACCCAAAAGGTTTTACAATTCATCGTTTATCCGTTATTTCTGTATTCATTTTTTTCATCTTGTTCATCTCGTGTCATATATTTCTTTATAAGGTGTTGGATTAAAAGTTCTGGCCACATACAGTGGGTACTCTATGCCCCCAACTTGGGATGTTTGGTGGTAAGTACACGAAATCTACATTTATAATACGTATTTTATTTTAACAATTATTGATTCTGATGTACTTGACACATAAATTAGAGTTGCATTTCAAATGTTATAGATGTGGTCTATAATTTAAGCAAGTACAAGCTAAAAAAATAAATGTGCTTATTGTCTACAAAAATCATCAGCATTGCCTAATTTGAACAATATTGCTATGACAAACTCTGAAACTAAATTCATAGACTGTAATCTGTTATTTATCCCTGCTTCGAGTATATTTCCTATTGTAAAATTAAATAAATACAATTCCTGATGATGGCAGTAATGTAATTCTAAGTCAATCGGCTGACGACCAGCATACCAGGGTTTTGAATGTAGTTGTTATTCATGGTTTACAGCCTTTAAGTTCTAATTGTGTACATCCTATATGGCCACTGTCTTAGAAATAAATTGTTAAAAAAAGAACAATTATTTCCTCTTTTCATCCATTCACCAGGACGTAGGATGAATCAAGAAAAGGGCAATTAAGTTTTCCTAATCATTGAAAACAATCGTTATTATGTGCCAAGCTCTGCCTAAAAAATGCACTACAGAGAGACATGGCGGGATTTTTGTGTTGATGATTCCAGGGTGACACCACTACGTCCATGAAGTTCTTCAATATTAGAAAAAAAGCATACAGTTGCAAACTGATATTGATTGGTATTAATTGTATTTCTGCTGTCTTCAATGATTGCAACTAAATTATTCATGTTATTTTCCTAATTTCTTCAATGATTGCAACTAAATTATTCATGTTATTTTCCTAATTTCTTCAATGATTGCAACTAAATTATTCATGTTATGTTCCTAATTTCTTCAATGATTGCAACTAAATTGCTCATGTTATCTTCACGCAGGCCAACCTATTTTTCTTATGCAACATACTTCGGATACTATTAACACAATTACAATCACATCCGAACGAGCCAAGCAACTTCAGGTAAGACTAACTCAACATATTTTCAATAGTTAGCAGGGCCTTGCCTTGTTTGCTGGGGTGTACGAGTATACCCCACGCACGTATACTTGAACAATGTGTAGCGTCTAGTTTGCTGGGGCGTACGATTATACCCCACGCACGTATACTTGAACAAAGTATAGCGCCTTGTTTTCTGGGGTGTACAAGTATACCACACGCACGTATACTTGAACAATGTGTAGCGCCTTTTTTGATGTGGTGTACGATTAAAATGGGAGCCACGTTAGCGCAGTGGTTAGCGCACTGGCTTCGCATATGAGTTGTCCTGGGTTCATTCCCCAGCTGAGGCGGAAATGTTTTAAGATCGCAACGGCTCCCAGGTTGACCCAGCCTTAAATGGGTACCGAATTAATCCGGGAAGTAAAGAATGCGAGGGAGAGGAGATGGCTACCGCCCTCATTTGCAGAGCCTGTGAAATGTGAGATCGCTAACATCTCACACCCCTACGGCATTAATAAATGCTATGGGTTACTTTACTTACTTTACTACGATTAAAATAATACGTTTAGAACAAGAAGTGTGTCCTGTGCTCCTGCATGACAGCCTGCAGTAAATATCTCTACACATATTTAATTAGAACTTCATTCGTTACGTTTTGGATTATTGTTGTGAATTTCGTTGGTCATTATTATACATGAATCGCATGCCAAACATAGCCATGGTCATTCCAAGTATATATATAAATAGTGACCAACGATAAACACGGCAATAATCACGGTTGCATGCGGTCATGGCTCATGTCAGAAAGTGGTGACTCTGAAATAATGTCGCACTGGAATGGCTCCATTAGGGGGTCAAGCCTGCATACATAACACCACTCTCTCCCTCACAACACAATCATGGCTATAAGACAACCGTATATAAGTCCGGCTGTCCGCTTTTCAACCTTGGAGGACGAACTTTTGTCGGAACGTATATGTACTGTCAGGATAAGATCACATCTAGCGGGATTATTACAACATCACCATCATCACCATTATCGTCGTCATCATCCCACCATCAGGGGTAAAATTAGGTATCCGTCATTGCAATTAATAGAGAGTGTAAGGAACATAGACATGTGAGCGTGGATTCAAGACACTCATCCGGGAGCACACCGACGACACAGATGTTGTGATTTACACGGACTGGTCGGTCATCTGTCACAACCGATTAGCATGTGCCTTTACCGCCAGATCAAAAGGAAGAACAGTACAGGAAACCAGGCGTACCTTTACCGCAACAACAAGAAGTCGAACAATGGAAGTAATTGCCGTAACCAGAGCACTTAACTGGACGGAGTCGCAATCTCATGCGGGCATACTAAGTGGCTCAATGAATATGATTCAGAAAGTCAAAACAGGTGATATACGTAGGGGATGATTGACGACATTAGAGAGAGCTAAAATACGGGCATCACTGAGAAAACTCACGGTTACCTTTGTCCCTGGACACGCGGGTCTCGCCACCAAAACATATGGTAAACCTATGGACCGATGATCATTGTTCTACGTGAGTTACATACACTATCAGATGAATTTGTGATAAATTAGCAGAGTCAATGTCGAGAATGCGCGAGTTCGGCGGAGTGAGAATAAGCGTGACCCGTAGAGAACACCTAACAAAGATTTAAGAGAGAGAGTAGTGAACCAACGATAGAGCTTGAACCATCAGCTGTTGCACCCTGAGAGATTTACTAAAGCCGAGATATGATCACATATGGACATTAAGGTGTGTGAATATGATAATCAATATATCTAATACCTAGTTAAATATCAAACCTTTCACTCCAAAACATCATCGCATACAATAACAACAGATATGACTGCTATTTTATAGAGTAAATAAAGAAAACAAAATTTCATCTACACTTCAAATGTCAGGACATTTCTACTATTACATGTATGAAAATGTAGCTTCAAGTTTGCGATTGTCAATCATAGAAAGTCTCCAAAAATGTGTATATGTTAGTGGAACAGGTTTCTCTAACACAGGGGTGGGCAAACTTTTTGTGCAGAGGGCCGCAAAGAAAATTGTAAAGCTATTGGAGGGCCGCATATAATATTATGTATGTTTTTGTTTAAAATTCTCGGTAAGTAATCAATTAAATATTTTTATTGTAAAGAAAGGTAGTTTTACATAATGTAGATAACTTCTGAAATAAATTACATTTCTAACAGACTTACACTATAACATTATTTTTTCTAATATGGATAAAAGGTTTTGGAAATATTTTAACAATGTTCGTGTATTTAAAAATGTGTTTGAGGGCCGCAAAATATCCAATGGCGGGCCGCATGCTGCCCGCGGGCCGTAGTTTGCCTACCCCTGCTCTAACAAGTTCCTACTATATAGAGAAGTTCCACGCAATAGTAACGAAAATTTTTGCAAAGTAGGCCAGCTTCATAGATTGACACATAATTGTTCTTAGAGAATTAAGTAGTTTCATTTGAAGTCTCCAAGAGAAGCAGTCACTGGGTTGCAACTGCTTCTTCTTCTCTAGATAATAAGACAAATTCCATGCCACAATCGTTTTCATTAACTTGCCAACTGTAGTTAACATAGTTATTAGCTTGTAAGTAAAGTAAAGTAACCCATAGCATTTATTAATGCCGTAGGGGTGTGAGATGTTAGCAATCTCACATTTCACAGGCTCTGCAAATGAGGGCGGTAGCCATCTCCTCTCCCTCGCAGTCTTTACTTCCCGGATTAATCCGGTACCCATTTAAGGATGGGTCGACCTGGGAGCCGTTGCGATCTGAAAAACATTTCCGCCTCAACTGGGGAAAGAAAATAGCTTGTGTCCCCATACCAATGATTGATCCGTTTTAAGTTTGTGTAACGTGACCAATCACCTTCAATCGTACACCTATCTTTCTGCTTACGTTCTCGTACCTAACGCCACCTTGTCCTGATTCTGTTTTCAACCATATTTTCATCCTGGCTTTAGTTTCTTCAGGTATATTTATCTCTGTATATTCCTCCATCTATTTTGGGAGTTTCTCTATGGTGACGTTTTAAGACGTCATACAAACGTACGCAGCAAGAGACTGACGCAGGGTTGCCACTTTGGTTAATTTATAGCTAGATTTCTTAAATTGTGTCATTTTTAAAGGCTACTTGTCATAACAATTATTTTGGACATAAACTTTTCTGGCCATTTTTGACAACTTATGATCGCTGCCATATTGTGTCACGGGTACTTGTGTGGATATTAACTAATGTATACACTCTGTCTATTCTACTGGTGTGTAAATGTAGAATGGAGAGTAAATGTTTCAAGCAGGTATTTGTTAATACGCATCTCAAGATGTATAAGTGAAAGATGTGTTACAATAGTCAACCTGATACAGTAAACAAGTAGAGAGATTTGAAATGGAAGAAACAAAGCAGGAAGTAATACGCCTTGTAGAATGGAATCGCTCATAAATCCTGTATACATTTGCAACAAATTTGCATATTTAAAAAAACTGTTCAAAATGCCTAATTATATTTATTCTTATATTGTTTACATTTACACCGCTGGGTTAATCTTTTGGGTATAAAAGAAAGCTTTGAAGAAACACCCATATGGCAGTTAGTGAGTGAGTGACTTACTCAATGAGTGAGGCATTGTAGGGCGACCATTACGGCTTCTACCTCCATGCTTATGCTAGAATGTGTCTATTTACCACACTGCGTTCGTTCTACGACGGTCCTATCACGGTATGGTATTGAGACAAAACACGGCAATAAAGATCTAGATAGAATGAGCACCACAGGGCACTAATCCATCCGCAAAGATTGTAAAATCAGCGACCGTGATGATATCAGATATCAGTGGATGAAATTGATGTTTATTATTGAAGAAAAGTAATACTAGTTTTTAAAAAATGGTAGAATTCTAGACAATTCAGCATGTTTTTGCAGTCTTTACATCACTTTACAATTTTGTCCCAAATATGGTAATTCTAACTATCTTCCAACCCCGATATAATGGTTGATCTTAGAATACTCGTACTACTAGTAAAACGATTGGCAACAGATCTCGGAGACAACCACTACTTCGCTATACAGACGTATGCAAACTCGAGACACATGATACAGTCATTGATACGGATTTATGAGAACACGATACCATAGATCGTCTTTGATGCTGGGGAAAGATCGTAATAATTTCATAAGGACAAACAAGAAGCTGATAGCAGAGACAGTTTAAAAACTGCACTTCCTGCAAGACAAACAACAGAACACGATGTTGCAAGTGGGCCTGCGATTTCTTTTATATATTGTGGAAGAATCTTTCTGGCTCAGATTTATCGTGTGAGTCACTTCCAACATCATCCAGTGATCGTAGATTACATTTCTTATAGCGCAACAATAATACTATCATCTGGAAAGACGGAAATATTTCTACTACTGCTAGTGTTACAACATAGTTATTTTTATTTTCAGGCGAGCCCTTAAAGCCACTTTCGTCCTCATACCACTTTTTGGATTACAAATGTTTGTAACTGTTTATAGACACCCAGCAGGTCGGCCTGGGGCTCCTGAGTATGAGAAGTTCTCAGTGTGCGTACTTAACTCTCAGGTAAGTCAATCGATGTGTACATTACTGTGGGAAGTTCATTCTCAAACTCCCACTAGATCTCTCTTGCAGCAGGATAATGGTCCTACTAGATTTCAAACTAGGTGTAACCCAGATAAAGGAAATTTGTTGTTTTTACGTTTTATTTGCGCAAATGGCCCGAGACATCCATCTTCAGCAGACGTGGTATTGTGACTTCGTGTCACGTGGAGTTAGTAGGGGGTTTGAAAGTACATCTTTAGTAGGGGGGAGTATGCACGTCCATCTTTAGTATGTGGGTATGAACATACATCATTAGTAGGGGGGAGTATGCACGTCATTTTAGGAGATAATAAACGAATACAAGGGAGGGGGCATATTTGAGGGCCCGCGTGTATTTAAAGGACGAAACCTAAGAGAATATACTTTTCTCTAAAATTCACCAAGTTAATTGTCGCCTACTTTACACCGTCGTATCTTTTCTGCCGACTTCCGGTTGTTGTGTCTGACCGGATTTTGTAACTTGACTGCCGGGCGCAAGTTTAGTAATAGACTACAGAGAAATGCGTGGTATATTACAGACAGATTGAAAGAGGTGGAGATAAACAGAAACAATTTGATAGAAATAGAGAGATGCAAATAAAATGAGTAAATGGTAGAAAGATATATTTATGTAAATGGTCGAGAAAGAGAGAGAGAGAGAGAGAGAGAGACAGACAGAAACAGAATTTCGAGATGGGATTCAGAGATGGAGATGAAGGTACAGAAAACAGATGACATTAATGATATGGATGAACTTGAGAGACGAGTCGAATAGTCATATAGTATAAAGATTACGAAATTATGGGATGTAGATAGAGATAGAGAGAGATGGTGAGAATCACAGAGAAGTCAACGATCAGGTCTGGAAGTTGGAGGGATGGTGTGGAGTCGTGATTGAGTGCTTGCAGATAGGAAACTCAAGTAATAGACATCGTGTTTATACTCATGAATGTGTTAGTTCATTTAATTTACTGTAGGATGACGAAGCAGGAGTTTCAATTGTATTTATAAAGTTACAAACCTTCGATCGTTCAATTTACACTTATTCGTTAATCACTATTCCACTGTTGACGTCGATATATGTACATTAGTTATACATATTTTCGCTATATGTACATTCGCAATATGTACATTCGCTATATGTACATTCGCAATATGTACATTCGCTATATTTACATTCGCTATATGTACATTAGTTATACGTATTTTCGCTATATGTTCCATAGTTATACGTATTTTCGCAATATGTACATTCGCAATATGTACATTCGCAATATGTACATTCGCTATATGTACATTCGCAATATGTACATTCGCTATATGTACATTCGCAATATGTACATTCGCTATATGTACATTCGCAATATGTACATTCGCTATATGTACATTCGCAATATGTACATTCGCTATATGTACATTTTCTATATGTACATTCGTAATATGCACATTTGCTACATATATATTTGCAATATGTACATTAATCTGCTAGTAAATTAAAGCTTATAACATTGCGGGTAATTTAAAAACCACTTCCTTTATATTGTTATGTTGCTAACAATTTAAAAGCCATTATCCGTACACTGTTCTGTTGGTAACAATTTAAAGGTAACTCTTCATAGATTATTGCACTGGAAGAAATATAAAAGTTACTTTTTGTAAATTCTTTTGATGGTGACAATTGGAAAGCCACTTCCCGTGCATTGTTCTGTTGCTAACAATTAGAAAGCCACTTCCCGTACATTGTTCTATTGGTAACAATTACAAAGCCTCTTCCCGTGCATTATTCTGTTGCTAACAATTAGCAAGCCATTACCCGTACATTATTCTGTTGCTAACAATTAGCAAGCCACTACCCGTACATTGTTCTGTTGCTAACAATTAGAAAGCCACTTCCCGTACATTGTTCTATTGGTAACAATTACAAAGCCTCTTCCCGTGCATTATTCTGTTGCTAACAATTAGCAAGCCATTACCCGTGCATTATTCTGTTGCTAACAATTAGCAAGCCACTACCCGTACATTGTTCTGTTGCTAACAATTAGAAAGCCACTTCTTGTACATTGTTCTATTGGTAACAATTAAAAAGCCACTTCCTGTAATTGTTCTATTAGTGACAGTGTGAAGCCACTTATCGCAAATTCTTCTTTTGTTGACAGTTTAAAAGCCACTTCCCGTACATTATTCTGCTGAACACACGTTCGAATATCACTCTGTGTTTACTGTTCTGATCGCAACGTGAAAGTCACTCCCCTTAAGAGGACAATGATAAACATCATATACAACAATACAGATAATTAGAAAACAAATACATCTCACCACTCCTTTGGGACAACTGTCACCAACTAACAATCACAATACATCAATAATACAGGCAATAATGGGACACTACCCACAATCCTGTAGAAGTGACATAAAAGAACATACAATTCAAACCATCAACAACATTCAAGGTCATCGTTGAATCTGCATTCAAGATCACCTGGTTTGAAAGATATGGCATCTGTATTCGTTACAATGATGGATCTGTCTACGAGTTCTGTCATGTGACTCTTGCGATGAAAATAGCAGTGATTGGGATCATTAAGATGGTCATTGAATCAGAAACACCTGAAATGTAACCTCATGGAGCACACACACACACAATCACACACAGGAATTTTTACAGACTGTTTTCTATCTATCTATGTGTCTTCAGCGCCTAATGCGGTATGTATGGCAGAAACTAGAGGTCTCCAATTGGAACGTCTGTGTGCGTGAACGCTGCAGACACTCTCATTAATGGTTGTTCTGCGAGCTTAGTTTGAGGTTGGGGTACTTGAATACACCCCACATCCATATGAAAATCACGATATACTCTAGATAGCAAGAACAGACTTATCCCTCTGCATATTCAATCAGCTTGTCCAGGATATGGGTCCATGTACATATCGTTTTAGCAGGAAATAAAACATCAGACAGACTTGCAAAAAGAGGAGCCTCTAAAAAAAGAAAAGCAAATACCGTATAGTGTGAGAACAGTCCAAAGTACTATCGGAAACTACACCACAGAAACCTGCCTAAAAATCTGAGAAAATGGGCTGACTCATGGAAATGTATTTAGCGAAATGACACGACCAAAAGACAATGACAACGTAAACAAATTCTGCAGGACAAACCAATCCCTTATCTTGCAGTTTCGAACAGGACATGCAAGGATCAATACCCATTTAAACAATATCAATCCCCAACAAATACCCACTTTTAGACACTGTTCTTATCCCACTGAAACAGCGGAACACCTTCTTATTGACTCCCATTACCTTTCAACTGCCAGGAAAAAACTAAAAACTTCTACAGACACCCTTAAGTCTCAAACTGACTGTATGGATCACTAAATCAACTTCATAGTACCTGCACTGTATTTAAGAATGACATTGCGCTGCTAAAAGTAGAACTAATCAGCAACAATTGGAGATCGGCGACAACAACAACAATAAAGCCACCTTTCCTAATTTCTTCTACTGTCAACACCATTAAAGCCACTTTCTGTACATTGTTCTAGTGGGATGAATTTGAAAACCATTTTCTTTTCATTCTTCTACTGGTAACACGTTTTAAAATCCCATTCTTTGTACATTGTTAACATGTTAGCTGAAAGATTCCATTCTCTGTACATTGTTAGCTAATAAATTCCATTCCCTGTACATTGTTAGCTAATAAATCTCATTCTTTGTACATTGTTAGCTAATAAATCTCATTCTCTGTACATTGTTAGCTAATAAATCTCATTCTCTGTACATTGTTAGCTAATAAATCTCATTCTCTGTACATTGTTAGCTAATAAATCTCATTCTTTGTACATTGTTAGCTAATAAATCTCATTCTCTGTACATTGTTAGCTAATAAATCCTATTCTCTGTACATTGTTAGCTAATAAATCTCATTCTCTGTACATTGTTAGCTAATAAATCCTATTCTCTGTACATTGTTAGCTAATAAATCTCATTATCTGTACATTTTTAGCTAATAAATCGCATTCTCTGTACATTGTTAGCTAATAAATCTCATTCTCTGTACATTGTTAGCTAATAAATCTCATTCTCTGTACATTGTTAGCTAATAAATCTCATTCTCTGTACATTGTTAGCTAATAAATCTCATTCTATGTACATTGTTAGCTAATAAATCTCATTCTCTGTACATTGTTAGCTGAAAGATTCCATTCTCTGTACATTGTTAGCTGAAAGATTCCATTCTCTGTACATTGTTAGCTGAACGATTCCATTCTCTGTATATTGTTAGCTGAAAGATTCCATTCTCTGTACATTGTTAGCTGAAAGATTCCATTCTCTGTACATTGTTAGCTGAAAGATTCCATTCTCTGTACATTGTTAGCTGAAAGATTCCATTCTCTGTACATTGTTAGCTGAAAGATTCCATTCTCTGTACATTGTTAGCTGAACGATTCCATTCTCTGTATATTGTTAGCTGAAAGATTCCATTCTCTGTATATTGTTAGCTGAAAGATTCCATTCTCTGTATATTGTTAGCTGAAAGATTCCATTCTCTGTACATTGTTAGCTGAAAGATTCCATTCTCTGTACATTGTTAGCTGAAAGATTCCATTCTCTGTACATTGTTAGCTGAACGATCCCATTCTCTGTATATTGTTAGCTGAAAGATTCCATTCTCTGTACATTGTTAGCTGAAAGATTCCATTCTCTGTACATTGTTAGCTGATAGATCCCATTCTCGGTAAATTGCAATGTGATAGATACAATTCTCTGTACATTGTTAGCTTATAAAACGTCAACGTGGATTCTTTCTTCGCTTTTCTTTATGTAAGCAAAATATTTTAAACTTGAAGATGTAATTGTTGTTGTTGTTGAAAGAATATTCACCGATATACTCATTTTGTTTTATTTCCAAAGGAATTTGTACTGCTCTTTTCTGATTTCTCCATTTTTGACACTTTTCGTAAATGTCTCAAGAATAAAGCTTATACAAGAAATGAGAAAATGTTG
This sequence comes from Meghimatium bilineatum, assembly GCA_034231615.1. NCBI lineage: Eukaryota > Metazoa > Mollusca > Gastropoda > Stylommatophora > Philomycidae > Meghimatium > Meghimatium bilineatum. The sequence continues at coordinate 4,910,888 of CM067298.1, forward strand.
TTTGTTGTAAGAAAAAAATGATCCGAAAAATGCAATTTGATGGATGAATCTTCCGGTTGAGCTAGAAGTATCTTTCAGTGAAGCGTGATAAGGCAGGCGATAGAGAAGTGACACATGTATCGGCGACTTAATGAAGTGAACAGGCAGGTGGCGTAAATGATATTGAGAATACGTTAAGTGATATCAAAAACTGGAAAAATGAATATTATTCTTGTTTTTATTGATTCACGACATCTGTTTACGTAGAAATAATAGGCAGATTGAAGGATGTAATCATTGAAATAGGTTGCAGATGTATGTTAACTGCAGTTGTGACATGTCGTGTGTAATGTCGTCCTGTGGTGAGTTAGCGAAGAAGATTGAATGCATCGTATCTCCAATATTTAGATATAGGTTAATAACGTTTTGCTAATTAGAGACAAACATAATAACACACAGAAATCGACGTTTCGACCACAAGGTCTTTATCAAGACAACAATTGAAACAAAATTAAAACATATAACAGAAAAAGAAAAGTAATGACATCGAAGGTCCCATTGGTATGTATAGTCCATCGATGTCATTACTGTTGTTTTCTGTTACATGCTTTAATTTTGTTTCAATTGTTGTCTGGATACAGTCTTTTGGTCGAAACGTCAGTTTAACTGTGTTATTATGGTTGTCTCTAATTGGCAAAACTTTATTACTCTATTCCTGGATCTACCAGTTGGATTTCAGTTTTTGGCAATACGTACATAATATCGAATCTCCAACAGTTCCATGTCTCTTGCTTTGGTGGTGCACTCTGCTAGACTGTAACCTGTTCATCTCGTGATGTTTATCTCCCATATTTATCTCTGTCTACCTCTTGTTTGCCTCGCTTGGCTCTACCCTCAAATAAGGTCTTCAACAAGCTGACATGTATTTAATATGTCCAACATATTTTATTTGTTTTATCGTTATTTCCTGTTAAATATTTTTTTTTATACGAATTGTTGTTAGAACATGTTGTTTGTTTTCTTCTCTTTCCATGAAGTTCTCCTTATTCTTCTATATTCCACATCTTAAAGGCATACATTCTGTCTTCTAGTTGTTTGTTCAGTGTCCATGTTTCTGAGGCATACATTAATATAGATTAGATTCCTATGTTGTAGGATTCAATATGTTAGCCCCGCAACGGATTGTTCATCTTGAATAATCCAGACTAGAATTTCTGTATATACATCCAGAAAAAATGTTTTTTCATGAATATTGTATACGTGTAGTCACATTTACATGTAATCATTATTCCTCTTTTTATGCGATTAATTGTTCAACAGTCCAATATTAGCCATGTCTAGATCGGTTTGTTTTATGTCATCTTGGGTTCCTGATAGTACACAACAACTGATGACGCGTTTATGCTAGTACACAAGTTGTACGATCAATTGTTAAACATCCCACAATCGGTCATTTATATAACGGTTTAGGTAGTATGTTTGTTGATTATCTTCTTCGCACACCGGACATGTACATAGGTGCACAGATCTCCGTTTCAGTGAATCTCTCAGGTAATAACGGCAGATGCTTACTGTTCATCTATTAAACACGTTATATTATTTTCTACAAATGACCTTCACATCTTCCTTTACCATTTCCATTAAATGATCTCTCTGTGTTCTCCGCGTCATTGACATTTACAAGTATCCCTTTACAAATCATTATCTTGTTTTCTGCTCTCATTTCTTTGCTACGAGTTACGATATTCTTCCGCGCACTTCTATGTATACATACTATCATGTGCTATACTGATCTTTATCTCAATGGAGAACTAATCATCGGAACGCTGCCAAGATACTTGACTTTATCCATTTGATTTAATTGTGCATCATTGATAGCAATACTGCGTCTTTGTTGTGTATATTTCTCTCAAACAACCAGTATTTCTGTTTTAGACATGAAGAATCTATACACTATAATATATACAGAATATAGTTAAGTGTGAATATTATATCTGCAATCTATAAATTAGTTTAGTGTAAATATTACAATGTATACAGTATTTCAGATTGTAGTTTACAATATATGAATTTAAAAATTGGTAGCGCATCCAATCATGATGTAGTCATCCCATTCAGGATGTAGTCATCCCATTCAGGATGTAGTCACCCATTCAGGATGTAGTCATCCCATTCAGGGCGTAGCCATGGATACACCATTTTTGCTTGCAATGATTTTCTAGGCAATATAAATACGTTGGCAAAAATATAACACTCGTATGAATTATTATAAATCACTGGTATGAATTATTATAAATCACTGGTATGAATTAGTATAGAATAAATACTAAATTCTATATAATAGTTAATACTGCATAGTACCATCTATAAATTAGCTATAAACAGAGACTACAATATATAGCTAAATGTAAATATAACTAATACAATCCATACATTATTTATACAGACTACAATCATTACAATATTCATAGCAACAAACGAAGGCAGTAAGACTAAATCATACAATACATACATTAGTGAATAGTAAAGCTTACAATCCATACATTAGTTAATACGAAATCATACAATCCATACATTAGTTAATACGAAATCATACAATACATACATTAGTTAATACTAAAGATTACAATCCAGGCATTTTTTTCTATAACATCGTAATGATGCCCGTTTTAGGTCCCCAACCTAAGGACTGGTAGTTTGTGTAAATGTCATTAAATGCAAAGATTGCTTCATTAGGAACTTCGGTCAGTGAAATGACCGTAATGCTGTTCTGTAGACGGTGGAAGTTGACATTGGCAACGTGTAGTGTATTTAACAGTATGTTTCAATAGGTTGCAAATTTAGTGATGTTTACATATTTGTTTAAGTAATTGACATCTCTAAACGGTATTCACACACGACGCATATATTTCACTCTCTATACACGGTAGTCGCACAAGGCGCATATAATTCACTCTCTATAAACGGTAGTAACCTACGACGCATATAATTCACTCTCTATAAATGGTATTCACACACGACGCATATAATTCACTCTCTATAAACGGTAGTCACACACGACGCATATAATTCACTCTCTATAGACGGTAGTAACCTACGGCGCATATAATTCACTCTCTATAAATGGTATTCACACACGACGCATATAATTCACTCTCTATAAATGGTATTCACACACGACGCATATAATTCACTCTCTATAAACGGTATTCACACACGACGCATATAAGTCACTCTCTATAGACGGTAGTCACACAAGGCGCATATAATTCACTCTCTATAAACGATATTCACACAAGATACATATATCTAGCCTTCTATTGCATGATTTATTTTAATTTAATGTGCATTGTTATAACATTTATTGTGACCGTATGGTTGATTGACACTTGGTCAGAAATCAGCAGCATAGCACACGTGACACTATGATAAGTGCACCTCTCACATTTCCGGCAGCCATCCAAAAGTAAACAAAAATCGAGGTCCCAGTAAGATGTTGGTGATGTGATCTTCGGATCGTTTCAGAGACGACACACTATCTCCCCTCACCTGTGATCATCCCCATTTCTGTCATTCTTCTTATATGCATGTTATGACATCTAGTGTCGTCATCTACCTTCGGTTGTACACCAATCTATTTATTCTCTATCTATACAATGTGGCCCTTGTTTGCCTTGCGGCATCAGGGGTGGAAGAGTTCTCTGGAGATGGCCTTCTTGTGCGCTGTTTGTAAGCTTGTTCCTGTTGCTTCTTTGATTTCTGTGATCCTTCTTTTACATGGTCTACCTCTGGCTGTATAACTGTTATGTTTATGTGTCATGGCCATTTGTGACATGCTGTCTGTTGGTAATCTGGAAGTGTGAGAAAACCACTTGTACACCAGTGACTGCTCTTATTATTCCAGCCCTAATTCTTTTTAACACTGCTCCATCAACCACATAACTGCCCGCAAATGATTCTATTTGTTGCTTCTGCTCCACCTGCATGACCACGGAATTATATCCTCGTAACACTTTAGAAAATGAGTTCTTCAGTAGCGTCACCCATTCCTTTCTTCAGTAGAGTCACCCATTACTTTCTTCAGTAGCGTCACCCATTCCTTTCTTAACATACTCTTTTCGTACAAAACAAGCTTAGGGAGTCTGAGAGTATGACCTTGTGATTTGACATTTCAGTCACCAACTGAGTGCCGCCATCAGCACTTCTATTTAAATGTGTACTCTCGTTGATGTAGTAGAGTATGCAGTCAAATTCTAATGCACCCCATAGCTACTCGCCAGAAGGTGCAGAATGTTGTTTTTTTAAACCAATAAGCGAAACTTGGAACAGGGCAATGGGTTCCAAGTCACGGTAAAACACAACATATTACACAAACATCGACATTTCGACCAAAGAGCCGTTATCAAGAACACAACATAACACACAATGAGCAAGAAAAGGCATTGTCCAAGTTCACATAATAATGGCTTGACTGTATACATCCGAATGTCAGAAATGTAAAATAAGAAAAACACATGTAGGAAAGAGATGAAACAAAACCAAATAGAAAGCTGGCAGAATGTCACATGATTCCAACAACACAAAACACAAATCAAGTGGCAGAACTAACCAAACATTTACGCATATGAATGACATGTCGATATCCTATGATTGTTTCCCAACTTTCTGTTTGAATTTATTAAACTCTTTATCTCCCACAAACAATTAAAACAGCCAATTAAGCAGAAACTTTCTGCCGATAAGCCACTGAAACTTAAATCTGTATAATATTAGTAGACACGCCCCCCCCACTCCCATATGCAAAATTTCCCAGCGAGTATAGATCATTGTTCAAAATAATATTGTGGGGTTGGAGGTCATGGTCAGCCTCCCCTTACAGGAAACATGCAGTTTATCACACAAGCCACGGACAGCCTCACTTACAGGAAATATGCAGTTTATCAACAGTGTAGACACGGTAGCAAAACGCTGACGACGATAAAGAGTTAATTGAAACCCTGGGCGCATGGGACGTTGGTGATATTAAAAATATTTCCATGTAAACTAGCAATTCACTATTGGATCACCATACTAGGAAACTAGTACACTATCTACTAACCTATATCAGCAACTCGGTGGTAATGATATCTGTGTGTGTTGAAAAAAATAATTTCTACTATTCATTGTGTCATGCCATGATATATTACTATAACATTGAAGCATATCACATGATACACAACATGATACACAACGTGATACACATACCAAACTAATTATCATTTTGCTATTGCAGGGTTTTTTCGTGGCACTCATTTTCTGCTTCTTCAACGGGGAGGTAAGAGAGGAAAGTACAAAATACAATGTAATAATTTTATATTTTGCTTGAGCATGCTTCCAAAGTGAACCATCTGCATCCCCTGTATCAATGTGTTCGTTTGTTGTGTGTCTGCTGGAGTGGTATATGTCAATGTGTTAGTTTGTTGTGTGTTTTGGAGTGGTATGTGTCAGTGTGTTATGCCCTAATGGTTTAGCACGTTTGTATAATCCAAATTTGTGCAAGAATATGTTGGTAATTATTTTAGTAATTTAGCGCATGTAATAATGAAAACAATATTCATTTTAAAACTGCAAGATATGCAGCTATTGGAGATATGCAGCTATGTGAGATATGCAGCTATGTGAGATATGCAGCTATTGGAGATATGCAGCTATGTGAGATATGCAGCTATGGGAGATATGCAGCTATGGGAGATATGCAGCTATGTGAGATATGCAGCTATGGGAGATATGCAGCTATGGGAGATATGCAGCTATGGGAGATATGCAGCTATGGGAGATATGCAGCTATGGGAGATATGCAGCTATGTGAGATATGCAGCTATGGGAGATATGCAGCTATGGGAGATATGCAGCTATGGGAGATATGCAGCTATGGGAGATATGCAGCTAATAGGCCATTCATAAATTTCCTCAACAACTAGGGGGCAGTGGTCTGACAAAGTGTGACAATTGTTGGTCTCGGTGGAATGTGCTGAGTCGACAAAAGTTGACGTTGGAAAAAAAACTGTTTTTACACATCTTTAAATTCCTGGAATATAGAAAAAGAAAATCCGAAAATCTGTAAAGAAATTATGTATTTTTCCCACTTATTCTGCTATAAAATCATTGAAAAGGGGGGGTGGAGTTGACATAGTCAAGCAACACAGATGATTCCTGAATTCTTGACAAATTAACGTTAACAAATGAAGAATATTGCATTTTCACCAGATCAGAAAATGGAGGACTAAGTGGTGTAGGCTTCTTCCTTTCGAAAAAAATCAAAACCTGTCTATTGAGATATTACCCAAAAATTGAGCGTTTAATCACCATCAGAATAAAGGAGAAAAAAGATACATCGTCAGTACACAGATTTATGCCCCAACGTCAGCGGCAGATGGAAAAGAAATTGAAGATTCTTACAAACAACTTCAATTCGCGCTCGACAAAATAAACAAACATGATACTAAGATAGTTCTAGGCAACTTCAACGCTAAAGTAGGTCAGGTCCGAAATCAACATGACTTGAAACAAAGTACACACAACCTAGGCAGTAGGAACAATAGAGTGGAACGTTTGCTAAACTTCTGCGCTGAAAAGAACATGACAGTAACGACTACATTTTTCACACATAACCCGAGAACAGGGCCGGTCCTAACAAGTGAGGGGCCCAATGCGAAACAGATTGCGCGGGGCCCAGTCTAGGTAGGGAAGAAGATAATAAAATAAATTCTAATATGACTTTATGGGCCTATGAAGTGCGGGACCCACCGCGGCCGCATAGGTTGCAATGGCCTAACACCGGCCCTGCCCGAGAAGACTACACACCTGGAAGTCACTAGATGGAAAGATAAAAAAAAACAAATAAATTATATACTAATACTATTACTTGTATAGAGAGATACAATAAATAGCATAGACCTCGGCATTATCATATGCTATTGTGTCAGTCTCTGAGTTCATGCATCGAATAAAAAATAGAATGACTGATGTTGATTATGATTGGCTGGCTTCTATACTACCTTCAGCATCTGTGCCATTAATTGAATTTATTGCTCGAGAAATTCAGGCGTCCGTAGTAATGAGACAGCAGATATGATCCGCATACAATGCATCAACGATGGGGAGTTGACAACCGCTAATACATACTGAAACTGCTTTACAAACGCCTGCTGGATGCTGATATAGGGATTAGCGAAACATCCAGACTGGGATTCGGATAATTTGATATCAAACGTGAAATGTATACAGGAACATTTAGCATGTTTACAGGAATATTGAGTATGTATATTTGAGGGGGGAGACGGGATATATTATGACAATTCTGAGTTCTTTATACAAATAAGCAAATAATATCCAAATTCATATATATATATGTATATATATATATATATATATATATATATATGTAGTTTTGAATTGTGACTAACTAATCACTACCTTCAATAAATACACCAGTATAACTTGTAAATACGACATATTCTTGATATTTCTTTACTTTGTTAATGCACTAATTCTTATATACACAGCAGTTATTTCACAGTAGTTCATTCAACATGTATTATTTTGTGTGTGATAATAAACTCACATAACCAGATAAATGTATAATAATCAAGTACTGCTATTATGTCGCACACAAATGTTGATAATAATTCAAACTGTAGATGGTCGTTGCCATTTTTATTGTACACAGGTTTCAATCCCATAGTTTTGAGCTTATTTGTGGTCAGCGACTTTGAATATCTCGGATCAGCCATCATGGTTACAGGAAGTTGTTCAACAGAGAACAGAAGGAGATTAGCGACGGCCTTACTAAAGAATAACAAATGAGCATCTCTGACAAAAAGCAAACACACAAATAAAAGTTACAAATATTACGAAGGTATATTTTTTTCCAGTGGAAACATATGAGTGTGACACGTCAGCAATGACATCAGTAATGGAAAAGAAAAAAATCAACATTCGAAATTAATTATCTGCGGCAAACGGCGCAAATAAAACAGTGACACGACGCATTTCTATTCTCTGCACTACATCCTGCTGGAAATCTAGTAGGACCATTGTTCTTTTAACAAATGATATCCAGCAGGAGTTAAATAATGAAACGCTGAATGAAGAAACGAAATGTTATAGAAAGGTCCTAAAAATATAATGGGCAGAAAGACGAAACAACGCACATGTTCGCGAAAACTTCGGAACATAGAAGATGCTGGCGGCAAAAAAACTATCTACAAAAATTAAGCTAACATATTTTGGACATATAAAAAGACATAATAGTTTAGATATATTAATTGTGGATGTACAAGTTCCAGGAAAGAGAACAAGAGACAGACAAAGACTACGATGAACACATGATATCTAAGACCTTCTAGACATGTCACTGAAATAGACTGAAGCTTTCATATAACCCAGAGGCTTACAGCGTGGCTTGTGGAAACAACGTACTGGAAAGAACATGTGACATAAATAGATAACTTCCAGTTCAAAATTAACTGTGTCTCCAAGAGGCTCTTGAATGAAGCAGTAATTGTTCTTCACTTCGCACATTGCTCAGTTAGTTTTCATGTATTAGTGCTGAAATACTTCAGCAAGTGGACGTCATGAAACCTCATGAATATCGTGGGATACACATAGCAAATAGTTGACTAAACTAATTGTAATTAATGGTTACTTGTTACAAGCCAACAATAGCCAAAATCATGCACTCTGGTCAGACTCATGCACAATGCCTCCCCCAGTATAGGCCGGAGTATATCGACGATAGCTAATTATAAATTCTGATATGAATATATCTAATCTGGTTGTAGTGGCTTTTCCCACAGTAATTTGGGGGGTTTTTTTTGTTCAGTTTTTTGTTCTTTTCATTCGAACGTCAGTCGGTCAATGTTTCATTAAATGTTGGTAATTGTTTCACAAATACGACGGCGCATTTAGATCCACTAACTTCCTGGCGTTTCATGTCGTTGCTACCATATCAGCATGGATCTATAGAACTCCAATTGCTATAGAACACTAACTTCCTGACGTTTCATATCGTTGCTACCATATCAGCATGGATCTATAGAACTCCAATTGCTATAGAACACTAACTTCCTGACGTTTCATGTCGTTGCTACCATATCAGCATGGATCTATAGAACTCCAATTGCTATACAGCAGTGTTCATACTCTCATTCCATGTTTCGAAAGATCCGAAATGTTCTGTATCAATAAAGTATGTGTAACACATACATTTCCTAACATGCATAAGTAAGTGATACAATTGAATCCCTCTATAGCGTATTATTTTATTTAAAAAATCCCCTAAAAACAACACTTTTCAAAATCATTAGTTATTTGTTTGTTTGAGAACGTATTCTATGTGTAATTGGGAGGTTTTTCTGAGCTTTCTTTCATACAAAGGAGACTTCAGCTTTCGACTTAGTGCAATGCTTATTGAAAGAGACTTCTACTCAGAGGGGATTTATAACTGTATAGATGACATGCTACAAAGCTACCATAAGAGCCTCAATATAACAGCATGTCATCTACTACGGATTTCTGTTGCATGGGTCATTTGTCTAGTGGGTCATTGGTGGCACTCACAGACGCAACCGTACGCACATTAAAAATAAGTTATGTTTATTCTATATTGGTCGTGATGTATATTGAGAATTTCTGTTATTACATACACATGTTGTCGGTAGATACCAATATGTTATAACGGGATTCCACTGTAATATGAATGTTTTCTGGTGTACATGCTAGAAAATAGACATGCTAGAAGTTAGACGCTGCGATTGATTAGACATATTAGCAGGAGTTGGGACAACTAGGTATTAAATGTGCTACTAGTAGAAGCTTAAGTCTACTGATGTAAACAATTGAAAAGTGAATCATTGGTGGTATTAACAGTTGCGGGCGATTATAATGTTATTAAAGCATAAGAAATATCACTATCTCCATCGATGATAAACACCTTAAACAAGTAAATGAGTTCACTTACTTAGGAAGCATTATATCGAGTGAAGGGAAAACCAGTAAAGAGATACAAAATAGATGCAACAAAACATACCAGATCCTAGGACAGATGACACGCATTTTCAAGAACAAAAATGTAAACATAGACACTAAAGTTGCATTATACAAGACTATTATTATTCCATCACTATGCTACCAGTGCTAAACCTGGACAATGACAGCTCAAGACAAAAGAAAAATAGTGACAACAGAAATGACATGTCTACGAAGAATACTCGGAGTGTCATTAAGAGATAGAATTAGAAACGATAACATCAGACAGATAACCAAAACAATACCAGTATTGGAACACATCAAAAGACAGCAGAACAAGTGGTTTTCACACGCTTCCAGAGTACCGACATATAGCATGCCACAGATGGCCATGACACATAGACATAACGGTTATAAAGCCAGAGGCAGACCATGTAAAAGATGGATCACATAAATCAAAGAAGCCACAGGAACAAGCTTACAAACAGCGCACAAGAAGGCCATCTCCAGAGAACTCTTCCATCCCTGACGCTGCAAGGCAAACAAGGGACACAGCGTATAGATAGAGATAGATAGAAAGCATAGGAAATAAACAAAAAGTTCACAATTTTCTATTCTTACTGAATAATGTATCTTTAACATAACTAAATAATCACGTAGAGTATATTACTGTAGAGTCTACTCTTACAACGATGTTTGCAAGCACTTTCTACATACGATGTATGCAAGCGCTTTCTACATACGATGTTTGCAAGCACTTTCTACATACGATGTATGCAAGCACTTTCTACATACGGTGTTTGCAAGCACTTTCTACATACGATGTATCCACATTTTCCTTTCAACGTACACCCTTCTCATCTAAAAGTCTATTAAATAGAAAATTTGCTGTTTAAACACGTCCCACAAGAAATTTCGTTAAATGGAAGGTCTACAATATAAACAATCTGCCAGCATGCAATTGAATGTCATAACAATGGTGTAGTTGTGTTGTTGATCCATTTCTGTGTTGTTTATTATACTGAAGTCCGACCTAGAGTTAAAATTTAATTGTAAAAAGTTGTGTTTTTACTGAGAGACGTCAAAGAAAGTGCAATTTTGTAATAATTATATAATCTGAAAACGGATCTGCTGGGCCCATTGTGCAAATAGAACTGCCCCACTACGATTTACCCTTCTTTATACTACGTCCTGCTGAGAATCTAGTATGACCCATTGTCCTTCTACAAGAGAGATCCAGTGGGAGATTGAGAATGAACGCTGAAGAAGTTATTTGTGTGTGCGTACGTGCGGGTGCAGGTCCGTGTGCGTGTGTATGTAATTGTGTTATACACATTTGTTAGAAGGGAATTGAATGAATAGAATGTTAGATAATTGTGTTAGAAGGGAATTGAATGAATAGAATGTTAGATAATTGTGTTAGAAGGGAATTGAATGAATAGAATGTTAGATAATTGTGTTAGAAGGGAATTGAATGAATAGAATGTTAGATAATTGTGTTAGAAGGGCATTGGATGAATAGAATGTTAGATAATTGTGTTAGAAGGGCATTGAATGAATAGAATGTTAGATAATTGTTCAAATGCAGATCTGCATTCTTAGAAGATGATGACTGTGACGGCCATGAAATAATCCCTTCAGCTGTGGCATTGACAGCCACATTGACATCCACATTGACAGCCACATTGACAGTCACATTGACAGCCACATTGACATCCACATTGACAGCCACATTGACATCCACATTGGCAGCCACATTGGCAGTCACATTGACAGTCACATTGACAGTCACATTGACAGCCACATTGACAGTCACATTGACAGTCACATTGACAGTCACATTGACATCCAAATTTACATCCACATTGGCAGCCACATTGACAGCCACATTGACAGTCACATTGGCAGTCACATTGACAGCCACATTTACATCCACATTGACAGCCACATTGGCAGTCACATTGACAGTCACATTGACAGTCATATTGACAGTGACATTGACATCCACATTGACATCCATATTGACATCCACATTGACATCCACATTGACAGCCACATTGACAGTCACATTAACATCCACATTGACAGTCACATTGACATCCACATTGACAGCCACATTGACAGTCACATTAACATCCACATTGACAGCCACGTTGGCAGTCACATTGGCAGTCACATTGACAGCAACATTGACAGCCACATTGACAGTCACATTAACATCCACATTGACAGCCACGTTGGCAGTCACATTGGCAGTCACATTGACAGCAACATTGACAGCAAATAGGGGTTGCCAATAATTAATCATCTGTGAGGGGCCTTCAAACTTGTGACAGTAGATGACAATTGTTAAGTTCAGACAATCGTTCACGTCAATAAAATGTTTTGAATTTGAAAAGTTTGTCCAAAACTATTAAAGAAATTATGGCGCTTTTTAAAAAAAATTTTCTATTTTTAATTGCTGAAAGATATTTTACCGGGGTGTGGAGATGGGGTATGGGATTTTGTAACACAATTTAACAATAGGGACGGGTCTCTTATTTCCTGACACGTTATCGGATTAGTGGAAGTTACAAAATTGCCGAAATATATTTTTGAAGTACTTTACGGACGTGCCCGTAGCGTTTCTCGTAAAAGCAGAGGTCTTCAAATAAGCAACCTCGACACTCAGACGTTTATAAGGCCTGTTGTTTTATGGCTGTTTATGCAGGCATGTTTAGTCCCTGAAGACATGCATTCTTGTTCGACATTATATCAGGACTATCACCTCCTGCCAGAAGTACAGTCTGGGCCAATAATCATTTTGTTGTTGTCGAATTTCTAGACCAATTTGTGCATCTAGCATTCCCCGTCTACTAGGAATCTGCCACAGGACGACGGTCCACTACCAGTATCTCTTCATCTTCAATTGGGGGGGGGGGGTGGGATATGATAGAAGAAAAACATAATAAAATAAGAAAAGTAGCGTATACAAACACACACACACACATATACATACATACATACATACATACATACATACATACATACATACATACATACATACATACATACATACATACATACATACATACATACATACATACACAGACACAGACACAGACACACACACGCACGCACGCACGCACGCACACACGCACACACGCACAGACACACATACACACATACATACATACATACATACACACACACACACACACACCACACAACACACACACACACACACACACACACACACACACACACATACATACATACATACATACATACATACATACATACATACATACATACATACATACATACATACATACATGCATACATACATACATACGTACATATATATATACATACATAGTGAACAGGAACGTTTTCTCTGTTAAATGGAGTGCAGTGTTGCTGCAGTCCCTCACACGTCTAACGTATATTATTCCCCACTATTTGTATGTACAGGTACTTTAAAAATTATAATTATTATATTTCCCGTGTGTACACACTTCGTCAAGTACAGGAACAGTGTTCACAGTTTAGGAAATGTCTCTGAATTTCTGGGATTTTCAACATTTGCGCACCTCACACCCCCCCCCCCCCTCAACGTTTTCACATTCTCTCTTCCTGTCTTTCAATTTCACTTGAATACTTAGTGTCTTTTTCATTTTTTTTCTCCAGGTAATTTCAATTCTGAGACGAACATGTACACGAATGAGGCTAACGAGTATGCCCACAGAGACTTCTCGTGGACAAGCAACTGCGACAAGTGTCAACTTCATCCAACATGGTCCAGACAGTCATGAAAGTGAGAACGGCAACTTGATGTTCGAGAGCCCTCGGCCTAGTCCAAACACAGCTAAGAAGATGTACAGCACAATGGAGCCAAGTGAAAAAAACTATCAATACATCCCACTAGCTGTGAGAAAACCTTCAACTTCTCCAACCGGCATTTAATTTCTAACAGCAATCTGAATTCTCGTTAAAAAGAAACCAAACATTTAACTTGAAAAGGTGTACTATTTTCTTAGAGACAGAAATATCCTTAGGAAATGGTTTGTGCGACTTTGGAAATGAAACAAGACCTGTCGACCACGTTTCGAGGTCTAAACTGCTTTAAACAAGACGTATAACTATAAGGATAGATGAGGTCAAAGTTCATGGGACAACGAAATCCTGGATATAACTGTATAACACACGCGTTCAAATTAGAAAAAACAAGACATGGGAAACATTACATTATACAACTAAAACACACTCAATCACATACACACTCACACACACAATTATAGCTAGCAGATCATGAAACAGGCGGAATAGACGTCCGCCCACAATGACTGTATGGTAAACATGGATGACGAAAGCATATTTCTTAAACGGAAGATCAAAAGTACAAATAATATTACCAATGGACGAGACTGGTTACTTATTATTTCATAACTGAAAGACCACCGAATCAATAAAGTTCTGTGGTCGCAAAAAATATATTTGAAAAAAAAATTGAATAATGAGAAAACAAATCCTTATGGGGACCGGAGACGAATAGAATGACAGAATAGTACATTTCATGACATTAGATGAATTATACAGAAATCATATGGTTCAAGGGTTTTATATTACAATACATAACAATTTTCAAGAGCATAACGAGTCCTATCATCAATGGAGCAATATTTTTGTGCGGTGATTTATACGTTACGGGATGGTCCTTCCCATATAAATGAATAGAAATATGAATTCGATTTATCGCGATAAAATTTCATGATCGATAAAACTTCTATTGGTTGCAAATACTCATCACAAATATTAAGTTAAGTAATTAATGTTTGCTTTTGTGTGTGTACATTCTCAATCTTTTGTTTCATGTATATGATGTCACTTCAATAATTGAAATACACTTTACTGCTTATTGTTTGCATTATTGAATCGTCCAAAATAAAAGTTTTAATGATGTTTTAATTTATTAAAATATGAGTATGTATGCTTAAGAAGTTCATTATAAGTTTTGATGTCCACTGGCGTTCATTGTAATTATGTATTTTAGGTGGCTTTCATTTGTACCTTTTATGATGTATACTTGCTTTCATTATAAGTGTGTATATATGTATGCTGATGTACATTGTGTATGTTTGCTAATGTAATTTGTGTATGTTTGCTAATGTACATTGTGTATGTTTGCTAATGTAATTTGTGTATGTTTGCTGACTTAGATTGTAAGTGTGAATGTTTGATGGTCTTCATTGTTTTTGATAGCACTCATTGCATGTACTTCGTATTTATTTTTAATGACGTTCATTGGTGAATTTTAATGTGTTCCGGCATCTATTGTGTTTGATGTTTGTTGCATCAAGTGAATGTTTGTAAGATTGGTGATGTTCATTGTGAGTCTTAAGGTTAGTTAAGAATATAGACAGTTATTTACTTGTCTTAAACATCATCTGTTGCATGGCATGCGATAACATAGTTCTAGAATTTCTCAGGGCAACAAGCAAAAACGCACCGACACCTTACAAGACCGGAATAGATTGTTCTTTCTTTTGGGCCAACGATGTCACATAGGGCGGTAGTTATTTCTTTCCATGTGAACGCCTTGATGCAAGATGCTCTACTTCTTGTGCATTGCATATGCCCAATATTAAGCTTTGTCTGTTGATTGTTCTGAGAGGAGTTTATTTTCAGCAGCTTGCTTTTATTTTTCCATCTACCTTCCACATGAATGTTTATTTGTTTATTTGGGGAAAATCACAAAATAAAAACTAATTTCACACAAAGTAAGATTTCTTACACATCCCATTACAAACGTCGTAAGCATTCTCTCTTGTTCTTTGTGTCCGTGACTGATATTGACAACACAATGTTGATATGCAGATTTAATTTTTGATTTGTCTATTGGCTTTCATTTGGATAGATTTGTTTATAAAATTAATTTAAGCTTATAATTTACATAATAATTTATTTTAATTGCAGAAATTTGTTATATATAGTTTAAATAATAAAGAATAAATATAAATGGAGATTTTGAAAGTATTGTTAAATAGAGAAATGTGTTATAAAAGACAGCGTTATAGAGGGATTGCACATATAACCGCCCTAATTGAGTTCGTATGTTTCTCAATGAAGCATACAACTGTAATCGCCAATCTACATTCTTAATCATGGTGCTATCGTCAGCATGCAAACTATATATCTTCCCTGGTCATCAATTCTAGTGTTGTGTATTCCTTGTGATCCAGCCTGTTGGGTGTTAGTTTAGTGAACGAACGTATTTTGTAATGTTTCTTGAAGTTATGGCATGTAGTGGCGTAGATAGGACTCCGATAAGACGAGGTTGGAGGGGGAGAGAGGCAAAGAGGTCTTCCTTGAAAAAAAAAACTAATTTGTTTGTGTGGGAAGTTCTATTGACATTTGAGGAGCACAATCTAAGATGTGTGTTTTAACTTCTGGTTTACCAATATTTTTGCTTATTTTTTGTTCGTTCGCATATTCCCAACGGATTTATTAGACCCATGACAGGATGTTGTTCGTAGAACGAAAATCCGTTGTGCAGCCATATTATTTTTGCCATTGACCGGACAAAACCGACATTGTAGTGATAATTCGTTCAGTATTTTACCACTTGTACCGAACGTTGGACATCTGTAAAAGTATCGCTTGTGGGCCAGGCGTACGACAGAACTGAACGTTGGGCATGTGTACAAGTATCGCTAGCGGGCCAGCCGTACGAGAGAACTGGACGTTGGACATCTGTAAAAGCATTGCTAGTGGGTTAGGCGTACGATAGAACTGAATATTTTACATCTGTAAAAGTATCGCTTGTGGGCCAGGCGTACAAGAGAACTGATCCCTATACTTACTAACGGAAAACAACCTAAAAGTTAACCGTGGTCATATATGACAATTTTCTATTAACATAGCCACATACTCGCACATTTTGAATACTAAATATTATATTATATCTTTTATAAACCTCTGTGTTTTCTACTCAAACCCATCTTTTATAAACCTGGGTGTTTTCTACTCAAACCCATCTTTTTAAACCTAGGTGTTTTCTACTCAAACCAATCTTTTATAAACCAGCTTCTGGTCGCATAATTGATACTTTCACACTTCAAACCCATCTTTTATAAACCGGCTTCTGGCCACATAATCGATACTTTCACACTTTTCTCGCCAGATTTATTGGCTGCTTTATTTCTACCATTCACAGTACGGCGCGAATTAATTCATCATTCTATCTGATACGCCAAATCAGGAAACCAAGTGATGAAGTATTGCTAAAACTGCATACCCACACGATAATATATGAAATGTGACGTTTCGACAAAAAGACAGCTATTAAGAACACATTCACAACATAAGATACTGCGAGTAAGAATAGCATTGTTCACGTTCACATGAGATAACCAAATGTTGATACATATTTACATACATATGGTTACTTATATACATAAATATTGATATATGTATAAAC
The DNA here is from genome assembly GCA_034231615.1 of Meghimatium bilineatum. Lineage (NCBI taxonomy): Eukaryota > Metazoa > Mollusca > Gastropoda > Stylommatophora > Philomycidae > Meghimatium > Meghimatium bilineatum. The sequence goes on from CM067298.1 coordinate 4,928,334, forward strand.
AAACATATGGATACATATATACATACATATCAATCAATCAATCAATCAAGTGTCAACCAATCAAGTGGCGTAGACGATCATGCTTCTTCGCAACTATCTGTCTCTTGTGTTGTTAATAAGTTCGGTTGGTTACTTCTTTTTGTGCTACAGTGAACATATCCAGAAATGTCTCTCTTTGTCTTCCTCTGTCTCTTCTCCCCTTCATCTTTCCGGTTGTTACTAAATTTTCAAGTTTTACTTTTCTCATCACATGCCCTAATAATCTTGATTGTCTGTTTCTAAGTTTTGCTATAATTTACTCCAGCATCTCTGAGTACTTCTACATTTGTTGTCTTGGTTGTCCACGGAATTTTCATCATTCTTTTTAAAGCATATCTCAGTTGCCTCCAGCCTATCTTGGGCACTTTTCTTTACTCTCCATGTTTCGCTTCCATAAAGAAGGATTGTCCCAATATAACATACTAGCACTCCACCTCCCGTATGGATTGATGTTATTCCATTGCATATAACGTTTCTCATTGTTTGAAATGCTGATTTGGCCTGTGCAATCCTGTTCTTTATCTCATACAATAATATATACATACAAATTGATACAATACTCTGTTTCCTGTTTTCGCCTGTTGGATATCAGTTTTACTGCAGCTATTACCTATATTTTAATTAAGAAATAAATCATATCGTAATATCTACTCATTTTCGTCACTTCATATATAATGGTATTTATATTTTACATCTGATTGATATTTATTATGCATGCCTGGCAGATATTTGTTGTTCATGTCTGACTGATATTTGTAGTGAATTGCTTCCATGATTATTGTAACTGTTATCTTATTGATATTTGTGTAGTTGATATCGTGTCAAATGGTATCACAATGTGTGATGTGTTAACAATGTAATCAAACTGTCCAGGAGTACTGTCCGAGTGTAATAATTGGGCAGAACAAGTTGTAATCTTACTTATATGTAGAGGTTTCCTTTTATCGTTTCATGATTGTTTTACGATCTTGTATGCCACTTATTTGTTTCTATATTTTTTAGTCGAGACCCGCTGATGTCACTACACTCATTTAATATTCTGTATTTAGTATAACTAACTAGCATGGTTCGGGCATGTATGCAGGCACGATTCCTCGTCAAAAACAATACTGCAGGGAACTGTCGAGGGTGGAAGAAGCAGAGGAGGACAAATAAAGACATGGACAGACAACATCAAGGAATGGACAGGGCTAGATATTTCTACACTCATCCTCATCGCTGAGGATAGAATTCGCTGGAGGACTCTGTGTGCTGAAGCATCCAATGTGGTACCCCTACGACCCTGAAGGGTTATGGTTTTATTGATTGATATTGATATTGATTTAGTATAACTGCTTGTTTACCTACAGACATTTTCCCATATTATACGGTTAGGTAACTGTCACCATCATCATCATACCGATAGCCATACCTTCTGGGCAGAAAGGGGTGCAACTCTGGAAGCATCAACGTATCTCGCCTGGATTATCTGTTCTGAGTTCCTTGTTTGAATATCTCTATATTGTCTTTCCTCTGCTTTTGCTCTATAGCTTCACAGGATTGATTGAATGGTGATCGTCTAAAGGGTTATAGCACGTTTATATGCAGTAAACATGTGCCGTGTTAGAATTTTGGTAACTCCTTCTATCCACCTTTCTTCTAGGACTTCCTTTGTATCATGCTGTTTCCGTTTTTTCATGTTGTATGCTCTTGTCGCTGGCCAATAAGCGGTCATTCTCATTAAGTGGCCGAACCATTTAAATCTTTGTTTTTCAATATAATTGACCACAGACGATGTGCCAACTGTTCTTGTATTCTCTCCATTCCCCACATGATTACTTCCTGTTGTGTTTGCTACTTTTATTGAACATCTCATTTCACACCACACTAATAAATGAGACTGACGTAAAACTGTATGACAATAGTACTGACGTAAAACTGTATGACAAAAGTACTGACGTAAAACTGTATGACAATAGTACTGACGTAAAACTGTATGACAATAGTACTGACGTAAAACTGTATGACAATAGTACTGACGTAAAACTGTATGACAATAGTACTGACGTAAAACTGTATGACAATAGTACTGACGTAAAATACGAGCTCGCTCAGGTTTACATGGTTATCACAGACTGATAAGGAGAATCCTAATCATGTCCAGTCTATCATAATAATACTTATGTTGTCATAATAATTTACATAATAAAGATGTTGTCCTCATCTTTTTCTTCCAAACAAAACTGTTTTAAGCACGCACGTTTTGTAAAGGAAATCTTACCTAGACAACGTAAGGACAGGTATGCACCTTACTAATGCTTGAGGTTGTATTTATTGTTGTTGTTATTTATCCATCACATGATGATAATGACCATTTGTTACATCCACCTTTTAAATTCAATTAGAGTTATGTCTTTGATTATGAGTTCATAAAATGCTAATAAACTCTTTTCCGGCCACGAATGTCTTTGGAATGACCACTGTAGATGGTTTTGTTGATCCACCCATGACTTTCTATCTACTCTCGCTGTAGATGGTTTTGTTGATCCACCCATGACTTTCTAGCTACTCTCACTGTAGATGGTTTTGTTGATCCACCCATGACTTTCTAGCTACTCTCACTGTAGATGGTTTTGTTGATCCACCCATGACTTTCTAGCTACTCTCACTAGAGCTGCTGTACCAAAATTTTCACAAGATTCTACGCCATTTTTCACTGTAGATGTGCACATTCTTCCCATGTTTCTCCCATGAGATTATATTAGTAATCAACTGGCTAGCCAGCTAGACTCACTAGTGTTTTCTGGTGTATGGCTTGTGTTTTCTTTAGCATAGCGGTCGTACCGATGGCGATATTCAATGATATTGTCAGAGAGGGAAACATTATATGCTTGACATAATATAAAGAACTCATCAGTTGTTTTTATTGACAAAGCACTGTGATTCTTATGTTCATTCAAGTGATCGAACTATGCTTATCTAGTCAGTGTATTTTTCTCATATTGTAGTCATCGTGTTAAACATCTACGCTGAAAACATATTGAGAAATGTAAAAGACAACATGACATATGCTGACTTCCAATCTCTTACCATCGGCTGATCCCAGAAATTAGATGTGCTGACGACATAGCTCGCTTAACAACAAACGGAGATGGTCTAAAGCAAATGTTACTATCAGCAACAAAAATACAGTGAAGCCCAAAACAGGTTCTTAAATATGAAGAAAACAACAATTATGACAAAGGACAAAGTGAATTGCAAATAGAGATAATAATTAACAATTACTAACTAGAGGACGCAACAAATTTCCAGTGTTTGGGCAAAAACATAAATATCTCAGGAGATTGCGCTGCAAAAATCAAGAGAAGAATTGCAATGGCGACATTGAAATTTGCCAAAATGAAAAATCTTTGGCAAGGTACCAGCAGCATAGCCAAACTATGTATGATCAGAACATGCATATTTCCAGTGGCAATATGCGGTTTTGAGGCATGGACATTAAATAAAACAATAGCAAATAGAATCATTGATTTCGAAATGAGATGCTACAGAAAAATGTTACATATATCACAAACATCTAAAAAGACAAAACAAGAAGTGTTAAGATCAATAAACGTCGAAGAGGGCTGGCTCCTTAATAACATCATAACAATAAAGCTGTGGGTTTTTTTGGTCCTATAAAGAGACATAACAGCATGAAAAGATTAATAACTGAAAGTAGATTTAATGACAACAGAAGAGAGCACCCAAGACGACGATGGTGCAGTGATTAATCATATTGTTTTATCATAGGTCTAGCTGCGGTAAGAAACGCAAATTGTTCAGAGAATCCATAAGACAGCCCACGTTCTGGAATGAATATGTCACATCATGATGTAAGTGTATGAATAACTCTCCCTGACGTTAATCCATATCTCATTGCAAACTTCATGGCATGATAGCCATACTATGCTGTTGATCATGATGATGATGAATCAATCACTATAGCTATGAGTAGCTAACTCTTGACACATGATGATGATGAATCAATCACTATAGCTATGAGTAGCTAGCTCTTGACACATGATGATGATGAATCAATCACTATAGCTATGAGTAGGTAGCTCTTAACAGCACGTAACCTTTCTGACAAATGCACAAGTCATCCTCACTTGAGTTACCGATGTGACACCTGAACTAGTGTAAGTACTCTTATCTTCTTCTTTCATTCACTTGTTTTTTGTGCGTGGCATCCTGATTAATTTTGCGCCTTTGGGCTAGTTGCCTCCGACTTCAGCGCATTGCTAACTGTGGCAGGATTATGATCCTGCTCGAGTGGACTGCCCAACCAGTCTTAGTTTCCAGCCTCTGATGTCTGAACTAAGCCCTATCACCACTTCACGGTACTGGCCTCGACGGGGACTCTTATCTCAAATGTATGCTTATGTTTGTGTGGTTTATGGATACATATTTAGTCCCAGTATATGAGTATCCCAGTACTTCAGTATCTAATGTTCATCACAACCTGCCTCGAGCGTAGCATAAACTTCCCGGTCAAATGGTGCATCACTTTTCTGTCAGATTTGTGAATTACCTGCGGAATGATACGCATATATCCATAAAATAAGAGTGACTTAATAGCTGTAACTGTGTTTTCATGTGTGTATTGAAATACACTTTCCATATGTTATTATTTTGTAAGGACATTACTAATCGCTTTCTCATCTCTTCTGAAAAATGCTTGACCCGAGATATTCAAAGTTGTTGACGTTGTCTATCTATTCGTAATATATGTATGAATGTATGTATATATATATATATATATATATATATATGAGAACCATGTCAACAAGAAACAATATATAAGAATGTACGATGATGAAAATCATACTGACGCATGCGTCACGATACGTGGAGAATGTGAGAGAACAGCTAGTGTGCAATGGCACAGTGTACTTTTGTATTATATAATAAAATAATTGCCATATTGCATATGTGTTTTTCTCATTATTTTTGTGTTTATGCATATATACACGCAGTAGGATCCTTCTTTAACGCATTATTTATAACACATTTCTCTATGTAACCAACTTTTTGAAAATCCCCAAACATATTTATTCTATATTGATTGTAATGTTGATTTCAATTTTCTTTTACTACATATTTTATGTGACTACATACATATTTTATGTGACTACATACATATTTTCTGTTATTACATACATATTTTAAGTGACTACATACATATTTTATGTGACTACATACATATTTTCTGTTATTACATACATATGTTATGTGACTACATACATATTTTATGTGACTACATACATATTTTCTGTTATTACATACATATTTTATGTGACTACATACATATTTTATGTGACTACATACATATTTTCTGTTATTACATACATATGTTATGTGACTACATACATATTTTATGTGACTACATACATATTTTCTGTTATTACATACATATGTTATGTGACTACATACATATTTTATGTGACTACATACATATTTTCTGTTATTACATACATAATTTCACGGCCCAGACCATGTTGTTATAACGGGATTCCACTGTATAATCTCGATTTTACATTATTTTAACTTACAATAAAATAAACATGGGAAAAGCCAGTTGATGGGGCAGAATTGAGAGTGAATCATAACACCGCCGTTAATATTCCACGTATGTCGTAAGAGGCAGCTGAGGAAGTGTTGGGGTAAAGATGACTGTCCCACCCCATACAGTTTCTAAGTGACCCAGGTACCATGCTTAAGCTGGATGTGTCAGAGCGAAATGTGCAAATAGTGCAACAATGTGTAAACACCGAGTGGGGATCAAAGAACAGCACTGTTTACATTTCCTATAGTTTTTAAGAGCCATCTAAGAAAGTTATTGGTTGAAGTTACCTGTCCTATCCCATGTAGAGCCATGTGACCCAGATGATATACTGAAGTAGGATATGTCAGGTCGAAAGGCGCAGATATTGCAGCAGAGCTGTAAACTATGACATAATGAATTCTGTTCTCCGGACTATATCCTGTTAATCTGCAGCAGTTTGAGAGCAAACGTAGAATAAGATGGAAGAACATTGTATAACAATTTGTGCTGTTGTGCTGTGTATAAGTTTATTAATGTATACAATTCATATCAAACAGGAGATAGCTATCACATGACATGACATGATCACGAATAATGGATAATCCACTGCTCATGACAGAGATGATACTCTTAATATCGCTACTATTCTGATGCAGTTATACACTTGTTGGCTGGGTCATGTGTTACCTATGACAGATCATCAAGTACTAAAGATACTCTTCTATTATTAGATACAGAAGGGCATAAATTCGGACAGTGGCCATAGGAATCGCTACAGGACTCGTAGAAATCTATGAAGATTTTACTGAATGTCTTTGACATAAACGAAGAACTCATGTGAAAACGACGTATTAAACAGAGAAACATCATACTCTCTACAGTAAAAAGAAAGTTAATCGTTTTGTTAATAAGGAAAAATGCGACAACTCAACTGTTCAGAATAGTTAGACAGAAACAGGCGAGTTCATGCACCATGTAATTCTAATGCGATATTACCATTCCTAGTTTCTCCTAGAATTTTTGCGAACATCATTTAATTTACCATTGATCTACAACTTTACAAAGACTTAATTCTAATTGATTTTCATAAAGTGGATGTAATAAATGGTAATCACTGCATGTAATGAACGAACAACTCACTAAGGAAGTTTCCAAGAGGAGATGGGTTCCACCTAGTCAAATTATGTTCACCGAAATGCTACTATTGAAATATTTGCATAATATGGATTATCTTTTTTTGTTGCTGATGATTCAAATGCGGCCTTTACGGGATATGGGATTTATTTTTACTATAATTTAAATAGTGAATTTAAAAAGTCAAGTTTCCCTTTTCCCTCGCTATCAGAAATACAGTGTTAGGCATGTATTTTTATTAATCAACGTTATACCTGGGAATTAACTACGCCATACATGGGGATGAAAAATGCCATACCTGGGGGTGAACAATGTCATACCTGGGAATGAACAATGCCATATCTGGGAATGAACAATGTCATACCTGGGAATGAACAATGTCATACCTGGGAATGAACAATGTCATACCTGGAGGTGAACAATGTCATACCTGGGAATGAACAATGCCATACCTGGGAATGAACAATGTCATACCTGGGGATGAACAATGTCATACCTGGGAATGAACAATGTCATACCTGGGAATGAACAATGTCATACCTGGGAATGAACAATGTCATACCTGGATGTGAACAACGTAATACCTGGGGATGAACAATGTCATACCTGGGAATGAACAATGTCATACCTGGAGGTGAACAACGTCATACCTGGGGATGAACAATGTCATACCTGGGAATGAACAATGTCATACCTGGGGATGAACAATGTCCTACCTTGGAATGAACAATGTAATACCTGGGGATGAACAATGTCATACCTGGGAATGAACAATGTAATACCTGGGGATGAACAATGTCATACCTGGGGATGAACAATGTCATACCTGGGATGAACAATGTCATACCTGGGAATGAACAATGTAATACCTGGGGATGAACAATGTCATACCTGGGGATGAACAATGTCATACCTGGAGGTGAACAACGTCATACCTGGGATGAACACCGTCATACCTGGGGATGAACAATGTCATACCTGGGGATGAACAATGTCATACCTGGGGATGAACAATGTAATACCTGGGATGAACACCGTCATACCTGGGGATTAACACCGTCATACATGGGGATTAACACCGTCATTCCTGGGGATAAAAAATGTCATACCTGGAGATGAACAATGTCATACCTGGGGGTGAACAACGTCATGCCTGAGGATTAACACCGTCATACCTGGGAATTAACACCGTCAACCTGGGGATTAACACCGTCATACCTGGGGATTAACACCGTCATACCTGGGGATTAACACCGTCATACCTGGGGATTAACACCGTCATACCTGGGGATAAAAAATGTCATACCTGGAGATGAACAATGTCATACCTGGGGATGAACAACGTCATGCCTGAGGATTAACACCGTCATACTTGGGAATTAACACCGTCATACCTGGGGGTGAACAACGTCATGCCTGAGGATTAACACCGTCATACCTGGGAATTAACACCGTCAACCTGGGGATTAACACCGTCATACCTGGGAATTAACACCGTCAACCTGGGGATTAACACCGTCATACCTGTGAATGAACAACAACATACCCGGGAATGAACAACGTCATACCTGGGGATGAACAACGTCATTTTTTGGGGATGAATGGCGTTATACCTGGGGATGAAATCGCCAGCATTAAGTCCGCTGATTTTACTTCATCGAGAGGATCTGATGCCTATTACCGTGGCCTGGGTCGATCTAAAAGTAGTCGGTGATTTTAAAATATTTTCAGTTGAACTGGAATTTGAACCATGGGTCACCCAAACAGAAATCCAGTTGACAAACAGATGGGCTACTGCTGTTCCAATAATCTCGATAGAGGCATACACGTCTGATTGGAAGAATGAGTCTTCATATCGTAGATCCATGAACATATATTTAAATGTCAAATATTCCATAAGAAAGACAAAGGCAATTCTTGCATGTTGTCGAGACGCAGGCATTACCTCTTTGATGTATGCCTTACGATTAGCCTTTCTTGATCTTGATCTCTTTTTATTTTTGCCATGGTATCCATTTAATAATTGTGATGGCAATATATTTCCATACATTCTAACTAGATGTCCGGTATAAGTCTGTCGTTTTCTTCTTATTGTTGTAGTAACTTGTCTGTGTGGTGCTGCTCCTACTGGATTCTGTGTCTTGAATTCTTCCAAATCGATATTTAAGATTTATCTAATAATTTTATTTTCAAATGATGCACATTCGTATATATCATAGTTTAAGTGGTACGCTTTCACAGAGTACTTACCAGTCCTTGCAGAGCTTGTTGTAGCCTCCTTGAGAACTCGCGTCCAATCTACATTTTCTCATCGATAATTCTTTAGCCTCCTTGATAAATCACGTCCATCTACAAACCACCATGGATTAGTATCTATGGTAACCTTACACACTTACTACATTGCATAGTAAACGAATTTCTGATTTCATCAGCATAATATCAATCTAGAAGAAGCTACAGGTTAGTTGAATGACTTGGCCACCTCGTATGACGCCAGTCAATAATTCTCTATAATACATATGATATTTTTCTAGAGATAGATATAAGAGATATTGTTGACAGATTACCTCACACAAATGTCTACATGATATTGTTGACAGATTACCTCACACAAATGTCTATATGATATTGTTGACAGATTACCTCACACAAATGTCTTTAACAAGTATGATATTCTTCCAAACATAGATTTTTTAGGAGATCTTTGTGGATTATTGCTTGAAACTACGAAATTACGTGCAATGAGTGATACTCTGGGCAGGCGAGTGCCGCTTCGTTGAGAGTGGCGTAGTACATATAGGAAACCGAGTATAGTGAAGTCAATCCTCTACGTCTTTGTTGTTGTTGTCTGTATCCAAATGCTGATAAGAAATGCTACTCTTGTCAGCATAATGCCATTCTTAAAAAAGTGTATTTCTTCTGAAGTTGACTTATCGATGTATACATTAAGATAGTGACTGTTCAGGGTGTCTGTAGACGTTTTTTCCAGGCAGTTGAAAGGTAAGGGCAGTCAATAAGTAGCTGTTCTATTATTTCTTTGGGATGAGAGCCGTGTCTACAAGTGGGTAGTTACTGAGGTTTGATGCCGCTTAAATGACTATTGGTCCTTGCATGTCCTTGTCGAAACTGAAAGATAAGGAATTAGTTTCTCCTGCAGAGTTTGTTTATTTTGGCACTGTCCTTTGGTCGTGTCATTTCACTAAATACAATTTTTGAGAATATTTGTAATTTTTTCTATACTACAGGATATTTGCTTTTGTTGTTTTGAGACGCTTCTTCTTGCAAGTCTGTTCGGTACCTTTTCCCTCCTATATCGTCAACCCAGTTGCTTATCTGTCAGCCAGATTTTCCTGGTGTTGTTTTTTGAGAATATTTGTAATTTTTTCTATACTACAGGATATTTGCTTTTGTTGTTTTGAGACGCTTCTTCTTGCAAGTCTGTCCACTACCGTTTCCCTGCTATATCGCTATATCCAGGAATCCATTGCATGCTCACACTGATTGGATTTGCAGTGATAAGACTATGCAGGAGAATATCTTGATTTTCATAAGATAAACAGATAAAAGACAATAGACAGACAGACAGAAGGACAAACAGACAGACGGACTGACAGACAGACCGACCGACCAACAGAAAGACAGATAGATAGATACGATATACAGACAGACAGACGGAAAGATGTATATATAGATACGAGTAGACAGACAGACGGATAGATGGATGTATAGATAAACTGCCCAAGTTAGGCCAGAGGTCATCCATAGATTACGTCAACAATGTTTTGTCAATGTGTGACCCTGTCGTTCCAAGTTCGCAACTTTGGAAAACTCAGTTTTTTATTATTATTATTATATATATATATATATATATATATATATATATATATATATATATATATATATATATATACATACGCTCATGCTTGTTGAGTGATTGTCCACAGCTATGTGTACACTGGAGGCTGTAATACAGTGTGTAATTTAGAAACGCCGCTGTTGTAATCACTCAGAAAAGCACAACTAACATTTATTATCTGCAACAAAAGGACAAGAGACGACTGTATTATATTAGCAATTGAAGATTAATATCTACGTTCGTAGTTACATGCGTTTAGCATGAAATTTAGTGCATGTGATGAGGATATGTTTATAAGTGGGTGTGTCAGGCTGACGTGTGTGAGCTATCGTCCACTAGTGAGTTAAGAGGCACGACCAGTGTCACCACTAGCGCTTTAGAAATAATCCCTACATCGCTCTTAAAAAGCCTAGATAAACATCAGATTTATATAATGCTATATTCTTCTTCTTCTTCTTTCGTTCGCTAATAATGTCTATATCTGCAGTGTTGTTTCTTGTATAAATTGGACAGTGTTTTCCATTTCTTGTTTTGTACCATAAAGTTTAACATTCATTGGTGTATCAGAAGGCCAGTATGTACATATTAATGTGTCATAGTTTGAACATTCTTGAAGCATATGTTCTGAAGTCTGGTTGACTTGATTTCTTTTGGTGATAGCTGATTGGTACATCCGGTTGCTGCATGTTAGCACCTTCCTTGGCGAGTTGATCAGCTCTCTCATTTCCTGCTATTCCACAGTGTGATGGAATCCATTGCAGTATAACTCTACACCTATTTTGTACTGTGGACAATACCTCTTTTAACTCTGGAAGTTTATTGGATTGTAATGCCTCTAGTACTGACCTTGAATCCGTAATTAGACATGAATGTCTATAATGCTATATAAATAATGCCAGAGAGAAAAGATTATTTCTTTTTATTAAAACAAAAATCCGTCAATTTTCATGAACTTACCACTTTTCATCGAGTCTTTTGGTGACTAGTTTTGAAAACCGTTATGCGTGGGGAGAGTTTACCCGTCTTTTAACTTTATTTATATGATTTCCTAAAACGAAAACATATTTGGCTATTTTGGTCAAAATAACCTCAGATGACAGCTAAAACCACCAGATCTAGTGGAAAAAAAACATCTGTGGCTTCGCTGGGCTCAACACGACTGTGTAACGATAGTCTAACAAACTACAGATTGTTCATATTGACGAGAAATGAATTGGTAGACGCTAGGGTTAATGCAGAGTGTGAGACTTCGTTCACAATTAAAAAGAAAATCCGGTATGTAAAGTACAGAGATTCAAACCGGATCAGTTCATGGCCTTCTATAGATAAAATAAAGTTCCAACATTTAGAAAAGTATATTAATTTTTATTAGAACAATGCCTTTCATTGGCAGTGTTACAGTACAAGTATTTGGTTTTGCTGTGTTCATTTGGCCTCATCTTGTTGTTCTAGCATTTAATATTGACCTGAAAAGTATCAATGTAATCTCTGGTCCGAATGGATCGTTATTTGGGTTCAGTGCTGGATTTCTGCCTTCGCAAGATGGCAGCACCTCCTTGGCGTAAGTTGGATACAACTAAATATACGTACTTTATGACTTATTATATATATATGTAGTTTATTGACTTATATATGTATAGTTTATTGACTTATATATGTGTAGTTTATTGACTTATATATGTGCAGTGTATTGACTTATAAGTTATATATGTGCAGTTTATGGAAAAGCAAACACAGATGACATCTCGACTTCTGTTAATATATAGGTGAATCAGTGAATGGACAGAAAACAAAATGAGTTGATACCTTTATATATTTAGGATCTTGCATGAGCAGCGATGGAAATACAAAGAAATGAAGATTAGACTTGAAATAGGCTCGGCTGAAATGTCCAGATTAAATACTATATGGAAGAGCAGAATAACTACAGCAGTGAAGATCAACTAATATAAATCTCTTAAAATACATATTGTTTTGTACGGATCTGAGACCAGGATTGTCCAATTTAAAATATTTACAAGGCCAAATTTGTCTTGAATTGTCTCACCCACTTGTGCCATGAATGGTCGTGGGGAACCGAAGTCTATGTTCTATTGGCAAATGTTTTGCTGTTGTTGATGTAATCCCATAGAATTGTATTATGTCTCAGATATTGTTGATCCATTTACCTCTGGATCTTCCACTTTCCCTCATCTCTGATATTCTGCTGTTGCTGCCCCGACGGGAGACAATCAGGTTCTCTTCTCAATAAATATCCAAACCATTTGATGTGGCCACTTAATGCAGTCATTGACTTTTGTTTTAGTTCCTCTGATTTCTCTATTCAACGTTTCGTATTCTATCCATTCATGTGCTGCCGACAATCTTTCTCAAACACATCCTCTCACATGTTGCAATCTTACTTTCCTGTACTTTGGTAAGGATCCATGTTTCACATTGATAGCACAAAGCTTGTATAAAAATGCAACTTATTAATGTTCGTTTAGCTGTTATGTTGATGTTCAGATCTCTAAGTAGTAGTGTCATTTGCTAAGATAGTACATTCGCCTTTTGGCATCGGTCTCAATTTCCCTAAAAGCCAGACTATATTAGAAAAGAGTTAGAAAACAGTCACAAGAAATTGAACACTATTTTACCAACTACGATAGAATGACATTCTTACAGCAATTTCCAGCTTTATAGCGTCGTTTGCTTGATCATTAGTATGTATATAGGACACATTTCATGACTTTATACGATTGAGGACTTGTCATGGTATGTTCTCTGGGATTTTTCCATGTAAGATGCCACTAGTAAGAATATAATAATAGTAATAAAACATATACCCCATCAGTGTCGTGGGAGTTTGGTGATTGAGACATTTGGTGTAGACACACCTCCACCAATCTCTATCCTCTATCATCATCATGAGTTTGGAAACTTCACACTCTGTCCATTCCATAATATTAACCGACCATATCGTCTTCTGTCCACCTTGTCTTCTTGCACTGTATACCATACTTTGAAGACATCTTTTGTCATCGAGGAATGTCTAATGGCATGGCAGTACAACCCAAGTTTATGAAGTTTCACGATTATTAACAATGATTGATGTGCACAATACTATTGTTAACAGTGGCTGATAGACACAATACTATTGTTAACAGTGGCTGATAGACACAATACTATTGTTAACAGTGGCTGATAGACACAATACTATTGTTAACAGTGGCTGATAGACACAATACTATTCTTAACAGTGGCTGATAGACACAATGCTATTGTTAACAGTGGCTGATGTGCGCAATACTATTGTTAACAGTGGATGATAGGCACAATGATATTGTTAACAGTTGCTGATGTGCACAATACTATTGTTAACAGTTGCTTATGTGCACACTACTATTGTTAACAGTGGCTGATAGGCACAATAATATTGTTAACAGTGGCTGATGTGCACAATAATATTGTTAACAGTGGCTGATGTGCACAATACTGTTAACAGTGGATGATAGACACAATGCTATTGTTAACAGTGACTGATGTGCACAATACTATTGTTAACAGTGGCTGATAGGCACAATAATATTGTTAACAGTGGCTGATGTGCACAATACTGTTAACAGTGGCTGATAGACACAATGCTATTGTTAACAGTGGCTGATGTGCGCAATAATATTGTTAACAGTGGATGATAGACACAATGATATTGTTAACAGTGGCTGATGTGCACAATAATATTGTTAACAGTGGCTGATGTGCACAATACTGTTAACAGTTGCTGATAGACACAATGCTATTGTTAACAGTGACTGATGTGCACAATACTATTGTTAACAGTGGCTGATAGGCACAATAATATTGTTAACAGTGGCTGATGTGCACAATACTGTTAACAGTGGCTGATAGACACAATGCTATTGTTAACAGTGGCTGATGTGCACAATAATATTGTTAACAGTGGCTGATGTGCACAATATTGTTAACAATTGCTGATGTGCACAATACTATTGTTAACAGTTGCTTATGCGCACAATACTATTGTTAATAGTGGCTGATAGGCACAATAATATTGTTAACAGTTGCTGATAGGCACAATAATATTGTTAACAGTGGCTGATAGGCACAATAATATTGTTAACAGTGGCAGATAAGCACAATACTATTGTTAACAGTGGCTGATAGGCACAATACTATTGTTAACAGTGGATGATAGACACAATACTATTGTTAACAGTGGCTGATAGGCACAATAATATTGTTAACAGTGGCTGATGTGCACAATACTATTTTTAATAGTGGCTGATAGGCACAATAATATTGTTAACAGTTGCTGATAGGCACAATAATATTGTTAACAGTGGCTGATAGGCACAATAATATTGTTAACAGTGGCTGATGTGCACAATACTATTGTTAACAGTTGCTTATGTGCACAATACTATTGTTAACAGTTGCTTATGTGCACAATAATATTGTTAACAGTGGCTGATGTGCACAATAATATTGTTAACAGTGGCTGATGTGCACAATACTGTTAACAGTGGCTGATAGACACAATGCTATTGTTAACAGTGGCTGATGTGCACAATACTATTGTTAACAGTGGATGATAGACACAATGATATTGTTAACAGTTGCTGATGTGCACAATACTATTGTTAACAGTGGATGATAGACACAATGATATTGTTAACAGTTGCTGATGTGCACAATACTATTGTTAACAGTTGCTTATGTGCACAATACTATTGTTAATAGTGGCTGATAGGCACAATAATATTGTTAACAGTTGCTGATAGGCACAATAATGTTGTTAACAGTGGCTGATAGGCACAATAATATTGTTAACAGTGGCAGATAGGCACAATAATATTGTTAACAGTGGCTGATGTGCACAATACTATTGTTAACAGTTGCTTATGTGCACAATACTATTTTTAACAGTGGCTGATGGACACAATGCTATTGTTAACAGTGGCTGATAGACACAATAGTATTGTTAACAGTGACTGATAGACACAATAGTATTGGCGTTAGACCACATTATATTGCACATTGTGCTCACATCGATCTGTGAACTAGTTACTAACTTGAACTCTAATAGCTCACCTCAAAGTTTGAAGAGGTTAATCGGAGTAATGGCATGGAAATTGTTTCTATCTTTTCGCTTTATACCACATTCTGCATTGCAGCGTCAGGGTTAGAACAGTTCTCTGCAGATAGCTTTTTCTGTGCTTCATATATGTTTGTTTTTGTTGACGTTTGCCCCTGGCTTTCTATTCATCGTGTCTGTTTAATAATGCTCTTTGCTGGGCACTTTCTGATGGTCGTCTGGAAGCATGTGAAAATCACGTAATCTATTGTCTTCTGGTGTAATCCAGGATTGACATTGTGTTTGTTAGTCTTCTGATGTTTTCGTTTCTGACTCTGTCTCGTATTGTTACCTCAAGATCTCTACGTAGACAGGTCATTTCTGTTGTAACAAATTTTCTTTTGGAGTATGTTGTTAGAGTCCACGTATGACATTAGTAGCATAGTGATGGTATGATGATCGTTTTATATAGTGTAGTTTTGGTGTTCACATTCACATATTTGTTTTTGAAAATAGGAGACATTTCCCCGAGATCCGGTACGCTATGTGGCATCTATAGTGGATTTCTTTGTGTCTCCCCCCCCCCCATTCGATGATATAATGCGTCCACGACAAGTACTTTGGAAAATACTATCAACATAGGGGGTTTCGACAACACCTAATCAACTTGTGTTGAAGTAGTTACACAGGTAGTCAATATACAGTTAGAATAAGGGTAGGGCTTTCAGATAAATTCTACATACACTCTGGCGAACGATAAAGATGTGTTTTATCTCCCTTATTATTATTTTGCCTGTTCAAGTTATTAGTCATCGATTAGAATAGTGGTGTTTCTGTCTGTTTTTGCAATCGACATTACTTCGGGTCATTTTTTCTGTGTGTATTTTCATGTTCCTACATGTTGTATGCAGTCTATCTATTATGTTGTCATTACTCGTTTGATGTTGATATTATTACCTGATCTTCTGCTAAGAGATGTTCGTCTGAAGGTTGTTTAGGTTGTCTTTTTCACTAATGTTTACAATTTTACATATACAATCGATATTTCTGATCAATAATAAGGGAGATATAACATATTCTTGTTGTACGCCAGAGTGTATGTGCAATTTATCTGAATGCCAAACACTTGTTCTAACTGCACATTAACTGACTGTGTAACTACTTCTATACAAGTTGATTAGATGTTGTGGAACCACATATTTTATAGTATTTTCCAAAGTTGCTATTTGTCTACTCTGTCGATGCCTTTTTTTTTTTGGTCGAGAAGTGCGATATAGGCCTGCAATTCTTTGTTATTTTCAGTTGTTCTTTATGCCAGTTGTCTAAGTGTACACATGACATCTGTACAGCTCGTGTTCTTACGAAACTCCATACGAGTGTCATTAAGATGTGGTGCTATGATTGCTCGTAATTTTCTTTCTAGAATTCTCATGGAAGTCTGCATGGAAATTAACATTGATAAAAACAAGTTATTGGTAACTAGTGATATCAAACAAGACTGCATGCACATCCGGTAAAACGGTCGCAGACTTTAAGAAGAACATGCAAATATCTCGGGTCCCAAATATGTGACTTCGGGAAATGAGACTAATGAGACATAGAATGGCAAGAATGAATATGATTTGTGCAAACAATAATGAGTAGTTTTAGGACGAAGAGTATCTGTACAAATTGCTCTTGCTAACTATAGTGTGTATGGATGTGGAAGCTGGACACTCAATGCAGACTCGGAAATACATACACGGAAAGTAGGATTCAGGCATTTGAATACAAGTTCTATAGACGTCTTTTAAATAGTGGTCATGTTGAATATCTATAATATAATAACTGTGTTCTATCATCTTCGGAACGCTCTATACATAGCTCATTACGTCACGGAATTCCCGTACGACATCAATCAAAACGATTGGTGTCGTGATGTTATTCAAAGAAGACATTTTTGTATTTGTATAGAAATATTATTGACGCGCTAACAGGTAAACTTCTGTTTCGGATTGTGGGTAAAATTGTCTAAAATACATTATATTTAAAATACACATATAATTTTCTTTAAATGATGGATGAAGATGATCCAATCGCAAGAAAGCGTCAAAAAATAAAAGAGCGAAAAGTTAGATTGTGGAGCCTTCAAAGGCAACAGACATTCGCTCATATTCATGCCACAAATTCTTCAAGCAAGACATAGAATTGAAAGTCAGATGCAAAGAATTTAACAAGAAATCCTTCAACAAAGGCAAACACGACTTGCTAAGGATGCTTATTTGCATCGGCGTCGAGCTAGGCTAGAATCACCAGCGTGAAGAGAAAATCGACACGTTATGAATAGAGAATACCAAAGAGGTCACAGACAGCATGAAACTGTTGAGCAAACGCTGCAGATTCCGAGGCTCACTCATTGTCACAAAAGCATCGAGGTCAAGCAATTTCAAATGAAGCAGCAAATTTTGCTGAGAATCGCGTTGCTGCACATAACTGTAGAATGTTCGATATTATATGTCAATTTTGTGATGCAAAACATTTTTTTGGACGAACGGCCTAACGATGTCAAGTTTACAAGTTGTTGCCGAAATGGAAAGATCATGCTCCCAAAGCCACAAGACAAATACGTTGGAGTATCCCGAGATCCTGAGCTTGATGTTCTCTGATAAAATACGCCCTAAATGCAAGTTTTCCCGAGAATATTTGATCTTATAATATCACTCTTTCTTTCGCGGAGCAAAAATTACGGATTGTTAAAGTCGAGGTCCATATGTCTTAAAGGTCGGGAATCTTCATGGTTTTGTGGTTAAGTTGTTCGTCTTGTTTGCAAGGTGAATTTTTCGGGGGATCCCTGTGGATTATCATCTGAAGCTACGGAGTTACGTGTTATGAGTAGTGCTCTCAGCAGACGACGTGCTGTTTCGTTGAGAGGGATGGAGTATATATAGGAAACCGAGTACAGTGAAGTCAATCCTCTATGACTTTAAAACTATTTTTGAATGCTTTAACAGTTCATGGACAGAATAATCATCAAACTTCTCAAATACAACCGCCATACAACAAATTTCTACAGTTCGCTCACTTTTATGTTCTGGACAGTACTCAAACAACAGACGTTCGACAAGCACACGCAGCAAATGCTACATGCGAAAGAAAAAACTTTTGATACAATCGATCAAATTTTTTCGTCAACATAATAGATTAGCATAATCGTATCAGTTAATGTATGAATCGAAACAAGAGAGATTCAGAATGTTGCTCAGATGGAAGAGTTCTCCCAATAGTAAACATGGTCTTCAAGCGCGATCGCCAATCTGATCATCGTCGCTCTAATGAACCAACACCTAAAGAGGTTGCAATGGTTTTCGTCAATAAAGATGGAGAACTACCTTTTAACAGCGACATTCGCATTTACCCATTGAATCCAGAGAATCTAACAAAGTAGTGCATTAATATAAATATACTTAGCTCGAATATGGATCCACTGTCATAATCGCTTTTGTTCGACAAGCACATTGGCAATGTGATGCATATCAGGGTCATCATCATCGTTAAGTGCCGTCTCCGCAACGAAAGTTGGCTGCAACGGATCTCCAACATCCCCTG
Source organism: Meghimatium bilineatum (assembly GCA_034231615.1). Taxonomy (NCBI): domain Eukaryota; kingdom Metazoa; phylum Mollusca; class Gastropoda; order Stylommatophora; family Philomycidae; genus Meghimatium; species Meghimatium bilineatum. The sequence goes on from CM067298.1 coordinate 4,947,588, forward strand.
TCTCTTGTCTTGGTGGTGCTTTCTGCTAGACAGTAACCTGTCCATAGTGTGATGTTATATCAGGGTAAGCAAACCAATCTATCTATCTATTGGCTTAAACCCTTTGTTGCCTTTCGGTGTCAGGGGTATAAGAGTTTTCTGGAGACGGCCCTCTTGTGCCCTGAGTGCATTGTGGAATTTGTCGCCTCTTTTATTTCAGTTGTCCAGCGTTTTCGTCGTCGGCCTCTAGGTCTACTTTCGCTGTATCTGTGCAGCATAGTTTGCTGTGGTATGCTGTCTGATAGTAGTCTGCTGATGTGTGCAAACCATTTGATCTGTTGTATCTTGATGTATTCTAAGTTTGGGGTGGTGTCGATTTTTTGTCGTATGTCCTGATTCCTCACCCTGTCTCTTAGCGACATTCCTAGGATTCTGCGTAAGCATGCCATTTCAGATGTCACAAGATTACGTTTGCCTTGTACTGTCGCTGTCCATGTTTGGCTTTGGTAGCACAGCGTTGACATAATAATCGTTTTGAATAGTATTATTTTGACATTTAAATCTACGTGTTTGTTTCTGAAGATTGGTGTCATTTGCCCTAGGACTTGGCATGCTTTACTACATCTATTGTGTATTTCTTTGCTACTCTTGCCGTCATTTGTTATATTACTTCCTGGGCATGTGAATTCTGTCACTTGGTTAAGTCTTAACTTGACTTGGTTAATATTTCAGTATATATATCAGTATTTATTTTCAGTATATATATATATATATATATATGTTAGTGTTTGTTTCTGTTCTTCCTATCATGAAGAACATGATATATACGAGGCGTGTTCAAATGAAAACGGGACTTGTGGATTTATTTAAAAAGTATCATACGCAATTTAATATTTTCAACGGAATTGAACAAAGCACCCACTTGTGAATAAGAATGCACCTGGGTTCATCAGAAAAAATCTCCGTATGCATTTAGGCAAGCATCCCACTGTTTAGGTAGACGTCGAATGCCGTCCGAGAAAAAGTTGCGTGGCTGTTCTCTGAACCATGTGGTCACCGCTGTCTTCACGCTGTTGAAACGCTGTCCCTTTAGTGCTTTCTTCAACGGTCCGAACAAATGGAAATCACACGGGGATAAATCGGGACTATAGGCTGGGTGATGAAGAACTTCCCAATTCTTCTTTGCCAATGTTTCCTGCACAATTTTTGCGACGTGCGGACGAGCGTTGTCGTGGAGAAGAATCACACCTTGAGAAAGTCTGCCTGGTCGCTTAGCCTTGATGGCCTTATGCAGCTTGTCTAAAGTGTCTTTATAATGGGCGGCATTGATGTTGACACGTCGCAAAAATTGTGCAGGAAACATTGGCAAAGAAGAATTGGGAAGTTCTTCATCACCCAGCCTATAGTCCCGATTTATCCCCGTGTGATTTCCATTTGTTCGGACCGTTGAAGAAAGCACTAAAGGGACAGCGTTTCAACAGCGACGCAGACGTGAAGACAGCGGTGACCACATGGTTCAGAGAACAGCCACGCAACTTTTTCTCGGACGGCATTCGACGTCTACCTAAACAGTGGGATGCTTGCCTAAATGCATACGGAGATTTTTTCTGATGAACCCAGGTGCATTCTTATTCACAAGTGGTTGCTTTGTTCAATTCCGTTGAAAATATTAAATTGCGTATGATACTTTTTAAATAAATCCACAAGTCCCGTTTTCATTTGAACACGCCTCGTACTTCGGTGTTTTCTATATTTATCTTTATGTTAAATGTATTGCATGTTTGATGTAATCTATCTATTTGTCTTTGTAGTTTTTATTCTGATTATGCCACTAGTGCTTGGTCATCTGCAAACAGTAGTTTGCTTAAGTTATCCTTTAGATTATAAAACCCAATAAATCAATAAATTTTCTCTCGACCGATCCGAACGAAAACCCGTAATCGGTTAGGGTCGCAGGGGTATCAAATTGGATGCATCAACACACAGAATCCTCCAGCGATGTATATCTTCATGAATATTGACGACTGAGGATACATCTTATCTTGTCAAGTCCTTGATAATGTTTGACCATAATTTTATTTGCCAACCTCTGCTTCTTTTCATGACGGTTCTCCTGTAGAATTGTTTTGAGCAGGAATTTTTTTCTTTGCGTGATTATCCATTGAAATATTTCATCGTACGGAAGTTTTAGCTGGTGGAGCTTGTCTTCTCTCCAGATAGAAGATTGACATATTCAGGAGACGCGGTGGTGTAATGATAAGTCATTCACCCACTGACTAGGAGACACAGCGGTGTAATGATAAGTCGTTCACCCACTGACTAGGAGACGCGGCGGTGTAATGATACGTCATTCACCCACTGAATAGGAGACGCGGCGGTGTAATGATAAGTCATTCACCCACTGACTAGGAGACGCGACGGTGTAATGATAAGTCATTCACCCACTGACTAGGAAACCAGAATTTCGAATCCGCTCATTATGTGTGGTTTGAAATAAAAATTACTTCATTGTTCAACCAGCCACTAGAGAGTAGAGCACCATGACTTATGGTTCACCAAGCCATTAATAAGTAGGTGGTTCACCCAGCCACTAGGAAGTAACACACCGGGGCACATGGTTCACCCCATCACTAGGAAGTAGAGTACAAGGACTCATGGTTCACCCAGACACTAGGAAGTAAGACACCAGGGCTCATGGTTCACCAAGCCACTAGGAAGTAAGACACCAGGGCTCATGGTTCACCAAGCCACTAGGAAGTAAGACACCAGGGCTCATGGTTCACCAAGCCACTAGGAAGTAAGACACCAGGGCTCATGGTTCACCCAGCCACTAGGAAGTAAGACACCAGGGCTCATGGTTCACCCAGCCACTAGGAAGTAAGACACCAGGGCTCATGGTTCACCAAGCCACTAGGAAGTAAGACACCAGGGCTCATGGTTCACCCAGCCACTAGGAAGTAAGACACCAAGGCTCATGGTTCACCCAGCCACTAGGAAGTAAGACACCAGGGCTCATGGTTCACCCAGCCACTAGGAAGTAAGACACCAGGGCTCATGGTTCACCCAGCCACTAGGAAGTAAGACACCAGGGCTCATGGTTCACCCAGCCACTAGAAAGTAAGACACCAGGACTCATGATTCACCCAGCCACTAGGAAGTAAGACACCAGGGCTCATGACCACTAAGTCACTAAGACGTAGAGCACCCAGCTCAAGGTTCACCCAGCCACTAAGAAGTAGTGACAGGCAGTTGATCATTTCTGGTCAACCATTGTCTAGGCAGTTGATAATTTTCTGGTCGAGCACTGACTAGGCAGTTGGTCACTAATGAGAAATCGTGTGCCATAATGCTGGAACATAACTTATATTACATTGGCATGTTAGAAACGTATATATTTGACTGTAAATAAACTAATCTACAGGTTATTTAAAAAACCACTATTGATGGTACTGAAACAGCGTACACTTACTTGGATTAGACGTGTAACGAGATGTGACTCACGTTATAAAACTATTTTGAAAGGAGAAGTTGCGGGTTGAGGAGTAGAAGCGGGTAGAAAAAATCTTAGGTTGACAGCATTACGGAATATTCTTGGCGTGTTTCTTACACTCGTCAGAATGGCTGAGGGCAGAGGTGTTTTATTTGCGGGAGGGGGCTTTTTCTGATGTCTCCATCGAAGACCTTCTCAACCTCTCTGCAAGAATCTGGGTAGCTTACACGGAACCTAGAAGCTTACAAAGTGACAGTGAGGACAATGTTCTTTAATGGACACGCCACATAGGTAGATAGTCCCCATAGGTGCATGCATACTTCCTTGACGGGTTATGGATTTTATTGATATTGTTATTAAACTCTTTCATGACTTGATTATTTTTAGGTTTGGACCAAATAATTTTATAAAATTTCCTTATATGTGTTTTTTATTGTATCACTTGACATACTAATATTGATAAATAGTGTATGTATAATACATCATTGGAAAGAGGAATGGATACAGAATATGAATATATAAGTACATTGATGATATTTTATTGCTTCACAAGGTTAGAATTAGCCCTGTGAAGTAATCAAATATCAAAGCCAGTAAAGTGGCGAAAGGTCCTGTAGACCCATGCTATAAAGCCAGTATAGTGGCGATTGGTCCGGAAAGAGTGTGCAAGAAACCAAAATGCAAGTTTGGTTTCTTGCACATTATACAAAATAGGCCCAATCGATTTCAACATTATTTATAAATGGTTTGTTGCGATGTTGCAGAATATATTTCACCAGATAGATTAAATTGTTTCGCCTAGCCGTGCAGATATTTACGGGTCAGTGTTGTGGAGAGTCCACTATTTCCCTATTGTCTATGTCCTATAGTTGGACTCTCAAATAATAATCACTGTGCTCGTGCACGTGTCTCTAGTGCGTCCAAGAATAAACACATCGCCTCATTCTGGATCTACTATCCCTGTATGTCTTTCATATTGTTATGTACCACAAGGGGCAACTGGTCACAACGTTTAGAACGTTTAGGGTCTGAAAATACACAAGATAAAAAATTATTGGGTTCACACGATAACTTTGGGCATTGCATAACATAACGTAACATAACGTGATAGGCCCCCTATACCATAAACGATCCTTCTTTACAAATGTAAATGTACGCCGATGAAGAAGGGGAATAGAGAAATAAAACTAGGTGTTGTTGATAAAGTGATAAAACTAGGTGTTGTTGATAAAGTGATAAAACTAGGTGTTGTTGATAAAGTGGAAACAAATTGGCAATGAGAGTAACATTCAGCGAGATAGGTGACAGACAGGCAGCAGACATACTTATATACAGTGAAATACATTCATTTTGAAAAAAACAGCGGCGGCCATAGAATATAGCTGAGGAAGTGACTGACACCATCTAAGAAGGAATATGACTGAGGAATGACTGCCAGTGTTTAAGAAAGAATGGTGTGACAAGTAGATCCGCAGTGAAACGCCGACATTTTTCCGGAATCGTATGTGTTTTGTTTGTTAGGGGTTTATGCCTCATATGGTCGAGGCCCGCCCCTTTCAACCTAGGACTGGTGTCCATAGTGGTTATATCGAGGCGGTATCGAAATGTGTACAATCGTATGTGTGTATTCATACTCAAACTCTCATCGGATCTCCCGTGTAGTAAGGCAATGGTCCTTCTAGATTTCCAGCTAGATGCAGTCCAGACAAAGGGAATGTCTTGTAATACCGTTTTATTACCGCCATTGGATCAACACACATAGTTTATGCGGTGTGCTTAATATGTATATTTCAGTCTTTACCACTTTAGTTGAACGGTGGACTTGATGAATCAAATCTCTATTAGGTAAGCTGTACGACGAATCAGGTATCCTTACTTAAAGATCCGATCAAATAATATAATGTTTAATTGTAAATTTGAACGCAAATATGTACAATAGGTGGTACCAATATTTGTAAATAAATCTTGCTAGCAACCAGGTACATTGACGGACAACGTTTTGGCTAAACGTCTTCATCGGGACGAAAGACAACAAACGAAGCAAGTAGTATGCCTATACTAAACGTAAGAAAGTACAAATGGTGTGACGATGGTAACAGAAAGCGATTAAGGAGTGGTAAAGAAACATGTCACTGTAAAGAGAAAGATTAGCCCTGGAAGGGCTCTGCAAAGTAAGAGAAGACAGACATAGCATGACGAGAAGAAATTGTAGACATAAAAGTGATGATGATGATATGGAAATAAATCAGAGAGACATGTCCGTTAATTTTCACATTTGCCTTGTGTTACCAGCACTCGTATTTCCAACAACGGGTTGTTTCCCCCCGTCACCGGAGTTTTAACTCATGTTTCCTCCTGTCAACGGGGTTTCAGTTCATGGTTCATTGTATCTGTCATCAACAGGATGCTTGTAGGAGCGCCAAATGCAGATACTGATGACGGGGAGAATTCTGGAGTATTGTTTCTATGTGAAGACGTCATGGACGACAATGAAGCTTGCCAAATTAAACGACGTTTCGGTGACGGCCGACGTAAGTAATTATAATATCAAAATATTTCTTGTGTTTGTTATTCTTCTCATGTTTTCATATATGATTCTGGTGCTTATTGTTACCAGATAATTTTACGTAGAACTCATGTCTGTTGTAACACGTTTTCTTTTGTTTTTTGTTATTGTTTACGTTTCAAATTGGTAGCATATTGATGGTATTATTACAACTTTATATAGGCCTATTGCAGTTTCGTTGTTAATGTCCACATGTTTGTTTTTGAAAATAGCAGACATCTGTCCTAAGATCTGGTATGCACAAAATACCTACTATTTCTTGTTTGTGAACATTTGGGAAGCTGTCCATTTTGTGATGCTCTTTTTCTGTATATAATTATTTTACTTTGAATGATGAACGATTTTACTACTTCACCATAAGACAGGGCTATTCAATTGGCGGCCCGTGGGCCAAATCCGGCCCGCAGAGGCCTAGTAAGTGGCCCGTGGATCATTGTTAAAATAGTGAAATAAAGTTATAAAAAAGGCTGAGATTCGAACCTATGGCCCATGATGATCCCCATTTTCTACATTTTGGCCCACGAGTAAATATAATTGAATTGCCCTGCCATAAGAGATACGTTTAGTGCTCTCTAACCAATAAGAGCGCTAAAAAAGTGTTTCTATATCACTTGTTGTTACCAGGTTTTATTCCTTGCACAATAACGTGTCTCACTTCCTGAACCACACCATTCTTATATTTAACTTTGTCCTACGGAGGTCATCTTTAAGTGGACATAAGAATAGAAATATCAGCTGCATCCATATTTGTATTTTATAGGATGGATAGAAGACGATAATATAGACCAGTTTTTTTCTCAACGTGGGGCCCACAGTCCATCAGGCATTTTGATTTTTCAGGGGGGGGGGCAATTCAAAACTAGTTTATGTACACACAAAAAATGTAGGCCCTTATATGTTACATGGGCGGGGGGCATCAGTATTTTAGAATGATTTAAGTGGGGCATAGTAAACAAAAATTTAAAGAACTTGAGAAACACCGGTCTAGACTTATTTATTAATTGCTTCCCGCACTGTCAATCCTACGTCAGTACACTGGTCTAGACGTATTTGTTGATCGCTTCCCACTCTGTCAATCCTACGTCAGTACACTGGTCTAGACGTATTTGTTGATCGCTTCACACTCTGTCAATCCTACGTCAGTACACGGGCCTAGACTTATTTGTTGATCGCTTCCCACTCTGTCAATGCTACGTCAGTACACTGGTCTAGACGTATTTGTTGATCGATTCCCGCTCTATTAATCTTACGTCAGTACACTGGTCTAGGCTTATTTTTTGGAAACATAAAAGCTGAACAGATGCAATCTTTGCCCTCAAATAACTTCCAGGAAAAGCGACAGAACATAAGCAAAACTTATATTTGGTTTTCGTGGCTCAAGAGACAGCTTTTGACAGAGTGGATAGAGCACAAATATGGATAACATTACAGACATATAGAGTTTCCAAACATCTGATAAGCCTATGTCATAGAATATATACCAACAGTCAACGCGCAGTAAGAACTAGCACAGGAACATCCGATAATTTCCAAATTCACTGGTGGGTGAGACAGAGATGTGTACTATCTCACTTATTGTGTTAATAACATACATGGATCACACTTGCAAAGTAGCAAAGGCAACGGAAGAAAGCAATCTGAAGGATAACTTAAACGAATTGCTATTTGCAGACGACCAATCAATAGTACCACCATCAGAAGAGCAACTACAAAGACAAATAGGCAGATTACATCAAACATGCCAAACCTTTAACATGAAGATAAATATAGAAAAGACCGAAGTAATGAAGATAGGAAGAACAGAAGCAAACACCAACATATATATATATATATATATATATATATATATATATATATATATATATATATATATATATATATATATATATATATATATATATATATTGAAAACAACAGACTTAAACAAGTGACAGAATTCACATACTTAAGAAACAATATAAAAACAGATGGCAAGAGCAACAAAGTAATACACAATAGATGTAGTAAAGCATACCAAGCCCTAGGGCAAATGACACCAATCTTCAAAAACAAAAATGTAGATTTAAACACTAAAATAACACTATTCAAAAGATGATTATGACAATGTTGTACTATCAAAGCCAACCATGGACAACGACAGCACAAAAGACAAACGTTAACTTGTGACAGCTGAAATGGCATGCTTACGCAGAATCATAGGCAAATTACAATCAGACATCATTCCACAGCAAGCTATACTACAAAGAAACAATAAAGGCAGACCTAGAGGCTGACCACGAAAATGATGGAGCACCGAAATAAAAGAGGTGATATATTCCAAAATATACTCAGCAATCATGAGGGCCGTCTCCAGAAAACTCTTCTACCCCTGACCCTGAAAGGCAGCAAGGGGCTTAGCAAATAGATAGATGCAATTTATATATTCTTATTCCCCGTTCTCCATTCGAAGTCATATGCTGATAAGGATTTCATTAATGAAATGTACTGTGGTGACCAGCCCCAAGAGTGGGATGTAATGTACTGTGGTGACCAGCCCCAAGAGTGGGATGTAATGCTTCTACGATAAAACTATTTGAGATGGCTATAGTTTTCTATGTGTGATTTCATACAGTGGGTAGTTGTGTAAAATATATTATGTGTTTCTCGAAATTGTCCACATGCGGCATACATCGGAGCCAATATCTCCGAACTTCCAGTTCATGTGTTGTATCTTCTTCTTCTACTTAGCGTCCATTCTCAAACTCTCGCTGGATCTCTCTTGTAGCAGATCAATGTTCCTACAAAATCTCCAGCAGGATTTAGTCCAGAGAATTGAAATGCGCTGTGTCACAGTTTTATTTGCGTTAATTGTCCGACACATCCGTCTTCAGTGTTTGAGTTTGTTGTGGCTAGTTCTCAGCCTGAAAATATGTGTTTATTCCTTTCTTCCTAGCTTGTAGATAGTAGCAACCTTTTGGCTGCTTTTTTTGTAAGTTGAGTTCCCTTCAATGTCAATTATCATCTAGGATTGCCTGATTGTAGTAACCAATTCTCATCTAGGCTTGCCTGAGTGTAGCAACCAATTATCATCTAGGCTTGCCTGATTGTAGCAACCAATTATCATCTAGGCTTGCCTGAGTGTAGCAACCAATTCTCATCTAGGCTTGCCTGAGTGTAGCAACCAATTATCATCTAGGCTTGCCTGAGTGTAGCAACCAATTATCATCTAGGCGTGCCTTAGTGTAGCAACATATATATCTGCTCAAGCGTACATCGCACAGGCCTCTGTCGTCACACATCTCAATATTTTCCAAGGTCATTGTTGTTTAACATTTAACCTTTTGCTGCTTCCTATTTAATTATCGACCGGATTGCAGACGCCCCAGAATTGTAATAAAATATAAGAATTACCTTGTATTGGCTTAATCTATTGTCTATTGTCCTTCCCCATGTGGTTTCTGATCCACTCTTGCCGTTAAGCGTAGGGGCGGTTGGAGCTCGAGATTCCGTTATAAAGCCAGGTGTGTGACTTCGGCTGTGCTATGACCGTGTCTGTACAGGATGTCCCTGATGTTTTCTATCCATATTTTCTGTGGTCTTCCTCTGGCTTTGTACACTGATCTCATTTGGTTATATGCTTGTACGGGAAACTTTTCTTGATGCATTCTCATAATGTGGCCAAACCACTTGATCTGTTCTCTCTCTATGTAATCTGTACAAGATATTATACATATTCTTTCCCTGATATATTCATTCCGCAATCTGTCAAGCCTGGTGACCCTACAGCTTTCCTCAAGCATTTCATCTCACATGTCACTATCTTTCTGTAATGTGAAGATGAGAGAGACCAGGTTTGGCACTGGTAACACAGTGTTGGTAGGAATATACTGTAGATCATTTATCTCTTAACTTCCATCTCGATCTTGGGATGAAGAAGTAGTGGTGACAGTTGGTATGTTACTGCATTTGACTTTTGACATCTCATCTCTAAATTTCTCTATCGAGGCTTCCATTTTCTGTAAAAATACTACCGAGATATTTGAACTCTGTTACTTGTTTTACTCCTGTATTGTCTATCTGTATGTTTAGTGGACTTGGTGTTCTGTATTTTTTCATGGTTTCTGTCTTTATTGTATTGATCTTCATGTTGTATTTTCTACATGTTGCAGATAATGAGCTAACATGATTTTGTAGTTGTTCTTCGTTTTCATATAGGCCTATGAGGCTCTGATCGTTTGCGAAAAGTAGTTCATTTATTTCATCCGTTGCTTTATCTAACAACGGGTAGGCCTACTATTTAAATATGGTCAACAATATTGTGTTAACTTTCTCTATAGAAAGTAACTATTTAAATACTCAATCTGCGATCTTGTGTTAACTTTCTCTAAAGAAAATCTCTGTTTAAAGACTCAGCTTCCAGGTCCGTAAATACGTTTTCAAAATGGAGGGTTACCTTTTTTAAATGGCAATTCGCCCATTTTCATATGCAGTTCTCTCTTGTTGATGAGAAATGTACTGACCTCGTTTGTAAAAAAAATAAATGTTACGGGAGTGGTTTTTGCCCACCTTTTAGCTAAATTCCTAGAAATAAAAGTAATGTTCTGATATAGAAGGGGCGGAGGGGGGGGGTATGAACACCCAAACAGTAGGTCTATTTGTTAAATATTGCTAGTGCATAAAATCTTCAGCATTCATTCTCAATCTCGGATCTCTCTTGCAGAAGGACAATGATATTACTAGATATCTAGCAGGATGCAATTCAGAGAATGGACACAAGCATTGTGCCGCCATTATATTTCCGCGAATGGCCCAACAAATCCGTCTTCGTTGATAATAATTAAATAAAAACACAGAAATTAGCAGGTAAAAATTGTAATCTGACTCACGATTAAAGGAACAAAAATAATGTAGGCCTATTATCATGATATCTGCCCTGTGTTGTCCCAGCCCTCGCATATCCAGTATCGGTTTGTCTGTCTTCACTAGTGCTTTAGCTTGTGATTATTTGCGAAGAATCTATTTTTACTGTATCTTATACTCAGAAAGTTTAGAAACTGGTATTATGTTTGTTGACATGTTTATTTGTTTGACTTTTCTTACCAGCAAAGCATGGTGGAACAGCTCATGAGGAATTTGGATCTACGCTTGTGATGACCAACTCCAATAAGTTTCTAGTGAGAGCAGGTTATATGTTTAATATAATGCAATAGTATTACATGTTTGTGCTTGAGTGTGATTACTTGTGACAATATAACTATGTGATGTGTCTTTTATAGAATGTTGTTATCACTGTCACTCTGAATGCTTCTTGGTTATGTGAAAGTTGCCCAGCCTCTCCCTATGTTATGTTCAGAAGGTCTTCAATATCCTGTGTCTTTCAAAGTGTTGTTCTGTCTCTTGCCCTATTTCCTGGAATGTTTTCCTCCACTACTAAACTTATTAAACCAATATGTATTTTGATATGTCTAAATTATGTTTACATTGTTATAGGCCTTTTATGCTGGTCTATAGTTTTGAGGAGCCAGTCTTCTTCTATGTTCAGGTCTTTGGGGGCATCTGCGTTGATTCATCTTTCTGTCTATGATATTCTTAGAACCTTTCTAAAACATTTCATTTCAAATGTAGATATCTGCTAAAGATGGATGTGTCGGGCTGATGTCGCAAATTAAACCACTACACCTATACAATGCATTTCCATTCTTTTGAGAGATTTTTCCAGGTAGTTGAATCTGATTTATAGCCAAATTATTGGTAAAAAATGCATAAAAATAACAAAGTTTCCAAATAATGTATACAACACTAAACATGTTGAATGCTATAAAATACTACCTATCTATAAACTTGTATCACCTGTCTCAAACTAGCAATATTAATTCACTGAAACATAGCAAATAATCTAGGGCCTATAGGCCTATGCTATCTCTAACTTAGGCCTACTTTTAGTTCTATTATTTTGAGGGTGAGCTTTCACTAGACATGAAGCAATGAAGGTATCTAAATGTCTTATGCATAGGCCTAGTATACTTACAAAATTTACTTTTTCCAGTGTAATAGCCTAAGTGAATTTTTAGTTAACTATTCTTGAGTGATTTTTGCTACCATGAAAACTTATTCTCCTCATTCGTTGCAACAGTTCTCACTATCCTAGCAAAGCTTTCCCATAGACTTTCTGGAAAATGTTCTTAAACAAGGTCTAGATATGTCCTTAAGGAGAGAGAGTTTACCTTTAAAAATTTAGGTCTTTCATGCATTTTTGTTTTCCTTGAGCAATACCAAACTCATTCAATGTCCTCAAATATACAATTATGTGAAAAACTCTCTTGGCATTGGGGGTTGGGCCTGGTGTGTACTCTTGAACCCACCTTTTGATGAAGTTTTCAGTACTATATGATAATGGGTTTGATAAGGATGGGGTTTGAACCCCCACCCTTTTTTACAGGTATTTTCTCAAGTATCTATTTGAAACATGTAGGGCCTACTCTTTCTTCATTATAAATATGAAGAACAGACAGTATTTATTATTTAGTTAATATTCATAAAAATCAGCATAACACAATTTTTAGTAGGGCCTAATATTTAAACAACAACATATGTAAAAGTTTATGCTTTTGAAAAAAGGCCAAACATTGACATTACTAGAGATGCCTGTTTGGAATTAGTTATATACAACTCTAGAAAATATATTCATCTAGCAGTAAATAAACAAGCTGGCTATCAACAACCACTGCTGGTAGTAGTGAAATGATGTAAACATGTTTGGTTTGGACATGTAATGAGACATATTACACTTTCTAAAATTATTTTGCATTGAACAGTCAAGGGTGGAAGGAGAAGAGGTGAAAAGAAAATCCTGGGATGATAACACCAAGGAATGATCTGTTATAATTTTGTCTACACTTCTATGAATGATTGAGAGGTGTTTGGAGGACTATCTGTGCTGATATCCCCTGACTGGTTATGACTCATGTTATTGTTATTATTATTATTGCAATTAAACAAATAACAAAAAAGTAAAAAATGGCCAAAATAAATTTCATAGTCGATAGCCTTTAAAAATGGCAAACATTTGAGAAATTTGGACATTAGAATGTACAGTATGGCAACAGTGGTTTTCATGTAGCCTACTCCGTAGTAATATAAGAAAATATTGTGTCCATTAAATGTTTTATTGTTGTAACTTATAGATGATGTTTGTTAGGGTATAACAAATAGGGAGGCCCTATAACAAATAGATATCTACTTAGTTGCATAGAAAAGATGTCTGCATGAAGATTGAATCCAATTTAACCATCTAGGCTACTATTTCATATTTATATTGAATTGCATTTTCCCAGTCTTATCATAGATAGCAATCTACAATTTTGTTTCTATTCTGCCAGGTTACTCTGGCAATTTGATCTCTGTATTCCCATTTTGCCCTTATGTTTTCACTATTCTTGTGGGGTGCAAAGGGAACGCATTGCTCTAGGCGGACCCAGGGTTAGCAGATAACCAAGATCCCAAATGTACCTCCACGCGGTGCACCCTGGAAACAGAAATACAGCAGCTCGAGCTGATTCTGGCCAAATCATTTGGGGATCGTGGCCGAGAATGTGGAGGTAGTAGATGGAAAGAGATTTGACTGCACAAGAGACAGACAATATCTCCGACACCACCAGCAGCACCACATATAGCGACACTGTCGACATACAGTGAAGCTAGTCAGTCCAGTCCGAACATTGGAGGAGCGGCCAATGTAAAATGCACGTAAAGATAGATGCATGGCGAGAGACAAATAGATTTTATACCGAGCACAATGAAACAATGAAATGGCAGAACAGCGCTAGAGGGCAGCGCGAACTGCAAATAGAAAGTGAAAAGTCCCTAGGAAAGGGGAACTACAAGCTCCGTCAGCTCGAGTGGAGCTTCTAGTTACCTGTGTTCCTTACAGGCAGAGACCCAGACCCATCCATTGGCGTTTGGTAAAGCAAGAAGACCTAACCCAACTCTAATGTCGAGCCTTCCTAAACCGGAAATATGCTCGCGAAGAGAAAGGGTTCCGTACTCGATGCAATCTGGCACAAAAGGGACAACGATTTAGCCCTGGCCCAACTCTACTGTCAGGTTTTCCTACACCAGAAATACACTTGAAGAGAGAAAGGGTTCAGTACCTGATGGGCTCAGGCGCTATTGGGACAAGGACGCTCAGCTCGAGAACGCCTTGCTCTCAAACGCGTGGTGTGAGACTCGAACTTGGACAAGGGGTACACGATGTCGGTGAATGACACCTCGGCTAAGAGGGCGAAAGAGCCAGGGTCCAACTCCTCTGTTGAGTTCTTCCCCTTAAGGAACCAGGCTCATGGATGAGAAACGGTTCAGTACCCAATGGGCACAGGCACAGCACGTCCAATTACACGAGGCAAGTTCATAGACAGTGGAACACTTCGTTCGAGTCAGACAAGAGCAAAAAATCGTCTGGGCGAAGAGTCTCCACTACGCGTGCCTGGAGACAGATATAGAGACTGTCACAGGCTAAGGGTAGCCCACCCGAATTGTCAAGGCATGCCGAAATCGGATGTGCTAGGCCTACAAGGCGCATAACGGTGGCACAACGTAATCACGCTCCCGGCGGAAATCGCACGGATATCCGTGATGGTTACAATGGAGCGAACGAAAAACAAACAAACAACTATTCTTGTTTTAGGCCTATATTCAATGTATTATCTCTCAAGTCTATTTCAGGTGTGTAGCCCAAATTGGAAGGACACTGATAATCGGCTGTTCACATTCCTTCTTGGAAGATGCACATTGACTGATCTGGATGGCCCAGTGAGTACATACGGCCCATATGCTATTATTGTTTCATTGACTACTTTTATAAATGATGTAAACTTGAAAATGTATGAAATGGGGATGTTTTGACTATCTATCTATTGGATGTATCCTTTACAGAACATTGTCCTCACTGCCATTACGTAAGCCACTCGATACAGTGCAAACTGCCACGCCTCTCTGCCAGTGTCATATTCAGAAGGTCTTCAATGGCACATGTCCATTGTAGTCTTGGTCTGCCTCTTGTTCTTTTGCCTGGAACTTTTCCCTCCATGATTAATCTTTCTAAACCATTGTGTATCTGTACATGTCTGAAAAATGTTAGCTTGCGTTTTCTTAAGTTTTTAGAAGCTAATCGTTTTCTATTTTTCAGGTCTTTGCGGACGTCTGTGTCCATCGTTTGTCATTCAGTCCATGATATTCTTAGGAACTTTTTATAACATTTCATTTCAAATGTTGATATTTTCTTTTTCATTGCAGATTTCATTGCCCCCATCTCATGATCACTGCAAAGATATAACTTCTTAATGGTTGTAACCTTGTTTTTCTGTGTGCCCCTTGCCATAGATTTATCATGTGATGTTTCTTAATGGGCCATGGCTATCCCTTTCTGATCTCTGCTGAGCAATCTCCTGTTGTGTAGAAGGTTGACTTGAAATATTCAAAGTTGCTGACATTTTCTAATTGTTCTTTGTCAATGACTTTTGTAGGTGAACTCACATCTTTGGTTATATGCATTATTCTGTTCTTGCATTGATGAAAAAGGTTTAGTGTCTTGTTATGCTATTTCACTGATTTAATCAAGTATTAAAACATGTTGGGCTCCTTGATATTAGGGTGATGTCACCAGCATAATTTGTTTTTATAATTTCATATCCCCCTATATTGAAAATATATGAAAATTGAATCCAATTTAACCATCTAGGCTACTATTTCATATTTATATTGCATTGCATTTTCCCAGTCTTATCATAGATAGCAATCTACAATTTTGTTTCTATTCTGCCAGGTTACTCTGGCAATTTGATTTCTGTATTCCCTTTTTTGCCCTTATGTTTTCACTATTCTTGTTTTAGGCCTATATTCAATGTATTATCTCTCAAGTTATACAGGTTTTCTCGTACATTTTACAGAATTTTTTAATGTGAATATGAGAGAACTTCATAATTTATTAAAACTTGTATGACTATATCTAATATAGTGTATGCATCAACATATATATTATGATGCCTAGTTCATATGTTGTTTTTCTGATGTTGCAGGAAATGCGACAGTATTATCCTTATTTCCCGCATAAACCCAAAATTCCGTACATGACTGAGATTGAAGGAAGACAAGAATATGTCAATGGGATGGCTTCTTTTGGATTCTCTGCTGACTCAGACAAGGTATGCTACATGATTGATCAAAAATTTGCTCATTCGCTAAACTACAAGCAACTAGATGCTGAAAGGGATAGGATTGTAGAGTTTAAATCACCAACCTCCACAACCAAACCCAATCCTATTGTAGGAAATAGAACATTATCATTAGTAATACAATTAAAAATGTTGGTTCTCTCCTAGAACGAAGGTCCCGGAAGTCACACTTTTCAATATACCGGCTTTGTGTTTTTAATAATTTATATTCCGGTTTCTAGTTTTCAACACACCAGTGGCAGTGACCTGTTGCCAACTCAGAAGTTTTGCAGCCTAATTAATCCAGGTTAGTGGGTATGCAAGTCTAGCTGTATGAAAAAATGTGAATGCTGAGAGTATGGCAAAATGTAAACATTAGGCCTATGTCATGAGTGCTGCAAAATGTAAACATGGCCAAACTGTAAATATGACCTAAAGAACTGATTTATCAAACTCGTTTTGTTTTTAATGACTGACTAATGCACTGACAGCTATAATATGCTAATATGCTGCTGAAAAATAATGTCAAAATCTGCATTTTAGTAACATATGCTATATTTGAGTAACATATGCTATCTATTTGAGTAACATATGCTGTCTAATTTAGTAACATATGCTGTCTAATTTAGTAACATATGCTATCTATTTGAGTAACATATGCTGTCTAATTTAGTAACATATGCTATCTATTTGAGTAACATATGCTGTCTAATTTAGTAACATATGCTATCTAATTTAGTAACATATGCTATCTATTTGAGTAACATATGCTGTCTATTTGAGTAACATATGCTATCTATTTGAGTAACATATGCTATCTATTTGAGTAACATATGCTGTCTATTTGAGTAACATATGCTGTCTATTTGAGTAACATATGTTGTCTAATTTAGTAACATATGCTGTCTAATTTAGTAACATATTCTGTCTAATTTAGTAACATATGCTGTCTAATTTAGTAACATATGCTATCTATTTGAGTAACATATGCTGTCTATTTGAGTAACATATGCTGTCTAATTTAGTAACATATGTTATCTATTTGAGTAACATATGCTGTCTATTTGAGTAACATATGCTGTCTATTTGAGTAACATATGCTATCTATTTGAGTAACATATGCTGTCTATTTGAGTAACATATGCTGTCTAATTTAGTAACATATGTTATCTATTTGAGTAACATATGCTGTCTATTTGAGTAACATATGCTGTCTAATTTAGTAACATATGCTATCTATTTGAGTAACATATGCTGTCTATTTGAGTAACATATTCTGTCTAATTTAGTAACATATGCTGTCTAATTTAGTAACATATGCTGTCTAATTTAGTAACATATGCTATCTATTTGAGTAACATATGCTGTCTAATTTAGTAACATATGCTATCTATTTGAGTAACATATGCTGTCTAATTTAGTAACATATGCTATCTAATTTAGTAACATATGCTGTCTATTTGAGTAACATATGCTATCTATTTGAGTAACATATGCTATCTATTTGAGTAACATATGCTGTCTATTTGAGTAACATATGCTGTCTATTTGAGTAACATATGTTGTCTAATTTAGTAACATATGCTGTCTAATTTAGTAACATATTCTGTCTAATTTAGTAACATATGCTGTCTAATTTAGTAACATATGCTATCTATTTGAGTAACATATGCTGTCTATTTGAGTAACATATGCTGTCTAATTTAGTAACATATGTTATCTATTTGAGTAACATATGCTGTCTATTTGAGTAACATATGCTGTCTAATTTAGTAACATATGTTATCTATTTGAGTAACATATGCTATCTATTTGAGTAACATATGCTGTCTATTTGAGTAACATATGCTGTCTAATTTAGTAACATATGTTATCTATTTGAGTAACATATGCTGTCTATTTGAGTAACATATTCTGTCTAATTTAGTAACATATGCTGTCTAATTTAGTAACATATGCTGTCTAATTTAGTAACATATGCTATCTATTTGAGTAACATATGCTGTCTAATTTAGTAACATATGCTATCTAATTTAGTAACATATGCTATCTATTTGAGTAACATATGCTGTCTATTTGAGTAACATATGCTATCTATTTGAGTAACATATGCTATCTATTTGAGTAACATATGCTGTCTATTTGAGTAATATATGCTGTCTATTTGAGTAACATATGTTGTCTAATTTAGTAACATATGCTGTCTAATTTAGTAACATATTCTGTCTAATTTAG
Source organism: Meghimatium bilineatum (assembly GCA_034231615.1). Lineage (NCBI taxonomy): Eukaryota > Metazoa > Mollusca > Gastropoda > Stylommatophora > Philomycidae > Meghimatium > Meghimatium bilineatum. Next base: position 4,966,045 of record CM067298.1, read on the forward strand.
TAACATATGCTGTCTAATTTAGTAACATATGCTATCTATTTGAGTAACATATGCTATCTATTTGAGTAACATATGCTATCTATTTGAGTAACATATGCTGTCTATTTGAGTAACATATGCTGTCTATTTGAGTAACATATGTTGTCTAATTTAGTAACATATGCTGTCTAATTTAGTAACATATTCTGTCTAATTTAGTAACATATGCTGTCTAATTTAGTAACATATGCTATCTATTTGAGTAACATATGCTATCTATTTGAGTAACATATGCTGTCTATATGAGTAACATATGCTGTCTAATTTAGTAACATATGCTGTCTAATTTAGTAACATATGCTGTCTAATTTAGTAACATATGCTGTCTAATTTAGTAACATATTCTGTCTAATTTAGTAACATATGCTGTCTAATTTAGTAACATATGCTATCTATTTGAGTAACATATGCTGTCTATTTGAGTAACATATGCTATCTATTTGAGTAACATATGCTATCTATTTGAGTAACATATGCTATCTATTTGAGTAACATATGCTGTCTATTTTAGTAACATATGCTATCTATTTGAGTAACATATGTTGTCTAATTTAGTAACATATGCTGTCTAATTTAGTAACATATGCTGTCTAATTTAGTAACATATGCTGTCTAATTTAGTAACATATGCTGTCTAATTTAGTAACATATGCTGTCTAATTTAGTAACATATGCTGAATTTTAATAACATGTGTTTTCTATTTTAGTAACATATGCTATCTAATTTAGTAACATATGCTGTCTAATTTAGTAACATATGCTGTCTATTTTAGTAACATATGCTGTCTAATTTAGTAACATATGCTGTCTATTTTAGTAACATATGCTGTCTAATTTAGTAAAATATGCTATATTTTAGTAACATATGCTATATTTTAGTAACATATGCTGTCTAATTTAGTAACATATGCTGTCTAATTTAGTAACATATGCTGTCTAATTTAGTAACATATGCTGTCTATTTTAGTAACATATGCTATCTATTTTAGTAAAAAACCTAGTCAAGTAAATTAGACTAGTGTGTGGATTTTTCTGTCAGTAGTTGCATCTGCCATTCATTCAGTTGTGTTCATCAGTCGCAATAACAGTCTCTTGATCCTTGATAGGTACAAGCATCACAGCATTGGGGACATTCCCAAATATGCTCTGCTTGCTGTTCAGTCAGCCATCTAAAAGTGTAAAAACTCAGTGTCCCAGTCAGTTGCTGATTGTGTGTCCTTCTGATCTTATCAGAGAGGAAGCACTTTCTCCTGATGCCTCTAGTCCCTCACATTTCTACCATTATCTGAATATGTACATTGTCGTTTTGATTAAATTTTTTCATAGTGTATAAATGGCTGCTCTAATTAATTCAATCCTATATATCTATCCTAACAGTTTCTATCTGTCTATTGTAATTTCTCTGCTTTTGCTGTGAGGCCGCGCAGGATTGAATTACGATCAGTTTTCAGGCTATGATATGTTTCATCACTTCATATGCAGTAATAATGTACTTTGTCAGAATGTTGATAATTCCTTCAATCCATCTTCTTCTTGGTCTTCCTCTATACTTTGCTGTTTCCATTTTCATGTTGCATACTCTTGTCACTTGCCAATAAGGATTCATTCTCATTTGGTGGCCGAACCATTTCAATCTCTGTTTTTTTAATATATTTTACCGCTAACGTTGTTCCAACTGTTCTAGTAATCTCCTGATTCCTCACATGATCACTTCTTTTTCTGTTTGCTGTTTTTCTTAGAAATCTCATTTCACACTTAGTAGGCTTTCTCTCTTGTTCTTTAGTTAGAGTGCATTGATAACACAATGTTGGGATAAATATTTAATTTATGATTTGCCATTTGGTTTCCATCACGATAGATGCGTGTTTCAAAATTGGCGTACGTTCCGATCACTGACAGATTTTCTCATTTTCTTGCATAGGCTGATGTTGACGTAGCACTTATCGGAATGTGTTGCGCGCTGTGAAGCCAGTTTCTAATTAACTCTTTCAGGACCTGAGTATTTTTAGGTTTGGACCAGATTAAATTTTAAGTGTAGAAAAATTTCCTTACATGTGTTCTTCATTGTATCCCTTGACATACTAATATTGATAAATAGTGTATGTGTAATATATCATTGGAAAGGGGAATGGATACAGAATATGAATATATAAGTACATTGATGATATTTGATTACTTCACAAGATTAGAGTTATTAAAACACAAAAAAAGAAAATGAAAATGTAAATTTATTAGTATAAATATTGTGACTTACCCAAATGTGTCCATACTTATCATTGATTATATCCATTTGTCAAGAATGTTTACACAAGTATATTCAATTCTCTTCATTATGCATTTATTTGATGAATTTCTATCAATAAATGTTAAAGTTATGTTAATTTTTCTGAATGACACCAGAAGCAATAAAAATATGAAAATATTTACATCCAGTCAAGGCTTTATTATTTACAAGTTTTTATTTGTTACAAATGAGTTCAGCTTATGTGAACATCCTATGCAGTAGTAGCTACTGCGCTTTCGTATTTGCTTAGTAGCACAATGAGCACATTGCCTGTCTTTTCCACCGGAGTCAATGAGATGGGTGGTTCCCTGATACCTTTCAAGCTCTGTATTTACTGTTTTTCTTCCTGGCTTGGACAATAAAGCAGCATCAATGTTATTAGGTGCCTCTAATTCAAATAAACTACATAGCTCCTCTATCAATATGTCCTTGAAGTTTGAAAGGGGCATAGGCTTCTCTGCGCAAGGGCGGCTAAGTGTGTATAAAATGTGGGCGTTGAGTTGTGTTATTTCCAACACCCACATAAATACTTTTTTCCACCACTTTACTGTTTTTCTTGTGTGGTTTCCATAATATGAAATCATCTTATCTACTCTATCACATCCATTCATTGACATATTGTAATTATGAATGGGTGATGGTTTCCAGACTTCGCTCCTACCCTCAATTCTAATTTCACATGTTGCGCTTCCACATGTTGTTACCAGTTGGCAAGGTTTCTTCGATTTTTTATCTCTCCAGCTGACACACATAACTTTATCTTCATCATTTATGAACCATTTTGGTTGATTGACAGCTATTTTCTTATTCTTAATTTCTTGTGGAAACCCTCGTCTGTTCGCATTGAGAGTTCCAGTATAATGGTGATTTCTCTGCCGCAGAAACTGGACAAGAGGTAAGGACGAATAATACCTGTCAGCAAACAAATGGTGATGTCCTGTGATGCCTTCTAGTAGTTTGTCAAAAATTTTGACAGCATGGGTAGACTTTGTATCAGTTTCCAGCCTGTATGTCGTGTCCGCACCAAAATATACCAGCAGGTTGAAAACATATCCGGAGATGGAGTCGCAGAGTCCGTATGATTTTATATGATATTTTTTTGGCTTGCTTGCATTATATTGCTTGTGCTTAAACCTTCCCTTGTGGCCTATAACCATCTCATCTATACATATGTTTTCAGAAGGATAGAATGCATTCTGAAAGCTTGCAACTAATTCATTTATGAACGGCTCTATTTTAATTTTACCCTGTGCATCAGCTCCAGCCGCATGAAGCATTGATTGGTAAATCAATAAAAATTTGGTTTTGCTGAAAATTGATCCAAACCAGGGGCTACTTCTGTGTGTTTTTGTGGACCAAAAATCTTTTATGGAATGTTTGGGGTCCAAACCCATGTTTATCAGGGTGGCGAGAAACTTCATAAAAATATTTCGGTCGAGCGCAGTCCATTTTGAATAAGTAGAATATTTCCTTCGAGGTGTATTCATTTCCAATTTCTGCTGGGCATAAGAGTTTACATTGGCTATTAGATTGTCAATTATTGGTTCGGTCATCAAGGATAGTAAACACTGGAGAGGTGAGGCATTTTCAGGAAGGCCAAGTTTTCAGCCAGAATGTATCTGTCTGAAGTGAGACACTCCTATACTCTCTCCTTCTAGGGCTTCACGCCACACAGCATCAGTCCTAGGCCTACCTTGTCGATCTGTGGAAGTATGATTCATAGGCCTACTTGTAGCATTAGTAGGCCTAGAAGTACCAGCTAAATCCTCTGAATCAGTAGATTCATCACTACTATTAGATGCTTCTTCAGAGGAACTAACATTACTTGATCTGATGCAAGCTGTTAAATTTTTTATAAAACCTACACCAGTTTGCTTTGGTTTCTTACCTTTCGACAAGTCACTAGGCCTATAATCACTATCGGAATCATCATTATCAGATTCACTAACTAGCAAGCTCTGAAACATAACCATAGCTTGTTCTGCACTGTATCTAGAAGAAGTGGGCGTTGCCATTTTTTTCAGAAATAAAAGTTACAGAATATGTCGATCACAAATCTTCTTGTACACACCACATGTGTTTGGGTACCGGTTGTAAAACGGAAGAGGATCTTTCCCGGATGTAACATAAAAACTTGAACTGGGCAAAACGAAATATAACTGATCAATATATGATCGATCTAAGACGTTGATCAAATCAAAGCCAGTATACTGGCGATTGGTCCGGAAAGAGTTAAGAATCATGTCTTATCGTGTGCAAAATAAACCTGTGTCTGTTTAGAAATTGCTGCCATAATTAGACGCATTAATCTTTGTTTTGGTAGTTATAGTTGTTTATATTTACAATTACTTGTTCTTTTCTCACCAGAAATCTATTTTTGTGTTTGGAGCTCCAGGAGTTCTTATGGCAGAAGGTGATCACATATTTACCAACTAAGAATAGCATATTTATACATACATGTTTTATGATAAATAGAAATATTGAGTGTACACATTTTATGAAACAATAATTTTTCATAGTTAAGTTTAAAGATTCAAGTTTATAGTTTATATGTAATACATTTTATCAACATTGCATCTCCATTTATGTAACAATGTATGATACGTTTGTATTACCGTATATTCCCAGATATCAACCAATAATGTTTGCATTTTTTCACTATTGATGTGGAGATTTTGACTTTTAGGCCTAAATGCATGCAATAAAAAGTGTATTTTTTAAAATTACCAGTAGAAACAAAAATGATAACATAGAATACAGTCACATGTTAATAATATGAAAAAATTACTCACATGTTAATAATATGAAAAAATTACTCACATATTAATAATATGGAAAAACTTACCAATGTGAAGAGTCATTCAAATACTTCAAAGTGAGAATCATTGTCTGAAACAGTTCACGAATTTCATCCTCTATCATGGGAACTTTAGTGTGACTATCATCATTCTCTGTTTCATTTTCTACTGTTACATTGTCATCATCTTTATCATCTTCAAAGATAGTGTCAATCTCACTTCCATCAGTTGCATTACTGATGGAGCCCTTTTTGAAAGGTCAGATGATCCTCTGACCACAATTCTTTGACCTATTTAGCAATTGACCCATCCTCCATACAACCTAAAACAACAGTAAAACACATCTTCTCATGTCCAGTCATCTCTTCACACTTTTTCGCTCCACCATTGAATTTCATAGAACATTTAAGAGCACAGCAAAAATTGACCTGATCCATTCATTGACCATTCTTTGAATTTGTCATAATGGCTGATGTTATCATTGTAGCTGTGCTTTGTTGCTGAGACAGTGCTGAATGAATGAATAAATCCAATATCTTGAAACACTGGTGGTCACAGTTTTAATGAGTTTGACATTTATTCTGGGAAAAGATTGCACGAAATGAGAGCCAAAAATTAACGCTGTGACCAGTTTCATGTTTCAGAAGAAGTTTGCAGCAGGTCTGCTTCTGGGTTAAATAAGAAGTCTGTATGTAGTAGGTCTGCTTCTGGGTTAAATAAGAAGTCTGTATGTAGTAGGTCTGCTTCTGGGTTAAATAAGAAGTCTGTATGTAGTAGGTCTGCTTCTGGGTTAAAGTCTGTATGTAGTAGGTCTGCTTCTGGGTTAAATAAGAAGTCTGTATGTAGTAGGTCTGCTTCTGGGTTAAATAAGAAGTCTGTATGTAGTAGGTCTGCTTCTGGGTTAAATAAGAAGTCTGTATGAAGTAGGTCTGCTTCTGGGTTAAATAAGAAGTCTGTATGTAGTAGGTCTGCTTCTGGGTTAAATAAGAAGTCTGTATGTAGTAGGTCTGCTTCTGGGTTAAATAAGAAGTCTGTATGTAGTAGGTCTGCTTCTGGGTTAAATAAGAAGTCTGTATGTAGTAGGTCTGCTTCTGGGTTAAATAAGAAGTCTGTATGTAGTAGGTCTGCTTCTGGGTTAAATAAGAAGTCTGTATGAAGTAGGTCTGCTTCTGGGTTAAATAAGAAGTCTGTATGTAGTAGGTCTGCTTCTGGGTTAAATAAGAAGTCTGTATGTAGTAGGTCTGCTTCTGGGTTAAATAAGAAGTCTGTATGAAGTAGGTCTGCTTCTGGGTTAAATAAGAAGTCTGTATGTAGTAGGTCTGCTTCTGGGTTAAATAAGAAGTCTGTATGTAGTAGGTCTGCTTCTGGGTTAAATAAGAAGTCTGTATGTAGTAGGTCTGCTTCTGGGTTAAATAAGAAGTCTGTATGAAGTAGGTCTGCTTCTGGGTTAAATAAGAAGTCTGTATGTAGTAGGTCTGCTTCTGGGTTAAATAAGAAGTCTGTATGTAGTAGGTCTGCTTCTGGGTTAAATAAGAAGTCTGTATGTAGTAGGTCTGCTTCTGGGTTAAATAAGAAGTCTGTATGAAGTAGGTCTGCTTCTGGGTTAAATAAGAAGTCTGTATGTAGTAGGTCTGCTTCTGGGTTAAATAAGAAGTCTGTATGTAGTAGGTCTGCTTCTGGGTTAAATAAGAAGTCTGTATGTAGTAGGTCTGCTTCTGGGTTAAATAAGAAGTCTGTATGAAGTAGGTCTGCTTCTGGGTTAAATAAGAAGTCTGTATGTAGTAGGTCTGCTTCTGGGTTAAATAAGAAGTCTGTATGTAGTAGGTCTGCTTCTGGGTTAAATAAGAAGTCTGTTTGTAGCAGGTCTGTTTCTGGGTTAAATAAGAAGTCTGTATGTAGTAGGTCTGCTTCTGGGTTAAATAAGAAGTCTGTATATAGTAGGTCTGCTTCTGGGTTAAATAAGAAGTCTGTATGTAGTAGGTCTGCTTCTGGGTTAAATAAGAAGTCTGTATGAAGTAGGTCTGCTTCTGGGTTAAATAAGAAGTCTGTATGAAGTAGGTCTGCTTCTGGGTTAAATAAGAAGTCTGTATGTAGTAGGTCTGCTTCTGGGTTAAATAAGAAGTCTGTATGTAGTAGGTCTGCTTCTGGGTTAAATAAGAAGTCTGTATGTAGTAGGTCTGCTTCTGGGTTAAATAAGAAGTCTGTATGTAGTAGGTCTGCTTCTGGGTTAAATAAGAAGTCTGTATGAAGTAGGTCTGCTTCTGGGTTAAATAAGAAGTCTGTATGTAGTAGGTCTGCTTCTGGGTTAAATAAGAAGTCTGTATGTAGTAGGTCTGCTTCTGGGTTAAATAAGAAGTCTGTATGTAGTAGGTCTGCTTCTGGGTTAAATAAGAAGTCTGTATGTAGTAGGTCTGCTTCTGGGTTAAATAAGAAGTCTGTATGTAGTAGGTCTGCTTCTGGGTTAAATAAGAAGTCTGTATGAAGTAGGTCTGCTTCTGGGTTAAATAAGAAGTCTGTATGTAGTAGGTCTGCTTCTGGGTTAAATAAGAAGTCTGTATGTAGTAGGTCTGCTTCTGGGTTAAATAAGAAGTCTGTATGTAGTAGGTCTGCTTCTGGGTTAAATAAGAAGTCTGTATGTAGTAGGTCTGCTTCTGGGTTAAATAAGAAGTCTGTATGTAGTAGGTCTGCTTCTGGGTTAAATAAGAAGTCTGTATGTAGTAGGTCTGCTTCTGGGTTAAATAAGAAGTCTGTATGTAGTAGGTCTGCTTCTGGGTTAAATAAGAAGTCTGTATGTAGTAGGTCTGCTTCTGGGTTAAATAAGAAGTCTGTATGTAGTAGGTCTGCTTCTGGGTTAAATAAGAAGTCTGTATGTAGTAGGTCTGCTTCTGGGTTAAATAAGAAGTCTGTATGTAGTAGGTCTGCTTCTGGGTTAAATAAGAAGTCTGTATGTAGATAAAAGGATCCAGAATAAAATAATGATAGGCCTATGACTGATGCATGATTTCATATCAGTCATGTCAGGTCCAGTAGCACAGAATCAGTCATGTCAGGTCCAGTAGCACAGAATCAGTAATGCCAGGTCCAGTAGCACAGAATCAGTTATGTCAGGTCCAGTAGCACAGAATCAGTCATGTCAGGTCCAGTAGCACAGAATCAGTTATGTCAGGTCCAGTAGCACAGAATCAGTAATGCCAGGTCCAGTAGCACAGAATCAGTTATGTCAGGTCCAGTAGCACAGAATCAGTCATGTCAGGTCCAGTAGCACAGAATCAGTTATGTCAGGTCCAGTAGCACAGAATCAGTTATGTCAGGTCCAGTAGCACAGAATCAGTCATGTCAGGTCCAGTAGCACAGTCATGTCAGGTCCAGTAGCACAGAATCAGTCATGTCAGGTCCAGTAGCACAGAATCAGTCATGTCAGGTCCAGTAGCACAGTCATGTCAGGTCCAGTAGCACAGAATCAGTCATGTCAGGTCCAGTAGCACAGAATCAGTTATGTCAGGTCCAGTAGCACAGAATCAGTTATGTCAGGTCCAGTAGCACAGAATCAGTTATTTCAGGTCCAGTAGCACAGAATCAGTCATGTCAGGTCCAGTAGCACAGTCATGTCAGGTCCAGTAGCACAGAATCAGTCATGTCAGGTCCAGTAGCACAGAATCAGTTATGTCAGGTCCAGAAGCACAGAATCAGTTATGTCAGGTCCAGAAGCACAGAATCAGTTATGTCAGGTCCAGTAGCACCGAATCAGTTATGTCAGGTCCAGTAGCACAGAATCTGTCATGTCAGGTCCAGTAGCACAGAATCAGTTATGTCAGGTCCAGTAGCACAGAATCAGTTATGTCAGGTCCAGTAGCACAGAATCAGTAATGCCAGGTCCAGTAGCACAGAATCAGTTATGTCAGGTCCAGTAGCACAGAATCAGTTAGGTCCAGTAGCACAGAATCAGTTATATCAGGTCCAGTAGCACAGAATCAGTCATGTCAGGTCCAGTAGCATAGTCATGTCAGGTCCAGTAGCACAGAATCAGTCATGTCAGGTCCAGTAGCACAGAATCAGTTATGCCAGGTCCAGTAGCACAGAATCAGTCATGTCAGGTCCAGTAGCACAGAATCAGTCATGTCAGGTCCAGTAGCACAGAATCAGTCATGTCAGGTCCAGTAGCACAGAATCAGTCATGTCAGGTCCAGTAGCACAGAATCAGTTGTCAGGTCCAGTAGCACAGAATCAGTCGTCAGGTCCAGTAGCACAGAATCAGTTGTCAGGTCCAGTAGCACAGAATCAGTCGTCAGGTCCAGTAGCACAGAATCAATTGTCAGGTCCAGTAGCACAGAATCAGTCGTCAGGTCCAGTAGCACAGAATCAGTCGTCAGGTCCAGTTTCATTAATATGGATGTCCATATTGATTCAGATTTCTGGAAAAACAAAAAGTCATCAGTAACTATTATAAATATGGATGTTTTTATAAGAATGTTCATATACATTGTAAAACAATTTAAATTTATGGAAAAACAGTTAATAGCTATGCACATTTCAGCAATATGCCTATGGTAGACCTACTTCAGTGAATATGTTCTATTTTGGAAACCATTTTTGCCACTATGGAAGATAACACATCAAATTGGCTGCATGATTTAGGGAACAAGTAGACCTCTTTTTTTCATATTTTTGTACAGCCATCCAAGATGAAGGAAATTTTACTGTTAGCTAATTATGAAAACCTTCAAAGCAATAATGTTTTATTTAATCATCAGTCATGTCTTCAGCTCATTCAGAATTACTGCTGTCAAATGGAACTAATGATAGTGTTTTATTTCATCAAAAGGTTCTGTAATTATTGAAGATATGAATACCAATGAGCGTTCAGAAGCCACCTCAAAATGGACAAATAAACTAACAACCACAGCTTATGGATATCTAGGTAAGTCCCTTCCACTTTGAATTCTAGTCTCAATTATCTCACAGTAAAGTGGAGAACTCAATACTGAGGGAAGCCAATATATATAGGATAACCGGGAGCAAAGATGTACGCGGGGAAAAGATGTGCATGGGTTTCTTTTTGGAACTGTGGGTTTTCCCCGTACACAACAAAATGCCAACATCCAATTCTGCCACTAATCAAAGTTTCATCAGTCAAGGGCAGGTCATTTTTGAACAATGAAGTAAAACCATTTTTCACTGTTTTCGATGTAACATATTTTTTTCATTTTCTCACTCTTTGTCCGCTGTTATCATTACTGCCATGTTATTTTACGTGTCTAAACTGAAGCATATATTGTATTGTTAAGTTATTGAGCATGTTACCTTGTCAAGATACTTTGGTTTTTTGTGTGTGACATTTTATAAAGATTGTTAACATTGTGATCTGGGGTAAATCTGTGCACAGCTAGTGGTGCAAACATGCACAGCGGATTCACTGCACACATTTGCCCCAGTCATTGCCCCTTCATGTGTCAAGTTATGTTTCTTTTTATTAATTACAAATGGAAAGTGAGGAAAATGAAACTGCTGACTGAAAATAAATCTGTTGCCTCAGTCATAGATGCACAATCTCCACTGGTCATAGACGCACAATCATATGCCAATCCATGTGAAATTATCTCTACCACAGAAGACACATGGGAATGTCACGTCACTGGGTTGCTGCTCTTCATCATGGGAATGTCACGTCACTGGGTTGCTGCTCTTCATCATGGGAATGTCATGTCACTGGGTTGCTGCTCTTCATCATGGGAATGTCACGTCACTGGGTTGCTGCTCTTCATCATGGGAATGTCACGTCACTGGGTTTCTGCTCTTCATCATGGGAATGTCACGTCACTGGGTTTCTGCTCTTCATCATTCTTTCACTCTGCTCATGAATTAATTCTTAAATGTTTAGCACTATTATGAAGGCTAGTTCTCTGTGCAACACAATCTTCTGGCAGGTTTTCCCAGTTATCAGGCACTACAACACAGGAATTCATATATGTTTTGCTGACATTTTTGTATCACAGTTTTGTCTGCTTCTTCTTCATGCATCATGTGAGAGCTCCCTATATAGTAGCTGTTTTGGAGTGCAGCTTCTATATGTGTCATATCAATCTATCAATAACCCAAATCCCTTCAGGGTCGTAGGGGTACCACATTGGATGTTTGAGCACACAGAGTCAGGGCCCTAGGGGTACCACATTGGATGCTTCAGCACACAGAGTCAGGGCCATAGGGGTACCACATTGGATGCTTCAGCACACAGAGTCAGGGCCGTAGGGGTACCACATTGGATGCTTCAGCACACAGAGTCAGGGATGTAAGGGTACCACATTGGATGCTTCAGCAGACAGAGTTCTCCAGAGAATTATATCCTCAGTGATGCAGATAAATGTGGAAATATCTTGTCCTGTTCATTCTTTCATGTTGTCTGTACATGCCTTTTTTTGCCTTCCTCTGCTTCTTCCCCCCTCGACAGTTCCCTGCAGTATTGCTTTTGACAAGAAATCATGTATGTTTACATGTCCAAACCATGCTAATTGTCATTGTTTCACTATTGAAAGCAATGGTTCCTGAACACCTACACTCATGCCAAAGACGGATGTGTCGGGCCATTGGCGCAAATAAAACGGCGACACAACGCATTTCCATTCTCTGGACTACATCCTGCTGAAAATCTAATAAGACCATGATCCTGCTACATGAGAGATTCAGTGGGAATTTGAGAATGAACGCTGAAGAAGAAGAAGAAGATGAAGAACACCTACACACATCTCTATTTTATTTCTTACGTACACATTGGTCTTATGTTCCCTATAGGAAATTGGTAGAATTCATCTGTAGCATTTGTACTCGAAAGCCTGTAACCGTCACTCCATGTCAGCAGTGACTGTCCAACTCTCACAACCATACAACACAACAGAAAGCACCAGCGACTTATACAGTTTAATTTTCACTCCAACACTCATGTTGCATTTGCAAATCACCATTAGCCTTAACGAGAACACTAAAGCCATCTCCAGCCTTATTTTTAGTTTTGCTGTGCATTTTCCATCGTTGCATATGCTGGATCCGAGGTATTTGAGGGTATTCACCACCTCAAGCTTATGTCCATTCATCATGATGTTAGTCTGTTTTCTATGTCTCTGCTGAAATGCTTCATATGTGTCTCATATACCCATCATCAATTCTTCATTTTCCATATATCCATCATTGGTTCAGACTTTAGATTCAATGGATGCAAGTATATCTGCTGTATCATTGCGTCGAATGCCACAATGGCCAGGCATTTGATCCACATGATAAAGTTCTCAGCTGTTGTATATGTCATTCACTCATTGCAGGTGAACAGTTATGGTTCTATTCATTTTTGTATGTTGTTATGTACTACCACCATATGGCCAATATGATGCATAAGTCCACATATATGTGGTACTTCCATTGCTGCTATACGCTAGTGAAACATGGACTGTGTATAGACATCATGTGAAAAAACTCAATCATTTTCATACAAATTGTCTCAGAAAAGTTATGAACATCAGATGGCAAGACAAGATTCCAGATACCACTGTCCTTGATAGAGCTGGTATCCCAAGCATTAACACGATCCTGATGCAGACACAGATTCGTTGGGCAGGTCATTTGGTGCGTATGCCAGACCATCGTCTGACAAAGATACTTCTCCATAGTGAGCTAGAGTAGGGTATATGATCTCAAGGTGGCCAAAAGAAGCGCTACAAGGACTCGTTAAAGAACTCACTGAAAGCCTTTGAAATAGACCATGATACATGGGAAGAACTAGCACAAAATAGATCTACATGGCGATCTAAAATAAATAAGAGTGCATCATCTTGTGAAAAGAGGAGAAATGCAGCAGCTCAACAGCGGAGAGCAGCTAGAAAGTCACGGATAGACCAAGATCCGTCTACAGTCGTCATTCCATGTCAAAACTGTCCAAGGACATTTATAGCTCGAATAAGGGTCATTAGCCATCTACGAACTCATAATCAAGGACATAACTAAAATTGAATTTTCAAAAGTGGATGTAACAAATGGTCATCATCACTTGTGATGGACGAACAACAAACAACAAGTCCACATGTTGTCACCCTCCACATGTAATGTGCAACTAATGTCATTTATAAAATATGTAGGCCCTATATTTTTATCATGCAGGTTATTCTGTGAAGATTGGCAGGTTTTGTGATGGTTCAGATGTTTGCTTTGCTGCTAGTGCTCCAAACAGAAACAGAGTTGGCATGGTTAGCTTTTTTTCAGAAAATCTTAGATCATGTATAATATGTTTATATTTAAACATGATCACCTAACCCTAACCCTAACCCATTCACCATGGAACTTAATAGATTGATAAATTGAAAAGATCAGATGACAGCACACAACCTTGTCTGCCACCTGCTTGATGTGTTAAAATGCTTCTGTTTAGTTATTGATTCTTATGGCTGCTCTTTGTTGCCAGTATGTATTCCTTATTATTCTCATATTCTTACCATCAAAGTTTAAATTCTCCAACATTCTAATTATTGGTGGTAGTGCTTTGAGAATTTAATAATTATACCTTTCTTCATCAGTGCTTTTATTGATGCATGGAGTAACAATTACTAAACCCTCAGTGACTCTCAATACATGTCATAAGAAGAGACTAAGAAATATCAAGAGTGGTTTTGGGATTCATGTTAACTCTCTATGTCCACTGAGCCGCTAATATCTACATTTTGGAGACCCACTATGCCGAAAAGCCGCTCAAATCTACATTTTAATATGAATTTACTATCGTGTTCGGCATAGCAGGAAAACCGTACGGAGACAAAGAGTTAAGCAGATGTTTTTTGCAGAATTAACTGATTCAGCACGTAATTACGTATTTTAGAGTTTGAACACATTAATTTTATTAGCTTAAAAAATATTACATATATATGCCAGTAAAAACGATTTTCTGTGTCTAAAAATTGTTGAACTATATCATATTATATGTCAAATTACAGGGAATTGGATGAACTATAAGATATTGATGATTGGCATATAAAAAGCTATGTACTGCAAAAGTTGTATAAAATAATATAGACATGCATATAATTAAAATTATAGACCACAGACCACAATACTTTTGACAGAGCATTCTAAATAACCATAATTTGTTAGTAATCCACTTCTGGATACATAACATTTTACAAAATTGATATTTGTTTATCGGTTTGTGAATTATTCCCAAACTCGTATCATGGCCTTCCGCTAAGAAATTTTAGAATATTGCAGATATAGGTTAGTCAAACTGAAATTATGAAATTTAAATATGATTAAAGTAAGATGTGTTATATGTCTATTCAAAGAAAAGTGGACAGACTTTATAGATATGTAGACTGTTATAGCAAATGTATGTTAATGTTAAATTTAAAGAAATAAATATTCGCACGCACAAAATAAAAATATGAAAATGCGAGAAAATAAATTTCACTTACCAAGGATCCGCTTCAGCATAACTGTCCTAGAACTTTCCTCTTCCTTTCATCATATATGTAATCCAATTTCGAAAACACAATAACTTATAAATGCTAACTGGATTTATAGGTTTTTAGTTATTCACAAATTAGCAATGTGACCCCCCAGTTTAAATAATATGAATAGAAAATGTAAATAGTTAAAATAGTGTTCACATGCTACACATCCATAATGTTTATGCAAATATATACAAGATCCCAGATAGCAAAAATAGAAATGTTATATTAGTAAAAGTAAAAAAAACTGTGTTAGGAAAATAATTACAAACACACAAGTACCCAGGTACATGATGCATCTATTATATGCTGTGATACAGCTTGAAACAGTACTTAGGACAGAGAGCAGGATTTGCAGAGCAACCTTCACAAATAAATTGGCTTCTAGACTTTTTACACTGAACACAATATTTTTGATGTCCAGTATATGTAATAATATGGGTGGCTCCTTGTAGTCTTTCTACTTGATGTGAGATTCTTGGTCTTCCACGTACAACAAGAGAGGATCCAAGTCATGCATTGTCTGGTGTTAAAATAGCCGCTGCTCTGTTCAAGTCATCAATAAGGGATATTTTAAAATCAAGCATGTTGGTTTTAATTTTTTCTTTCCTTGTAAGGCTATATAAAATTAAAGCATTTGCCTGGCAAATCTCAAGCATCCAGTGAAAGATTTTTTTCCACCATTTATACGTCTTGTGGTTGAAATTGCCATAGTAGGTCAACATTTGGTCGACTTGGTCACACCCATTCATGGACTGGTTGTAGTCATGGATAACTTTTGGCTTTGTTTTCTGTGTGTTTCTTCTTCCAACAACAGTAATACTTCCAATTGAAGCCTTAGAAGATATTATAACAACAGGATTTTTTGCCTTTTTGTCCTTCCATGCTGTGACTAGAATGGAGTTGTTGTCGTCCAAATAGCTCTTTGCAACAGATTCAATTTTAATGCTTTTATTTCCAGGGGGAAATTTTTCCTATTTTTGTTTAAGGTTCCTGTGTAATAGGTTTTCTTGGAAAGCAAATAAGTTATAAGCTTGTGGGTTGTATAGTATCAGTCAGCAAATATATGGTGACCGGTACCTAGCGGAGACAGGAGCGTTTGAAAAACTTTGACCGCCATTCCTCCATCAAGATCTGCCTCTGGATCGTAAGATGTTTTACTACCAAAATATGGTAGCAAATTAACCACATAACCAGTTGTGGAATCACAAAGTCCAAATACTTTTATATGATATTTGTGGGGTTTGGTGCCATTATATTGCTTATATTGCCACCGGCCAGTGAAACCAACAACCATTTCATCTAGTGACAAATTTTCATACAGATAAAATGCTTTTTGAAAATTGGACAATAGTAAATTCATAAAAGGCTCTATCTTTGCTTTATTTTCTGAAAGAGGTTTAGAACAGTGCAACATTGTATGATAGATGCTCAGAAATCTGTCACGAGTAAACATTGAAGGAAAATATTTTGTGTCAAATACTGGAATTTTTGACCAATACTGCCTGACACTTGGACGACGATTGATGCCCATTCCAATCAGAACTGACAGACATTTTGTCATTTCATACATTGTTATTGGTGTCCATTGGGAAAAAACAGATCTCTTTTTAGATGGATTGTTGATCATGCATTTGTGTTCAGCAAATGAGTTTATAGAGTTAATGAGTAACTCTAAAACATCATTTGTAAGAAGAGTCTTCAGGCAGTCCAGTGGTGTTGATCTTTCATTAAGATCAGCATTGGCACCTTTTGTATGTCGTGGCAAAAATCAGAAATTATTTTTAGTGAAACCTTCACTGACCTCTCTCCACGTACATTTAGGAGGTTGTGCCTCAATTCTTCTTCTTTACACAGAGGAACTACGTGGACCTGGTTGAGGAGACGTCCCCTTTTGAGCAGGATCTGAAACGGTATCTACTTCATCAGAATTGTTATCTAATCTATCAAAATCAAAACTTGCATCTTCTATGAATTCTTCATCAGAAGTACTATCAATGTCACTTTCATTGTCCCAATCAACTGCACTTTCTAGCCATTCTCGGGCTTGTACAGCACTCATACGTACAGAACGTGCTGATGACAAACCTTGGCCATTTTCTATGTTGCTTGCCATTATGAGAATTATAAACACGATAAATAAACTAATTTATAACAAATAACTTCGATGTACAAATATGACACGCTCGTCTTATTTGACAAATATAAGTGTTTACTTCCCGTAGGAAGTAGTTCTAGTTAGTTTAGGTTAGTCTAAATTTCTAAACAAGTCAAAATATTTCATTACTTGTATAAGTCATTTCGGCTGGAAGACATAACGGTTTCTTACTTCTATAAGTTGCTTCGGCCGGTATCAGTTAATCTCATACATTATTAAACAAAAATACACCACAGGAGTGGAATACAGCGGTGATTGTTCCCCATCTTGAAGAAAATAGGCAGTAAGAAGGACTGTAATAAGTATAGAGGCATTTCATTCTTAAGCCATATAGGACAAATCTTTCGCAAGATACTTGAGAGAAGGATTCGCCCATATCTACGGCTCAACAACATGCAAATGGGCTTTCGGAAAAACAAAAAACTGTACTTCAACATCAAAAAATTTTCAGAAAAAGTGCTAGAACATAACCAAGACATATTTGGCTTTCTTAGAGCACAAAAAAGCTTTTTACAGAGTAGATAGAGCACAACTATGGATAACAGTACAGACATATGGAGTTCCCCAACATCTGATAAGTCTATGTCAGAGCTTATACGCCAACAGTCAATGCTCAGTAAGAACGAGCACAGGTATATCTGATAATTTTCAAATTCACTCAGGTGTGAGACAGGGATGTGTACTATCCCCCTTACTGTTCATAAAATACTTAGATCACATCTGCAAAGTAGTAAAGACAATGGAAGGAAACAATCTGAAGGATAACGTAAACGAACTACTATTTGCAGACGACCAAGCACTTGTGGCATAATCAGAAAAGGATCTACAAAGACAAATGGATAGATTACATCGAACATGCCATACATTTAACATGAGGATAAATATAGAAAAGACTGAAGTAATGAAGACAGGAACAATAAAAAGAAACACCAATATATATATATATATATACAGTAGAACCCCGATATATCGAAGTTCTCGGGGAAATTGAATTAATTCGATATATCCGAGGTTCGATATAACCGTTTTTTATTAAATGCAATGCTCTAAGAACTTGCAATGTCAAGCCGACTTCACGAGTTATGAAGCGCGCTTCACGAAGCTGTGAGCTAGGCCTACTATACATTTCTTTTTAAACACGAGATAAAAAGTTGTTTTTAAAGTTAAATAATAAAAATTGGCAGTACATTTACATACCTGTAAGTACATGTATATACAGCTGTAGTCATATGGTGATACATTCAACTTTGGCAGCAGTCTCAATTAAGTCCAGTATACATGTATACAGGACTGAACCACACTATCACAGGTTTGAAAACGTGGCTTTACTGGGTTGACACTCCTGCCTGATTTCTTTGCCGAGGTGGCCAAACACATTACCGAACTGAATTACATGACCTTACAGCAGCGTCATAGTAGCAGTCCCATAAAGATTATCATTTGGCCAAATGACGAGATTTTGGTTTGTTGTACGGCTTGTAAATACAGTTTGGCAATGTCCAACATGTGGGCCGCGGACCTGATATTCTTTGACATGATAGGTCAGCAAATCTTTGTCTGTTTCGGACTTCGATATACACGTCGATTCATTACCAAAAGGCCACCGTGGAACTTCGCTATAAGCAAAATGGTGCAAACCCGACTTCGCTATATCCGTAATTTATTAGAGGGATTAATGTTACCTATTGCGCGGACTATTTAAAATATTCGCAATAACCGAATGTTCGAAATATGCGAGTTCGATATATCGGGGTTCTACTGTATATATATATATATATATATATATATATATATATATATATATATATATATATATATATGGGCCTATATATTGAAAACAACAGACTTAAACAGGTGACAGAATTCACATACCTAGGAAGCAATATAACAACAGACGGCAATAACAGCAAAGAAATACATAATAGATGTAGTAAAGCATACCAAGCCCTAGGGCAAATGACAACAATCTTCAGAAACAAAAATGTAGATTTAAACATCAAAATAACACTATTAAAAACATTATTATGCTAGCGTTGTGCTATCAATGCCAAACATGGACAACAACAGCACAATATCTTAGAATATATCAAGAGACAACATATCAATAGGTTTGCACACATCAGCAGACTACCATCAGACAGTATACCACAACAAGCTATGCTACACAAATATAATAAAGGCAGACCTAGAAGCCAACTATAAAAATGATGAACCACTGAAATAAAAGAGATGACAAAATCCACAATATACTCAGCACACAAGAGGGTCATCTACAGAAAACTCTTCTACCCCTGGTGCCGAAAGGCAACAAAGGGTTTTAGTTAATAGATAGATAGATTATTTAACAAAATGAACTTTTACTAAAGGTGCATATAACACCACATCCATGAATCTGCATATAATGCACTGAGAGGCACCCCCAAGGGTGTTTGAGGGGAGGAAACTCTCAGTGTGTTATGTGAAGCTTGAATTAACGTTAGCAGACATTGCAAGTTTTTTTATCACGATGCTCAATGAAATCAAACCCTGCTATTAAAAAGATGGACTGTTCATGTGATGAGGCCCCATTTGCGTAACTTGTACCATTTTTGGTAACCAATGCTATGCAAGGTTGAAGTGACTTAAAATTGCAAAGCTGATGTCAGATGTTTTAGGCTAATATGTCCAAAGATTTCAGCAGAACACAGCACATTGCATTCAATTCTATGGACTACTTCCTTCTGCCTGGTAGGAGCTTGAGAATAAGAATAGAGGTAGACAGAAGTAGAGTATCCATTTCTACCATGGCCATAAGTCCATCTTTCATTTCTACCATGACCATGAACCCATCTTTAATTTCTACCATGGCCATGAACCCATCTTTCATTTCTATCATGGCCATGACCCAATCTTTCATTTATACCATGGCCATAAGTCCGTCTATGTTATTTTTTCATCAATTTTTTTTTAAATTCTAAAACTCCTGCAGATTAGCAAGATATTGTCCAGAGAATGGAATACATTGAAATGGTCTTCAGCTTACTTGCGATAGCTGTTCTTTCTTACTGGACACATCTATCTTCAGCATGGCTTCTGGGTCACTTTCACTAATTATGGGATGAGACAGCTGACTCCACCTCAAAACCTCCTTAGTCACCTCTTACATCATGCATGACACATCACAGTATTACTATTCTTTGCTTTCCTTTCGGGACCCAGAAACGTGCACACTAATCCTCATTACATCTCAGAATATGACCATTTTACAAATTGTGACGGCCCAAATCACCTAACATCACATTCTT
Source organism: Meghimatium bilineatum (assembly GCA_034231615.1). Lineage (NCBI taxonomy): Eukaryota > Metazoa > Mollusca > Gastropoda > Stylommatophora > Philomycidae > Meghimatium > Meghimatium bilineatum. The sequence continues at coordinate 4,986,087 of CM067298.1, forward strand.
AGTTTTTGATGAAAATTATATGAGTAGATCTACCACCGTAAGAATCCCACGAACAACATTATATGAGTAGATCTACCACCGTAAGAATCCCACGAACAACATTATATGAGTAGATCTACCACCGTAAGAATCCCACTGAACAACATTATATGAGTAGATCTACCACCGTAAGAATCCCACGAACAACATTATATGAGTAGATCTACCACCGTAAGAATCCCACTGAACAACATTATATGAGTAGATCTACCACCGTAAGAATCCCACTGAACAACATTATATGAGTAGATCTACCACCGTAAGAATCCCACTGAACAACATTATATGAGTAGATCTACCACCGTAAGAATCCCACAGAACAACATTATATGAGTAGATCTACCACCGTAAGAATCCCACTGAACAACATTATATGAGTAGATCTACCACCGTAAGAATCCCACCGAACAACATTATATGAGTAGATCTACCACCGTAAGAATCCCACAGAACAACATTATATGAGTAGATCTACCACCGTAAGAATCCCACTGAACAACATTATATGAGTAGATCTACCACCGTAAGAATCCCACTGAACAACATTATATGAGTAGATCTACCACCGTAAGAATCCCACCGAACAACATTATATGAGTAGATCTACCACCGTAAGAATCCCACCGAACAACATTATATGAGTAGATCTACCACCGTAAGAATCCCACCGAACAACATTATATGAGTAGATCTACCACCGTAAGAATCCCACCGAACAACATTATATGAGTAGATCTACCACCGTAAGAATCCCACCGAACAACATTATATGAGTAGATCTACCACCGTAAGAATCCCACTGAACAACATTATATGAGTAGATCTACCACCGTAAGAATCCCACCGAACAACATTATATGAGTAGATCTACCACCGTAAGAATCCCACTGAACAACATTATATGAGTAGATCTACCACCGTAAGAATCCCACCGAACAACATTATATGAGTAGATCTACCACCGTAAGAATCCCACTGAACAACATTATATGAGTAGATCTACCACCGTAAGAATCCCACCGAACAACATTATATGAGTAGATCTACCACCGTAAGAATCCCACTGAACAACATTATATGAGTAGATCTACCACCGTAAGAATCCCACTGAACAACATTATATGAGTAGATCTACCACCGTAAGAATCCCACTGAACAATCATTTTGAGACATAAAATATGAGTATTAGCCTAAGTTAATTTAAAGTAGAGGGTGGAAGAAGATGAGGTGACGAGAATAAGGCATAGCTGAATAATATCAAGGACTGGACAGGGCATGACATTTTTATACATATCAGGATAGTAGAGAGTAGAGACAGGTGGAGATCTTTCTATACGAAATGTCTCCTATTCCCTACGACCCTGACATACTATTGGTATTATTATTATTATTGTTATTATTATTATTATTATTATTGTTATTATTATTATTATTATTATTATTATTATACATACTTCTGTCTACAGGTTGTTGTATACAGATGGGTCAATGGAAATGAATTGAGAATTATTCAAATGTTTACAGAGAGACAAGTAAGTGTAAGCTAGTGCTGATAAAAGTTCATCTTGTATTCACATAAGTGGTGCCTACTTCCAGAACAGGTAATACACTTTTCTTTTTTCTACAGGTAAATGAAATACCTTTTGTTGTTCCAAGCATATTCCCTCTTGCACTGTGCAAGATTGCCATATGCTTCTCTCTATATTGATTTATTGTCTTTGCCATAAGCTTTGAACTAAATAGAATGGTAATACTTTGACTGTGAGTCACCACAAAAATCATAGGCTACATACTTATAATATGAGAACAGGCAACCTGACAATCTAGGACAGCCATTATTGTACAGCATCATGCAAAAAAGAGGTTTGGCTCTGGGCTGATGATGAAGAATCGTACTTCAATTAAATTTTTCGTATTATGTGCAATCAAATTTCCTTCCTTCTTATTCTGAGCACAACTTTCAAGATGTTAACCAGATTAGATCAAAACCTCCTGTTACCAGATTATACCACATACCATGAGGAGATGTCTTTATACCACATACCATGAGGAAATGTCTACATACCATAAGTACCGGTAGATGTCTTTATACCACATACCATGAGGAGATGTCTTTATACCACATACCATGAGGAGATGTCTTTATACCACATACCATGAGAAAATGTCTACATACCATAAGTACCGGTAGATGTCTTTATACCACATACCATGAGGAGATGTCTTTATACCAAATACCATGAGGAGATGTCTTTATACCACATACTATGAGGAGATGTCTTTATACCACATACTATGAGGAGATGTCTTTATACCACATATCATGAGGAGATGTCTTTATACCACATACCATGAGGAAATGTCTACATACCATAAGTACCGGTAGATGTCTTTATACCACATACCATGAGGAAATGTCTTTATACCAAATACCATGAGGAGATGTCTTTATACCAAATACCATGAGGAGATGTCTTTATACCACATACTATGAGGAGATGTCTTTAGAGTTTTGGATATCTACTAACCCTGGAAATGACAAGAGAACAATGTGAGTACCCTTGCATTCCAGAATATATATATGATCTTTATTGCAGCAATGAGTGACATGCACAGTGCTCTAACAATGTCTGTTATATAACAAGTACATATTAATGCTACTTAGGCCTATTGTATTACGTTGGACATACATTGGCCACATACTTAGAATGAAGGAAGACAGAATCCCACAACAAATCTTCATGTGGACACCAGACAAGAAAAGAAAACAGGGAAGACCAAAAACAATGATTAGAAGAACATTTATGAATGAATTAGAATCAATAGGCATAAATTCACAAGACCTGTAATCCTTGGCAACTGACCAACAGGCATGGAGAACTATGATATCTGCGCTATGTGCCAAAATCGCAAAAGAGGAACTGACTGACATATTAATGGCCCCAATGAGTGACATGAACAGTACAACGTCTATTAGACAGCTAGTAGACCCTACTTATATTTTCAATAGAACAAATAGATGTGATTAAAATTCTCAATAGAACAAAGTGAGGTGATTAATATTTAACAAATAAAGAAACTGAAAACAGATAGTGCCTATTAAATTTAGTGATAAGAAATGACAAGTATTACCATGCTATGTTTATGTAACCCCAGGCCTGGTCTTATTTTGGATACACACTGTGTACTGTAGATGCCAACAGTGATGGCTATGATGAACTGCTTGTTGGTGCCCCATATTACAATGGTTTGGATGTGACTCCACAACTCTTTGACCAAGGACGTGTGTTTATCTATTCAAGATCCAAAGAAAAAGTGGTGTGTATGACTTGTAAACTATATTTTGGAAGATATTATGCTTAACTCAATTCATACATAAACATAATATAACGTGGCAGAAAGCTCCCCCATTCCAGACTTAACAACGATACATCGGTCCTCCAGATATTTCATTTAATAAGTTTTGTTAGGTTCGTAAATGACAAATATTAACTTATTTAGCCATTTAACATTTAGAAATCTGGCTATCGAAAGGAAACCATTGTCTTACTGTGTGTTTAGACACGTGACATATTTATTTCAAATTAAAATTCAAACAAGGTTGGTTCAGTTTTTCTAAAATTAGTAAAATGGCTTCATGTTCCACTAGCATGAGAACTCAAACATTTAGCAAAGGTCTGGCTGTATTATTCTTTGAGTTTATAATTGGGGATGTTATTTCAAGTGATGTGTCAGTAAACAACAGTGTTTTCGATTTTAACAGTGGAGATTACCAATTTGTTGAAAATAGGAAAAGAAATAGGCCTAGACCTAATAGTGTAAAAGTTAAAAATTCTAAAACTGTTCCCACTGCTATTGTTTCTGAAGAATAAGATAGGCCTAGTGACAGCAATGATAATCTTGAGTTACATTATACAGAAAATAGAGTTAGACCTAATGATAATAATAATATTGAGTGGAATAAAGTTCAACTTTAGAAATCCAATACTTGGGAGTAGGGCCTATTTCCTAAATTTTCACAATATTTTGTTCAGTTCTCAAATTGGACATGACACACACAAAAATGACATATTGACAGGGTGAGTAGAAGAAATTTTTTTTTTTAAATGGATATTTTTGTATTTTGTTTTTACAATTCTTATATTTTTATATTGTAGACTATATGGATTCCACATTCAATTATCCTTCTTTTGATATCTTATAGGTCTATGACCTTCTATAGCTAATACTTTGTCTTCAGGAAACTTGTGCCTAAATCATGTTGCGGTCCACAAATTTAGCCTAAAATTAATTACGTCCAAACCACGGGAATAATTATGTCCTTAAAGAGTTTAATACTATTGGTGAAAATGAAAGAAAAACTGCATGCAACTACCTACCACATGATAAACAAAAAATATAATTAAAACACTATTTTTTAAAAAGATAATAGGGTAGCCGGGGGTAAAGATGCGCTGGGGGCAAAGAATTGCAGTCGTTTTTGTCCGGAACTATGGGTTTTTCCCGCAAACCACGTGGCCACGGCGGACGCTAACATCCGTCTCTGTCGCACAAAGAATTTTCATCGGTCACAGGTAGGTCATTTTTGAGCTATGAGGTAAATTCATTTTTTAACATTCTCGATCTAACTTTATTCCACTTCTCACTCTTTGTCCTCTGTTATCATTACTGTCATGTTATTTTACATATCTAAACTGAAAACTATATTGTATTGTTAAGTTATTAAGCATGTTACCTTGTCAAGATAATTTTTGTTTTCATGATATTTTATAAAAATTGTGAACAGTGTGATTTTGGGGTAACGCCGCGCACACTGAGGGGGCAAATATGCGCTGCGGACTCAATGCGCATGTTTGCCCCAGTCACTTCCCCCTCATGTTGCCAAATATTTAAACCAATATTATATTGTCACATTATGTTTCTTTTTAGGAATTACAAACGGAAAATTGAGAAAATGAATTTGAAGCCGCTGACTGAAAATGAAGCCGTCGCTGCTATAGATGCACAATCTCCACGGGTCATAGTTGTACGATATCCGCTGATAATAGTTGCACAGTCTCCGCTATTCACAGATGCACGATCTCCGCTATTCCTTCCCTATCCATGGATGCAAGTTCTCCGCTATTCATAGATGCACGATCCCTGACTGTTATAGCTGCACAATCTGCACGGGTCATAATTGTACGACTTCCACAGATAATAGATGCACGACCTCTGTCGATGCACAATCTCTGCTATTCATAGATGCACGATCTCTGCTATTCATAGATGCACGATCTCCGCTATTCATAAATGCACGTTCTCCGTTATTCATAGATGCACGCTCTCCGCTATTCATAGATGCACGTTCCCCGCTATTCATAGATGCACGTTCTCCGCTATTCATAGATGCACAATCTCCACCGGTCATAGATACATGATCTCCGCCTGTCATAATTGCACTATCTCCACCGGTCATAATTGCACTATCTCCACCTGTCATAACTGCACTATCTCTACCGGTCATAGTTGCATGTTCTCCGCTATTCATAGATGCACGTTCTCTGCTATTCATAGATGCACATTCTTCGCTATTCATAGATGCACGTTCTCCGCTATTCATAGATGCACGATCGCCGCTATTCATAGATGCACAATCTCCGCCGGTCATAGATACACGATCTCCGCCGGTCATAATTGCATGACCTCCGCTATTCATAGAGAGTTGAAATTATAGTCAAACACTTTATAGAGCACTCCAACACGTTGTTATAGTTTCAAATGGATCTAAGCACCCATTCTCTGTATTAATTTTTTTTCTTCATACTTAGGTTTTTTCAGGTTTTTTTCATATTAAAGTTACATAAAGATACATATGCCTAGACTTTGTGCTCTATAATTTTCTCAAACTATGACTGGCTATGTTAAGATAAGAAGTGATGTTGTTATTTTGTTGGTTTTGTCAATTTTCCCATGATTTCGTAATTCTTTTTGCCTGCTCGTGTTTGCTTGGGGCAAAGGTGGGATTTTACTCATGTTCATAAAAATTCATTAATACGGACTAAATGTGATTGTATGTTGTAAATACCCTGACCATTGTTAGATGGATGGATAAGCTACACACTGCTGCTAGTTTTGTCTCTCATAGTTGAGTCTATTTGTCAGAATACACAAAAAAGTGAAAAATGTGCAACATTTCCCCTGGCTACCCTACATGTAGTTTTCTTAAATTTTTAATAGTGTTGTTGAGTATGTATTGTGTCTAGCACGCTGAGAACTGTCAATAGATTGCCAAAAATAAACCTAATCTTCAAAGTAAAAGAACACTGCACTTGTTATCTGTACAATATAATATTGACCATCATGAGATTAACACAAGATTAGTTGAATCTCATTACTAACAATAGAAGGTACAGTAAACTATCTTCAGCAAGCCACTTAAACAACTAGTAAAGCAGATCCCTTCTGCCAGTAAGCCTCTGAAACATCAATTTTATAGTGACTTCTAAATATATTATTGCAGGGGCTGCATAACTGTATAGAGATAAAGAAAGAAATTTCTTTGTGAGTGAAGATTTTGAAAGAGATAACATTTATGAACTGAATAAGGACCTACAACTTTTATATATTTTAAGTTAAACCTCTTGTTTGTATTAAGTGTCCCAATTTCTTTAGACACATTTAATGATAGGCTCTATATATTTCTGATTACTGAAGTAAATTTCTTGTATAGGGCCTATTGCTTTTGTTCAATCATTATAAAAACATTCCTGCAAACGCTATTCATTTATTTTCATTCTCCTAGCAACTTGAGCAGATTGGCATCTTGGATGGCACAAGGCAAAAATTTTCAAGATTTGGAACTGCAATTCAGAACATTGGTGATATAAATTTAGACAAGTACAATGGTAAATAATTAAATTGAATTAGTCATTTAGGTCCTCTCCCATATCAAGAACCTGCCACATATTTGACCTGTTTATAGAATGTGAACAGTATTACATCTCATGCACAGGTTCATTCCCATTTAGTTATAGTGCACACTTAAGTCAATGAAATTACATTATTATCTGACCATGTTGTCAGTAAAAAATTATGCATGTTAGGAGAGATTAAATTATGCCACAATTTAATGTGATGAATATGTATCAGAGGAGAATAGATAATCTTAGAGTTTAGAAGGGGATGTTAGGGGTAGAGTTAGACCTAATCGTAATTTTAACATTCCCCCTCCACTAAACTTTATAGGCCCTATATCTGTGTCTAGAAGGGAGAGAGAAGCTGTTATTATGGCATGATATAATGCCAGAAATGCACATTGAATGAAAAGAGAAAGTTCTAGAGTTTGGGGGGAGGTGTTAGGAGTAGGGTTAGACCATCAACCATTTACACTGACGACTGTGTTTTGTATGCTGACTCTGTCGTAGACATGCAGAGCATGACCGCTTCTCACAGGCCTGCAACAACTTTGGTTTCACTATTAACACCACACAAAAAAATGCATACACCAATTAACACCAAAAAGCCAACATCCTGCTACTTCTATTGTCATCAATCAGGAAAAACTGCAGGTTGTTGACAATTTTACTTACCTTGAAAGCACTCTCTCTCTTGGGATGTCATCAACAATGTGGAAATTAACAATAGACTGGCATAAGCTAGTGCTGTATTTGGTAGATTATACAGCAATGTATGTGACAGAAGAAGTATAAGAACAACTACCAAACTTCAAGCATATCATGCAGCTGTTAAACCAACTCTACTATACAGTTTTGCAACATGGACAGTGTATGCTAGGCATGCAGGAAAGCTAAATAACTTCCATCTTAGCTGACTATATAAATTAACTAACATCCATTGGTGGGACAAAGTACCAGACTATGAGGTATTGGAAAAATCAGCCTCAACCAGCATCTACACATTACTTATGAAAGCACAAGCAAGCTGGGCAGGTCATCTTGTGTGTATGGAAGACTCACATCTACCAAAACAAATATACTATGAAGTACTAAAGACAGGACTTCGAAAAGCTGGTGGAGAGAAAAAGCATTTCAAGCACACACTCAAGTCCTCACTGAAACATCTTAAAATTGATGTAGGCTCTTAGAAGAGCCTTGCTCAGGATAGAACAGCATGGAGTTACAATCTTAGAACTGGAACAATTGCAGCAGAAGAGACCAGACAAGATACTGCAAGACAGAAGTGGGCTCGTAGAAAAGACACAACATATCAACGTCCCAGAGACACCTTCTATAGATGTCTATCCTATGGAAGAACTTTTTGTGCTGACATTGGACTTGTTAGTCTTTTAAAAACGCACTGTTAACTTTATTATTTTTATTATTTTGGTTCAGTTTTGGTCATCGTCGGTTACAATGGATGAACATCAATCAATCATCAGACCAAATTCTAACTCCTAGAAAACCCTTCCCACCTCCTAAACTTTATAAATCCATGTCAAGGGAGACAGAAGCTGTGTTGCTTCCTTATCAGTTGAAGGTATCGATACTGTAGCTATTTCCTTAATAAAGATAAACCAACGGTAATGTCATAAACTACTTAAAGATCATGAACTGATAATTATTTAAAAACTTTGAGCACTGGTGGTCTCACAATCTTGGAGAGAACCGTCATTTACTTGTTATCTAGTAGTTGTAAAGTGTATTAGAGATTTAGCTAGTAGTTGTAAAGTGTATTAGAGATTTAGCTAGTAGTTGTAAAGTGTATTAGAGATTTAGCTAGTAGTTGTAAAGTGTATTAGATATTTAGCTAGTAGTTGTAAAGTGTATTAGATATTTAACTAACTACTTAATATGGATGGCAGTCTTAGGCTACAAATAAGTAAAGTGTAAAAAATTATGGAGACGAAAGAGATGTAGTTTTACAAAAGAGTGCAAAATTCTGATAATACCATCGATTACTGAATGAGTTTCAACTTTCAGAACGTTAACTCTTTGTGTCAGTCCAAAATAACTCCTATATATGTCTGAGAATTAATTATCCAGACAAGTAATTGCATTCTGCAGCATAGACCAACATTAGAACTAAATGTCTAGACAAGTAGCATGCGGCAAAAATCTGACCTACTAGTCTGGACAGATATTTGCTGAATACCATGATCACACCATCATCAAACCAACATTGCTCATTATCATTATAACCTTTAGCACACTATTTAAAATTAGTTAATGTCTCTCCTGCAGCCTGATTCTTTTTTGAAAATTTTGCATAATAGTTGTTAGCTGTTTTGGAAATGTGATAACTTTTTTTGTGTTTAGAGATATTTAAACAATAACTGTACATATAAATAAAGAATTGAATTCTCCATATTTTGGTGTAATTTTTGTTTGTGTGATGTGAGATGAGTGAAAAGTCATAAAGACGCTTTTTCACAAAAAACAAACAAAATATAACAAAAAATACTAATAAATTAATTACTTTTTCAGAAATTTCCTGGAGTGGCAACAGTGTGCCACAGACCTTACTATACAGTATTTACGATCAAATTGTCATAATTTCACTGGGTAAAATTAATAAACCTTAAAGATTTTTCATAAAATCATTCTCTAGAGCTAGATCTAGTTCAAAACTGAATCGCTCCAGAACAGTTGATATTTGGCCTCATAATATAGAAACCAGCGTGGTTTAATGTATTTTCGAGTGTGAAAACCAACTACCTCTCAAGGATATCATGTGAATTACAATCCATAATTATTTTACTGAAATACGATAAAACAAAAGTCTATAAAACCTGATTCACTTTCATGGTTCTGCGCTGGTTTGAATATATTGACAGATTGCAGAGAATTCCATATTTCAATGACATTCGGTCAATCTGTCCATTAACCTTGCAGAAAAAGGAAGTCAAATTTAATAACTAGCCAGATTAAAAATAATCTGGTAACCAAAATTATTTGGCTTCTTTTCTTGATTACAGGGGACCTAGCAATGGGGCTTTTACTGGGCTTCTACACTTGACTATCTAATACAGTGTAAACTGTTGTCAAATGCACCTGACTGAAGCATGCTTCAGGTTAAATGTTTCCTAATACATTTCTATAAACTTAGAAAATTTACAAAACTGTGTTCTCTTTTACGGCATTGTTTCCATAATCATAATATTCTTGTCATCTTGTTTTTGTTATGTAGTACATTGTCAGCCATAGAAATATGTCATTGAGTTTGTACTAATTGTTCACAAATCCACATAGAAATATGTCATTGAGTTTGTACTAATTGTTCACAAATCCACATAGAAATATGTCATTGAGTTTGTACTAATTGTTCACAAATCCACATAGAAATATGTCATTGAGTTTGTACTAATTGTTCACAAATCCACATAGAAATATGTCATTGAGTTTGTACTAATTGTTCACAATTCCACATAGAAATATGTAAATGAGTTTGTACTAATTGTTCATAAATCCATATACTAAAGATGTAGCTATTGGATCACCTGGAGAAGATGAAGGTGCTGGCTGTGTCTATATTTACCTTGGAGGTCCTGCTGGACTGGTTAATTCACCAAGCCAGATAATTACAGCTAAACAGGTATTGCCATATAGGTCTATATATAATTATATATATATGTTTGTTAACATAAATATTTTATCTCACTATCACACATTCTCTATAGCCAAGCTGGTGTTAGCAACTAGTACCTTTTTAGTAACATTTCTTAATGTCATTTATTCACATATATTTGTTTCTGCTTCTGTGTCATATTATTTAAGTCATTTGTCTTAGGGATGTTCATGTTATATGGTTTACTCATGTGCATTTGGGATTTCTGTGTAAAAGTGGTTAGGCTAAGTCATTTGCCTTGTGTCCTTGGAGATGTGTGTAGTGTATCGGTTAAGCCATTTGACACGTGTCCTTGGAGATGTGTGTGGTGTATCGGTTAAGCCGTTTGACACGTGTTCAAGAGATGTGTGTGGTGCATCGGTTAAGCCGTTTGACACGTGTTCAAGAGATGTGTGTGGTGTATTGGTTAAGCTGTTTGACAAGTGTTCAAGAGATGTGTGTGGTGTATTGGTTAAGCTGTTTGACACATGTTCAAGAGATGTGTGTGGTGTATCGGTTAAGCTGTTTGACAAGTGTTCAAGAGATGTGTGTGGTGTATTGGTTAAGCTGTTTGACACATGTTCAAGAGATGTGTGTGGTGTATCGGTTAAGCTGTTTGACACGTGTTCAAGAGCTAGAGAGGTTTGATGTAGCTCATGATCACTCATTGTTTAAAAGATGCATTTTTTTGGAGATCCATGAGGCTTAACACTTAAAGTTATGGAGATACGTTCTGTGAGTGATACTATTGACAAGCTTCATGCCACTTTGTTGATTGAGAATATATCTATTCTATAATCTATGAACTTATAGCTAGCCAGGGTTGTAGGAGTACCCAGAGCCCTCCAGCAATTTCTTTCTTCACTATTTTGAATGGGTAAATATCTTGACCTGTTCATACCTTGATGTTCTTTTACATGCTTTTCTTTTTGCCCCTTTGCTTCTTCCACCTTTAACATGTTCCATGCAGTGTCTTTTTTTTTTACAAGGAATCATATCGAAACGCATGAGAGAACCATGCAAGTTTTTGTCATTTCACTATTGAAAGTAATGGTTATTGTGGGCCTCTATGTATCTCTATTTTATTTCTTACATACAAATTTGTCTTATGCTCTCTACATGAGATTTGTAGAATTCTTAGAATAAATAAGTGAGTATAGGGGAAATTAAAATGCAATGAAGTCAAACCTCTACACGATTTGAACCTTTTCCCACTTTTTTTTCTAGAATGTGTTGTAGCTTTTTTTTAGTATTTCCAATATTTTCCTGGAGCTCAGAAGCAAAGCACAGAGTAGTAAGACTTGTTACCTGTCATGCATGTCATAAAGGATGACTAAGACAAAGCAAGAGAATGTCATGGCAAATGGTGCAGAGAGAGTGAAGTTGGCTGTTAAACCTGTAACATGTATGAATTGTTTCATTACAAAAAGTGCAGATATAGCAGCTTGCTGTAAATCACGACATAGCATATCAAATTCTCTAAACTACATTCCGAAAATTATTTAAGCCAACTGTTAAATTACTACTGTTGTATAGCTTAGATGCATGGAGTACAATGGAAGGGTTGAACTTATTTGGCAATTTTTTGGTTGATCTTCCAAAATAGTGAATGAGTACATGCATGATTTCATTATTAAGTGATAAAACAGTTGATTGTATGCACATATCTTTTATTGATTTATTACTGGCAGTTGTGTATTAATTCAATTCTTACAAAATATATCTCTGCATTTATTCACAAAACTCTTTGTTGCCTGTCAGGGGTAGAAGAGTTTTCTGGAGACGGCCCTCTTGCGTGCTGAGTATACTGTGGAATTTGTCGCTTCTTTTATTTATATCTATGCATCTAACAGAGATAAAATTATGGTTGATATACTTAGAAAGTTGAAAAACTAAAATGAAATCATAAATCTCTTATTTGAGAATTTACATGCATTTTAAATGTACATTTAATTTTAAGTGAGATATGATAGGAATAAAGATAAATTAATCACCTGTAATGTTGTTGTTTCTAGGTATCCATTGGTCTGCCAAAGTCAATTGAAGGATTTGGATTTGCTTTCTCAGATCATGCTACACCAGGAAATCATAAATATCCCATATTTGCTGCAACATCTGTTGCTAGTGACACTGTTGTTATATTTAAGACCAGGTAATGTTGATGGTGAAGATAGTTGCAGTGTGTGGATGCTGGTATAAATGAGTAAGGTATACATGAATGTGATCATATTTCTTATTAACCCGTAGTATCTTGATTGTCTTTTTAATAGACGATTGATCATCACCATAGAATGCTTTGTCTTTTTTCTAATAGTTGTAAACATTGCTAAGAAAGTTTTCAGCGAAAGAGAAAATACTGTAGGCTTAGTATCTTGTCCAATATCTTGTCCACAATAAGTCTAAAGTCTTTCCTCATGCCTATTTGTTAGCCATTTTTGTGCTATCAGTTCTGAGGCAAATAATTTTGTTAAATTTGCATCATAAAGTGATCAACAAAGAAATGAAAAATGACCGTAAAAGAAAATGCATGTCAACAAACATTCAAATTATTACAGAACTTTTATTTGTTCATAGAAACAAGTGAAACTTTCCAGATACTAGTCACCCACACGGTATTGGCCAATTATTGTGGCTAATTACATGTAGCATATACTGTATAATAATTTGTGTGCCTGCCGGTATTAAGGCAATTTCTAGCAACACAGTGTACACTGATTAGAGCACGATGAGACAACACAGTGTACACTGATTAGAGCATGATGAGACATGTAGAAAATGATTATAATTCTCTGTATCAAGTTTCATGTCAAGTAATCTCAATGTGTCTTGCAATTAGTTTCAGATTAGGTCCAAGAAGAGAATGAGGTATACTATTTGCTCTTCCTCCCTTGAATCAAAATTGTCATTGCAATTCCTTTTTCACATCCACAAAGTTAAGGGCAGATCAAACATCTTCAAAAGTGATACACCATGCCCAAACTACCCAAGGACCTTAGGAGCCACCATAGGGCTTATGAGCCACCAACAAACTCATAAATAAGGATGTATATATAACGGATTTTCATAAGCTGATGTAAACAAAAATGGCATTAGCATGTGTGGCAGAAAAAACATACTTGAGTCATTAGGTTCTTCTTCTTCTTCTTCTTTCGTTCACTTGAAACATGTCTATATCTGTAATTCTGTCTCCTTAATAAAACTCACTGTCTTTTGTAGTTCATACAGTGTCCCATAGAGTTTTGATTCCAGTGTTGTTTCCTCTGGCCAATATGTCTGCCTCAGCGTTTCATGCTCAGAACACTCTTGAAGTATATGTTTGGCACTCTGTGCTGCCTGTCCACATGTACACATGGCCGTGTTGCCAATCTTGAACTTTGTATACATGTGACTGCGGAGTCGGTTGTGTCCTGTTCTGAGACGTAGAATTATAACTTGTTCTGATCTGTTCATATTGTGATAGTCATCTTGTGTTGGTGTTTGTGGCTTTCTTATTGACTTTATCATCTGTTTTTTCTGATGGTAGGTGATTGGTATATCTGGTTGGTCTTCGGCAGCACCTTCCTTAGCCAGTTGGTCTGCTTTTTCATTTCCTGGTATTCCACAGTGAGAGGGTATCCACTGCATGGTTACCCTATACTGGTAAGACAATTCGCTAAGTAGTTTTTTTAAGTCTGTTAGTTTTCCAGACTGGAGAGCTTGAAGCACTGACCTTGCATCTGTCAGGAATACCACAGGCTGTAGGTCAGAGTTGGAGTTCAGCAGTTTTTTAGCTGCCACACTAATTGCCTGGATTTCTGCATCATAATTATTGCAGAATTTTCCTGTCGGTGTTCTGATTGTATCTCTAGGCTTGTGTGGATATTCTATATATACACCTGCACCTCCATTCCTCACAGCATTCTGTGCTGACCCATCTGTGTACACTCTGACCCATATATCTTGTGGATATTCCTCATCCAGGAAACTGAGGGTGATTGTCATTCGCTGCACACTGTTCTGTTCGTCCTCGCTTAGTATTCCTTTCACATGGGTCTGAATGTATATTGGCATTCCATGGCTTTCACTCCACGGGGTTTGCTCTGGTACAGACCTTAAGGGGCTGCCAACTTCAGGTAGGTCTGTAAGTTGTCTACGGAGTCGTTTAGCTTGATGGATAAAGCTGCTCCTTTTCAGTCGTCCCATTGCTAGATTTTGGAATCTTTCCTTCATTGGATGACTTGGCATACACTGAAACTTTTCTGCTTGAATTAGTACTTTTGTGTCTCTGCGTTCGCCAAGTGTTTGCATTCTTCCCATTTTCTGCATCTCTGCTATGGGTGTTGATTTCATTGCTCCCAACATTATTCTAAGTGCCTGGTTTTGCACTTTATCTAGATCTTGTAATGTGGTGTTTGATGCAGGACACCACGCAGCTGAACCGTATTCCAGGTGTGGTCTTATGCCTTGCTGGTAAACTTTACTGAGTATTTTTCCACTGGCTCCCCATGTGGTTCCACTTAGTTTTCTCAGGATAGCTAGCTTCCTCCTGGCTTTTGTTGTTGCTTTGTTTATGTGCTGCTTCCATGTCAGCTTATCATCAAAAGTAACTCCGAGGTATGTGGGTTGTTTGTCTTCTTTCAAGAGCTCTCCATCTATCTTGATATGACCAGCTTTTTGTTTTGGTGAGAGGGTAAAGAGTGTAGTGCTGCACTTATCTGTGTTAATGCTGACGCACCATCTATTAGCCCATAAGGTTAGGGCATCGATAGCTCTTTGTATTTGTTTAGTGGCCACTGTTGCATGTTCTTCCGTGCACCAGATCACCAGGTCGTCAGCATACATTGCCACTTTGATCCCATGTGGTAGTTCAGCAACTAGGTCATTGATGTAAACCAAGAAAAGTGTGGGTGACAGGACTCCTCCCTGGGGGACTCCATGACGCAGTAGAACTTTCTTGCTCTTGCGACCATCTAATTGTACCCTGGCTCTTCTATTATGCAGGTATGCTTTTACCCATTTGTACATTCTTGAGCTAACCCTGCAATTTCGCAATTTCTTTAGGAGCCCTTCTTTCCAGACCTTATCAAATGCTTTCCTGAGGTCTATCCATGCTGCTAGTACCAGTTTCTTTTCTTGGAAGGCATCCTCAATCTCTTGGGAGAGGTAGGTTGCCTGATCTTCAGTAGAGTAGCACTGTCTGAAACCTGCTTGCTGTGATACCAGAAGGTTTTCACTTTCAAGGTACCACAGCATCCTAAGATTGATAATGCGTTCCATTGTTTTACATAGACAGCTTGTGAGGCTGATGGGCCTGTAGTTGGAGACTGTGTTGCCATCTTTTCCTGATTTGAGGAGTGGTATCATTATTGCTTCTCTCCATGCCTGTGGTACATTACCTGTGGACCAGCTTGTGTTAAAGATCTGCAGTAGCTTTGCTCTTGCTGCACTTCCCAGGTTTCTAATCATTTCATTGGACACTCCATCAGCTCCAGGGGACTTTTTCATTTTCAATTTGGATATTGCATGCTCCAGTTCTCTCATTGTGATTGGTGCCTCCATGACTTCAGGTATAGGTTCACCTTGTCCAATGTTTTGCTGGTTCTCTCGAACCTCCTGTTGTTTGTCTGGGCTGACTTTGACGTTATTGTCTTCTGCAAAGGAATCTGCAAAGTAATCAGCTGCATGTTTACCTGTTAAAATGTTTCTATCTTTATAAAGTGTGATCCTGGTATTTCTCCCTGTACCTTCATCATTTAGTTGTTTTACAAGTTTCCATAATTTCCTAGTATCTCTTTCTAGGTTCAGCGACTCTGTTTTTTCTTTCCAGCTGCTCCGTCTGGCTTGTAACTTGGCTCTTTGAAATTTAGCCTTTGTTTGCTGATATTTGTTGTGATGTTCTTGGCTAGGTCTGTTCTCAGCCTGCTTTCTAGATGTTTCCATCTCATTTTGCAGCTTTTCCAGTTCATCATTCCAGTAGGGTTTGTAGTTTTTGCGTGCCCCCCTGGGTATGGTTTTACTAGCAGCATGTAGTATACATCTATTAAATTCACTCACTGCTCTATTGATGTCTTTGTCCAAGTTCATGTCCTTAGCTAGAACACTGGTTAAATGCTGGTACATTTTCCAGTCTGCCCTCTTATAGTTCCACCTAGTGAGCGTGCTGCTGTCCTTGGTATATTCATTGTGAATTTCCAGAAATACTGGTCTGTGGTCACTACCCCCAAGCTGCTTTCCAACGACACGTGTGATGTTCCATTCCAGGCCTGGTGAGTAGAATGCCAGGTCTGGTGTAGAGGTGGTGTGCCATGCTCTCGAGTAGAAGGTTGGTGAGTCTGCTGGCTGGTTAATAAGAATGAGATTATTTTCATCCTGCCAGCTCTCAAGTTCCTCACCTCTCTTGTCGATATGATCGTAGCCCCAGCTCTGAGAGTGGCTGTTGAAGTCACCACACACCATAAGCCTTTCTTTGTCTGGAATTGTGTCTAGTGCCAATGGTTTATCATTTGGGCAGTAGTAGTTCAGGAGATGGAATTCTGCACTGTCTGTTTTTAGGTGGAGCATCTGGTATTCTGCCCCGTCCATGTATACTTCCAGCTGACATGCGCTGATATTGTTTTTAACTAGTGTCAGAATTCCACCGTTTCGCCTGTCTTTTCGGTCAGATCGGTAGCACTGGTAGCCTCTGATTTTGAAGGCTATGTCGCTGCTGAGGTGTGTTTCTTGGATACAGCATATATTTACTTGTTCTTCACTGAGGACATTTTCAAGTTCCAATTTTTTGCTGTATCCATCTCTTTTACTGTTGACACCCTCAGCATTCCAGTGCATTATTTTTATTGGTCGTTTGTTTGTTTGGCCAGTAGCTCTATTAGTCATTAGGTTGACTATGCAACCTTTACATGAATCCTTTGGTTGATTATGCAACCTTTACATGAGTCATTAGGTTGACTATGCAACCTTTAAGAGTGCCAAAGTAAATAGAGAAATGGCATGCTAACATCAGATGGTCTAAAGGCGCAGAGATGCAGTTATTCTCAGAATTTTGGAAATTGATAAATAAGAATTCATGATCCCCACTACAAAACTTACGATAGTGATTCAACTCTACTGGGATGGTCATGATGTCTGTGCAATGTCTGGCTGTGATTAATGAATCCTATGCATGCCTGAAATTGTCTACTGCATTCTGAGCATGTGTAGGAGAAGTCTGTGGGACATTGAGCAGCTCTCACCTTTCTTCTAGTAAGTTTCTGCTGTGCAGCATCATGTCTAAGATTCTCTGCTGCTGCTGCTGCACTACTTTTTATTCTGCAATACCAGGTGAATCTGTCTTGTGCAAGACTCTCCCATGAATTTCTCTATGTTGAAGTGAGTCAGAGATGGTGTGAATCTGTCTTGTGCAAGACTCTCCCATGAATTTCTCTATGTTGAAGTGAGTCAGAGATGGTGTGAATCTGTCTTGTGCAAGACTCTCCCATGAATTTCTCTATGTTGAAGTGAGTCAGAGATGTCATTAAGAGTATCTGGACAATGCTTATTCTATCCTCTATCCTCACAGTACCCAGTCTGGCATTCTTCATATAACAACTTTTGTGGTAGAGGACGATCTCTCATGCAGACCATGTGTCATGTCCAGCTTTTCTGTATCTTAAATAATTAAATGACAGCTGTTGAAAATTGTATATCTTTGTGGTAGAGTGGTTTGTTTTGCAAAAACAACTCTTCTACATAGTTCAAGGTTCACAATTAAAAGATGCCTATTATTCATATAACATTGGTCAAGCTGCTAAAATTAGAATACAAATTCAACAAAAGCCATGTAGTTGAAAATCAATATGCCTATACTGTATAGGAAATTATCCAATAATATTTGTGTATTTCCAAGAACAGTTAATATAAAGAACATTGTGTAATATTTCTCTTGAATATGTACAGACCAGTTGTTGATGTTATTGCTAATCTGACTGCTAACCCCAACCCAGTTGACATTGGGACACCATGTTCTAGAAGTGGAGTGAATGCTGCTTGTTTTATAATCACCTTGTGTATGAAGTACACGCTGAGAGGAGGAGGCAACGCTGCACTTAGTAAGTTCAAACATGAAATCAAATAGAGAATAGTTTATGTTTCTCTCCGCTACATGAATGTGAGTGTTAAAGGACAAATTTGTGCAGTCCTAGTATGCAATCTGTGTGTAGATCTGTTTATGTATTATATTGTTTTACATTTCAGCAGCATCATCTGACATATTCTTTTTAGAACATGGTCTTTCTTATGAATTATCTGAACACTCTGTGATTCTGAGTGAGTTGACCTGCGGCAGCTAGAGATATATTTAAGAAATCTGTTATATCACAGCACTATCATCGTCTTGGGTGACCTCTTCCCCTGTTGCCATTAACTCTGCCTACATGTATTAATCATTTCATGCTGTTATGTCTCTTTTTTATGACCAAAAAAACACAGCTTTCTTTTTAAGATGTTCTTAAGGATCCAGCTCTTTTCATTTATTGATCTTAACACTACATTCATAGTGATGATAAAAATAGATGTGTTTAAACAACTTCGTTTAAATAGCATAAATTTATAGATCTCATTGTATATTCTATATATGCATCAAGCAGCCTCTTTTGGCTTTAGCTTACAGTATCCAGCTTATCTATTAGAAAGATGTTTTGATCATAAACATAGAATGCTTCATCTTTCTAATAGACAATGATAGACATTTCAAAGAAAGTCTTCACCAAAAGAGTTTGCAAATATACTGTAGTATTTTGTGCAATCACGATATTTCTAAAGTCTTTCTTCGTGACTATTTGTCAGCAATTTTTGTGATATCATTTCTGATGCAAATAATACTGTTAGTTCAATTTCATAAAGTAATAAGAAATGGAAACGCATGTCAACAAATATTATAATATTCATACAACTTTTTTTTTACATAGAAATATTTGAACTTTTCGAAATAGTTGCACAAATATATATACTTTACAGTAAATTCAGCCAATTTTCAATGCTAGTCATGTTCCTGTCTCTAATGAATTTTTTTTAAAATTAGTTTTATTTAATTTTGCTATGTTAAGCCTATTATTTATCAGAGAGTTTTCTCGAATGTATTTTGTATTTCTACTTTTAAAACAAAATAATAGACACATATTCTGAAAATGGCATCCAATTCTGCACATTTTGATGCATAGTACATCACCATAGATTTACAAATGAATAAAATGTTGCACAAAAACTGAATGTATTTAAGGAAGGTCCCACGGCAGCTACATGCCACCAGTAATGAAGATGACTCTTAATGTACTAAGCTGCAGCAAATATTAGGTGGGATGACAAGTTCCCTTTCTCGCTGTGTTTACCTTCCCCAATCCATGTGTCAGGAAGCCATTTGCAGCTGAGTTGACTGGAGGAACAATCCAGTCAAGCAAGAAATCACAAACCAAATTTTCATACTCTTAATTTTGTTGTTTAGAAAGAGTACAGAAAAATGTGAATTAATTTCATGTTGGCCTATGCAAAAAGTTAACATATTTTTTTGAGTTTTGTTTAACTCACTCCAAGTACCAATTAGTAAGGGCATAAAATGGAAGCTACGGGCTGATAATTAGTTTTCAATCAGTCTAGTAAATCAGAAAAAATGGCCTGGCTGTTTTCTCCACCACCACACTAAATTATGTAAAAGCCTATGCTTATTATTCACTTGAGTAGTTATTTAAATAGATATTGACAATACTGAATGGTACCCATCTAAGCATTATTTATTATTTTTCACACACAATCTTAAGTGTGCTTTAAATTAAGTAATTCATCTGGTTTTTTTGGAACACATACACACCTTTATTTGATTATTTACCTTGGCAATGTTTGTCAGTTTATGGGAATGTTTATCTGTTTACATTTTCTTTATTTATTTAAATATAAATTATTTTATTTTAGGGTTAGGATTAGTCATGTGTTAATGTGTTACAACTAATCATAGCCCTAAGCTAATTTAATATTACAATTAATAACGGATAAACATAAACTGACAAAAATTGCCAAGGTAAATAAACATTTTTTTTTTTGGGGGGGGGGGGGTGAACCAATCAAGTATTAATTACTCTCTTCAACTACAAATTTTACACTTGGCAAAACATTTTCAGTAATTGAGAGAGTGAGAGAGCAAGTTGCATCATAAAATCAAGATAAACTGCTATTGTCTATTAGAATAATGCATCTGGTCATTTCAGTTTCATGTATGTTGATTATCATTTTCATATAATCAGACATGTTTATGTGTTCTCAGATATGTGCCTCAATAATGTTACTATTACTTCCCAGAGGTCGTAGTAACTACACTACCATGGCCTAAAATATGTTTTATGGTAAAAAGCTCTGATATAACAAATTTGGATTATTTATCCATGGTTGAAAAAAGTGCACCTCACCATTAAAGGTATATTTTACTAAACCCCAGGAAAATGTCTCAATAAATTCACCAGAACAAAATGGCTAATTATTCCATGCTCTTGTTGACATTTCTATTAGATATTCTTTCCAGTCAACATCAATTCTCATTATCAATTCATGAATTATTGATGCTATCTCTAATTTATAGTTAATCCCACAATGTATTTGTAGCGCATTTCCCCATCAAGTCCAACTACTTAATGTAGAGATAAGGCTTAGTCCAGCTAACATAAGATGGAAACTAAGACTCATTAGACCATCCTTTGGTTGATCCACTTGCTAATCCACTTGCTGGATCACATTCCTACCCAAGCAAACACAGGTGCTAAAGCCAGAGATCCATTCTCCTGTCTACATCCTAACTCTTTCAGCACGTAATTATACCCGGGGTTTTTACGTAATTAATTTTAGGCTAACTTTTTGGACCGCAACATGAGTTAGGCGCAAGCTTCCTGAAGACAAAGTATTAGCTATAGAAGGTCATATAAGGTATCAAAAGAAAGATAATTGAATGTGGAATCCATATACAATATAAAAATATAATAATTGTAAGAACAACATACAAAAACTGCACCAGAAACAGGAATGTTAGCTGGATAGACATTTTTTTAACATATATTTTCTTCTACTCACCCTCAATTTTACTTGTCTTGAAATGTTGATATCCATTCTTACTAAAGTACATGCATTGATAGCCAATTTACTAATCATAATTAGTTTATTTGAAGTAAATCTATCAATTGGCTAGTGTGTTATTCTATTTTTAGTGCACAATGTCCAATTTCAGAACCGAACAAAAATATTGTGAAAATTCAGGAAATATTTCCAAGTATTTAATTTTCAAAGATGAAATTTTTATTCCACTCAATCTTATCATTAGGTCTAGCTATATTTTCTGTATAACATAATACAAAATTATCATTGATGTCACTAGGCTTATCTGATTCTTCAGAAACAATAGCAGTGGGAACAGTTTTAGAATTTTTGAGCTCTTACCTCTAATCTATTAGGTGTAGGTCTATTTCTTTTCCGATTTTCAACAAGTCGGCAACCTCCACTGTCAAAATCGAAAGCACTGTTGTTTACCTTGAAATCACTTGAAATAATATCTCCAATTATAATACTCAGGAATAATAAAGCCCGATGTTTGCTAAAGGATTCAGCTCTCTTGCTAGTGCAACATGAAGTCATTTTGCTAATTTTGAAATCCAGAACCTAACTTGTTTGAATTATAATTTGAAATAATTTTACCATGCTTGGGATTGCTGATCAAGCTGATGGTATCCGTTTGTTAGCCAGATTTCTAAATGTTAAATGGCTAAATAAGTTAATAGTTGTCATTTACGAACCAAACAAGGCCAAAACTGAGGGTATAGGCCCTATATAGAGTTACGTTATACCGTGCATACGTAGTCAAAGGGGAGAGACTATGCTACGTTAAAACGGACATACGTAGGAATTGAGCTAATCTTATTTTATGCTTTTCTGTTACAGCCTTCCTAATAGACTTGGACATGGACGTACAACTTCGGTCACACCTTAAACGAGCTGCACTAAGACTAAACAATGGCACTTCAGTAGATTCTATAACAGATTTAAAGAAGTCAATGACTATGATAGATGTTGAAGACTGCACTGAATTTGTAGCCATTCTAAAAGATGTGAGTATGCAGAAAATTAAATAATTTTTTATACATTATTGCTTTCTTGCTGTTTATTAATCACAAGAGATGACCCTTTGTTACATCCATTTTATGAAATTTAGTTAGTGGTATGACCTTGTCTATGAGTTATAGACCAAAAATGGTGGGAGAGATCCATTTTTTTAATATTCATTTTGGTCTTTTGTTCTGAAATGTTTTTGTTGTCTTTAAAGGTCCCAATTGGACCGACACGTTGACTGTTGTGTTTGTTCCTTTTATTTATTGTTATTTTCTATATTTTATTATTTTATATTGATATAGTAACCTATTTACTTTATTTGCATTTACCTCTATTTGTATGGTTACTGCGGCACTTCCTTTTTGTCTGTCATCTTTCGATATTTTGGTTATTTATATTAGTTGGCCTCACTATTACTTGGATATTTTGCCCTAGTCATGCTGAGATCAGAGGCAATGAAAAAAGCAGATGGATTGATGAGAAATGCTGTGGTTGATGGCACAGTATTGATGAAAGATAGCGCCAACCTAATAAGGGCAGTCATTCATTTATAACAGATTGAGAAGGCGATGCTGGTGCTTATAATTTATAGACTTACATGCAAATAATGATGGTAGAATAACCAGGTATGAGGGAAGACAAATATAAATAACCAAAATGTCCAAAGGTGTCCGACAAAGTGGAGAGCGCTGCAGCGGCCAAACAAATAAGTGAAAAATACTGTATAAAGTACTAAGGTTACTGTTAAAGCCTAACTATCAATGTAAAAAATAAATAACAATAAACAGTGACATCATAAATAAATTGCTATTTGCAGGCAATCAGACATTGATATACAACAATATATCTGAGCTGCAAAAACTCCTAAAAGCACTGAATGCCCAATGTGAAAACATCAACATGAGAATCAGTAAAATAAGAAACATTGAAGAGATGCAGAAATCAATCCCCACTAGAAATATACATGGTTGGTTGGTTGGTTGCTGATCCAGAGGTCCATGGGCTCATGCCCTTTGACCTAATGCCATTAAATTGCATTATTTTGCTGGGAAGTCTGTGGATTTTGGCCCACCCCGGGACAGAACCAGAGAATAACTATCACACCTCCAGGAAGGTAGGTTTCACGCTATATACTGCTCCTAGCCACTGTAGCCAAGATAGGGTTCACTGTGCTCATTCCCTGTCACCAATTGACTACTGGTTATGCCGAACTTCTATATTGCTCCAGACATGCAACCAAATGTTCAAGTCAAAAGGATTGTCACGTCCTGAGTCACTGTGCCTCTATGATGGGTCTAAATCATAGGAAAAACAGTGCTGTCAGTTTCCTCCTCCCCAGTGCTGCACAGTACATCTCTGGCTCCCTCCCAACCACAGATATATATACATATATATTCAGGTAAACATGAAAAACATTTCAACAACAAAATAAAAGCATAATTGTATAGGTGATGTGCCATGAAGCTTCTCTAAGAAGATAACTTCAATATAACAGCATGTCATCCACTAAGGTTCTCTGTTGCATGGGTGGTATGTCTAGTGGGCCATTGGTGAGACCCACAGACGCAACCACATGCGTAGAAATATACATAAACGGCACAACACTCAACCAAGTAGTAAAGGAATTTAAGTATCTAGGTGGCATTTTCTTGGAAGACGGGAGACTAGATAGAGAAATAGAGATGAGATGTCAGGAAGCAAATGCAGTTTTATATCAATTAGCAGCACTGCAGAAACACCAGAACGTTGATATGATCTCCACAAGAACATTAATAAACACAGTGCTCATGACAACACTGTGTTACCAATGCCAGACCTGGACCCTGACAGAGAAACTAGATTAAAAACATGCTGTATGCAAAATTAAGTGCCTGAAAATAGCACTGGTGGCAACAAAAAGATAAAGAAAAAACAATGACACTTGGAGGGAGCGTGGAAGAAAATAGGAATACATTTTAAAATTTGATGCACAAATATATGTAGCAAATGGCAACTAATAGAGAATGTGAATATAAGCTATTATTTGAAGCTATATTGTCCTGTTTAATTTATCCTCAGGCTTCCTACTTGAATTTACTTGTATAATCTATTATTTAAAGCAATTGTCATGTCTCTATGTTATTTATGTTTATAAGTGGGTCCTTATAGTACGAATACGGGAGTTCTATGTTTGTGACCCTGAGAATACTTCAATACTTGTAATAATTGTTCATTGTTGTTGTAATAGTTCTTGTCTCGAGTGGTCCATTTTCAGTGACTTGAGTACACAGGTTGAATGTTTTGACAAGATCACATCTTTTTTTGGGGATGTGGTTGATCAAGTACGGAAAACAGTTTGCTTGAGTTTCAAGGTGGTTCGGGACCACTAGAACGGACATGGTTCAATTCCCATCAGCCTCTAGAATATTATGTACATATACAAATATGTGGCTCAAAGTAGTTGTATGCATACATAGAACCATATAACATAATATGCCTATAGCCTACATGCATGGGCACTCTTCGGAGAATGAAAAAATAACAATAACAAATTGAAGTTATGAAACAATAACAAAAGTAGAGATATGTAAATAAAGAAACAAATTTGTGAAATCATTTATAGCAATGCATAATTAATTGATGGATATATTTAAAAACAAAATAACTATATGTTGACACATAAACACCAAAGAAACAACACAAATACACAAAAGTATATTAAGCACGAAAATTATTACTAATGAGCATGAGCACAGGATTTGAGGTTATTAAGTAGAAATAGTAAATCAAACAAATCATTGATTAATGTGCATTCCAAGTGGTTGGAGAACTCCTATATGGAAAATCAGCCAATATTCCAAAGACGGACACCACCAGTCACCAGAGTTGCAATGAAAAAAGCCAGTTACTGAAACATCAGAACTACCATGATGTGAAGCTGTTGAAATAATTGGCCACTGGGGAGTAAAGATGATCCATGATTTCTTTAAAATGTTTGGCAAATCTGTCAACCAAACATCTGTTGGTTTCACCAATATACTTCATATCATAACACTTACATATAATAAAGGATATTGAATTATGGGACACACATGAAAACGAGTCTTGAATATCAAAATGGGACTTGGGGAACTGAAACATGGGAGTTAGAATAACAAAAGGGCAAGTAAAATAATTCCGAGTACAAGGAAAAGGAAAAGGTTCCAGAGTGACCTGCAGAGATGCGCAAACTGGAATTAACCAAGAGATCATGAAGGTTCCTGTCCCTCTGAAAAGCGATTAGGGGGAGAGAGGGAAATACAGGGCTAAAGATAGAATCTAGTTGTAGGATATAGAAATGTTGCAATAGGATACAAAGTGCTGGTATATTATGAGGATGGAAAGTAATAGCCAATTATTTAGGGTGGTCAGATGTTTTTTAAAAAGATGGTTTGAGTGCAGGTGAACTGCAAATAGGTAGAAGATGTTGCAAAGCTGATGACAGAACATCTTTGGGATACAAGTGATAGTGGAAAAAATCTAGCATCTTGTGAGCTTGATATAGGAAACCTGCATCGTCTTGGCAGAGACAATACAGATGGAGTAGCTGAGAGAATGGGAGGGAATGGCGACAAGACCTAGGGTGAGATGATGTATACAGAAGAAAACTGTAAGAAGCAGTTTGCTTATATTCTGCCGATGTGGTAAGGGATGTAGATCCTATGGAAACACAGATGTTGAGGAAGTCAACAGAGGTGTAGGAAATAAGAGATGTAAATTTAGTAGCAGGATAGAAACCACTAACAAAATTAATGCAACATGTAAGATCTTCCAGAGAAATATCAGTAACTCCAAAACCATCATCTATGTAGCAATGGATAAATTGGATGATTTGTCATATGGGAAACCTCCAATCACATGGAATGAACATTAATC
This sequence comes from Meghimatium bilineatum, assembly GCA_034231615.1. Taxonomy (NCBI): domain Eukaryota; kingdom Metazoa; phylum Mollusca; class Gastropoda; order Stylommatophora; family Philomycidae; genus Meghimatium; species Meghimatium bilineatum. The sequence goes on from CM067298.1 coordinate 5,012,661, forward strand.
AATGATTTGTTCATTATACTTCTTCATAACCTCAACTCCTGTATTTGACTGATCCTTGCCATTGTTTTTTTCTGAGCACGCTCATTAGTAATTATTTTAGCATTCAATATACTTTTGTGTATTTGTGTTGTTTCTTTGGTGTTTATGTGTGTCAACATATAGCTATTTTGTTTTCCCATCTGTCCATCTATTAATGATGCATTGCTTTACCTGATTTTAACAATTTGTTTCTTCATTTACATATCTCTACTTTTGTTATTGTTTGATTTCCTCGATTTATTATTGTTTCCTTAACAGATGAGTGCGCACACATGTAGGCCTATATGTATTTGTATAAGCATATTTTTTATTTGGTTCTATGTATCCATACAACTACATTTGTTTGTGTACATATATATGTTTTATATTAAAGGGTAAACAGATCTGCCAGTATGGCTACAGAGGTTAGTGGTAGTTTAAAAAAAAGTGCAGGTATTCTGTATACAATCATGGAGTTGGACTATTTAGGAAATATGGGATGCGTTTCTTCATCTGTGTCTATGGCTAGAATGTCAGATCTGGGAGTAAAATATGGTTTTGCAAAAAACAAGCAGCATATAGGAATAAAAAGAAGAGTTATCAACAAACATAGAACCGGAACAGTCAGTTACCACATGCTGAAGGACATACGTTAATATGTGGTTTGAAGCACCTATGGACATATCTAGACTGGACTGCTATGACGATGATCTGATGACTACTGGTAGCTAATTAACTAACTCTGCATCATCAAATATTCAGATTAGTGTGTAATATTCTTGTGTACTTTATGAGCTTCCTTTTCCAATTTTAATTATTCTACATTAATCACTTAATTATCTTATTATTTTGTTTAAAATCAAATAAGAACCAAGTCAATCAAGACAGATTTACACCAGTTGAGATAATTGCCAAGTACAGACTTGAAGAGGATACTTCAAAAGGATACCCAGTATTAGATACTGTCAAACCTAACCATGTCATTCTACCGGTAAGTACAACCAGATTACAAACTCATATTTTATATATTTTTGAAAATTTGGAAAATGTTTACTTAGGGCTTTCATTTCTTATCTTTTACAGAAAATCTTATACAGACTACACTCAAGTTTCATTGAATAATTTTTATTGACTTTTAACTCTTCATCTTTATGAATATTTTCCCGCTGTGCAAAATCCCATTTTAACGCCTTGGTCTGGCCCGAACAACAAAGTCAAATCTCATTTTAATACCTTGGTCTGGACTGATGACACACAATTAAATCCCATTTTACCATCTTGGTCTGAATTGATAGCACACAGTCAAATGCTATTTTAACACCTCAGTCTGGACAGATGAAATAAATATGTATGTACTATAATAATAATAATAATAATAGATAGATAGAATAATAATACACATAACCTGTAATCCACCTTTTTCCAGATAATGATGCAAGACACAAAGGCTGTACAACCCATTAGAGTTGTATGGGTGCCACACTGGAAAAATTCCAATTTGTAAACAATATGACATGAGTAGGACATGAACCAGCGACACCTTGTGCACAACATGAATGGCTTAAGGAATTATCTTTGGTGTTGATCAGAACAAGTTTGTAATTAAAAATAGATATCTGGAATCCCCCATGACAGGAATTATGGTCATTTACTAGTTGAATAGATCACGATACCCAAGTCCATTATAGGCGCATTGTATAGTTGATATTATATTTAAAAGAAAAATCATAATGCTGCAATAGGATTTGAATCAGATCCACTCAGGTGACACCTACTCATCTCCCATCTTGAGCCAACAACTTTCCATCTTCAACAACACAGTATCCCTAAAAAAGATGTGATTTAAAAAGTTAACACATAGAATTTATTAATATTGTAATGGTTTGAGATGTTAGCTATCTCACATTTCAGTGACTCTGCTATATGAGGACAGTAGTCGTCTCCTTCCCTTGCAGTCTTTACTTCCTGGACTGATCCGGTACTCAATTAAGGCTGGATCAACCTGGAAGCCATTGCAATCTGAAAAGCATTTCTGATAAATAATATATCTGAAACAAATAATATACGTACAACAGCTCATCAGAAGGCAGAGTAAATACAACCTAACTCAGTGCATTCATTTCTATATTCAGGTTGCATTTGTGAACAAGTGTGGACCTGATAATATATGTGATGTAGACTTGAGTGTTAGTGGAACACTCAAATACAAACAAACAGGAGATTATCGCAACATTGTGGTCAACAATACAAAGGTGAGTTTATGGAATCTGAGAAAAAAATGTCAGTTTCAGTTTTCACATTATTTTACTGTATATTATCACACATCAACCTTTAATTAGCTACATTGTTCTCAGTTGTTATTCACACAACTATGCTAAATCATTTTTCTCAATGACATTCGTCATGTCCTTTAAATTTTCTTGTCATACAAAAATAAGAGAGCTTCCACAGAACTGGCTTTTTTATTGACACCAGAAAATATATACCGCATTGTTAAGATATTTGACATTCACTGGAACTTGGCTATATCAAAGTCAAATAGCAGTCAGAGGGAGGAGCAAGTAAACTCATGCTTAGCAGTCAGAGGGAGGAGCGAGTAAACTCATACTTAGCAGTCAGAGGGAGGAGTGAGTAAACTCATACTTAGCAGTCAGAGGAGGAGCACGTACACTCATACTTAGCAGTCAGAGGAGGAGCAAGTAAACTCATGCTTAGCAGTCAGAGGAGGAGCAAGTAAACTCATACTTAGCAGTCAGAGGAGGAGCAAGTAAACTCATACTTAGCAGTCAGAGGAGGAGCAAGTAAACTCATGCTTAGCAGTCAGAGGGAGGAGCAAGTAAACTCATGCTTAGCAGTCAGAGGGAGGAGCAAGTAAACTCATGCTTAGCAGTCAGAGGGAGGAGCAAGTAAACTCATGCTTAGCAGTCAGAGGGAGGAGCCAGTAAACTCATGCTTAACAGTCAGAGAGAGGAGCAAGTAAACTCATGCTTAGCAGTCAGAGGGAGTAGTGAGTAAACTCATGCTTAGCAGCTGAAGTGTGAATCTTTATTTATTTTCACGATAATGCATGATAATATAATGCACAAGGCTAAGTCAGTAATGCCTGAAAACTTATCCAGAGAGAAGGAAACTAAGACAGTTGTTGTTTAGGAATTCTTGATTCATGATTAGAAACCAACATCACAGCACTGAGGACATTTCTATAAATGTTCAGTTCATTGGTCAATGATTCATCTAATGGTATAGACTATGAGGACAAGACGGCTGATCCATTGTTGCATATACTGACATGATCAACCAAGTAGATTCATTTATGTGAATTAAAATTGTGGATTTTTGGGTTTACTATATTTCAAGAAGAACACAAGGAGTTTGTGTGCACCAACTCTGCTAACAGGCAAAGGTAAAGATTAGGATAGCCGGGTGTAAAACCATGCATTTTTCTATACAGTTATGTGGAATATATCCGATATCAGTTAAATTACATCTGTAAAGCACCAACATTGACCAATTTATTTTTGGGAGAAAAATATGCAGGCAAAAGTAATTATGAAATCAAAGAGAATTGACAGAAACATCAAAATAACTGCGCAACAGCTTGTCTTCATATAATCAGTCTCATTGTGTGAAAATTATAAACACAAAAACTAGGGCTATATTTCTTTATTGTAACTATAATATGAAAAATATTTTTTTTTTAAATATGAAGAAAATATTAATATAAAGAATGGATGCTTAGATACGTTTTGAAACTAGAACAACATGTTGTGTGCTTTATAAGGTGCCAGATTATAATTTTTAATGGTGGAGATCATGCATCTATGAATGACAGATTGTGCATCTAAGACTGGTGAGATCATGCATCTATGACCGGCATAGATTGTACATCTATGTTCGGTGGAGATCGTGAATCTGTGAATGACGGAGATCATGCATCTATGAATGGCATAAATCATGCATCTATGAATGGCAGAGATTGTGCATCTATAACTGGTAGAGATTGTGCATCTATGATCAATGGAGATCATGCTTCTATGAATGTGGAGATTGTGCATCTATGATCAATGGAGATCATGCTTCTATGAATGTGGAGATTGTGCATCTATGAGTGGCAGAGATCATGCATCTAGGAATGGAGGAGCTTGTGCATCTAGAAAGGAAGAGATCATGCATCTATTAGTGGTGAAGATTATACATTTATGAATGACGGAGATTGTGCATCTAGGAATGGCGGAGATTGTGCATCTATAATGGCAGAGATCGTGCATCTATGACCAGAGGAATTTGCGCATCTATGACTGATGGATATTGTACATCTATGATCAGTGGTGATTGTGCATCTATGACTGGCAGACATCGTCATCTATGACTGGTGAAGATTGTGCATCTATATCCAATGGAGATCGTTCATCTATGGCCGAAGGAGATCATGCATCTATAAATGGTGGAGATTGTGCATCTATATCCTATGCAATCTTGCTAGTCTTCAAACATATAGACCCTCATAGGCCCCTATGTTGTCTGTGCCTAAAAGGAGAGCACAGAATAGCAACACTGTTACCTTCCATGCATTTAGTAAGTGACGACTAAGGAAGTTTTGGAGTAGAATTGGCTGTCCCATCTCATAGAGGGCCAGTGACCCAGAAGTCAAGCTGAAATCAGATATATCAGGCCAGAAAGCACAGATATTCCAGCAAAGCTGTAACCTATGGCACAACACATCCCATTCTCCTGACTACATCCTGCTAATCTGCAGAAGTTTGAGAATGAATGCAGAAGAAGAATGTTTCTGCCTCAAAAGAACAATCATGTAGACTGCACTGATTTTGGCCAAATAACATTAGCCTACAGTCTGTTGGTCAGGAACCAACCATCTGGGTTTGATAACCACTGATCAATTGAATTCATGTTTCTCCCAATTGGAAGAACAAACCTAATCTCAAAGCCAGGTTGACATTCTCTGCAGTTATTGATGTACCACTTTCACAAGTGAAGATAAACACAACATAAAATGTTCATTAGGTTTAGTATTTGTACACCCACAATTAACCCAACCCAAACCAGACTGGGGAAAAGTATTGAAATGAGTATGAAATTTTGCACATTCAGAAACCTAGCATTGTGATAATAAAACAGGACACACCTATTTTTTAAATGCTAAGAGTAATTTTATGCTGATTTCTTTCTGAAAATATCAAAGTATTTTCTAAGATATTATTTCTTTCTGCGAATATCACAGTATTTTCTAATGTCAGTCTGTGCAGACTCAGATGGCTGGTACACACTAGGAGGATGGAAGATGACAGAATACTGAAGGATCTACTTTATGGAGAGTTACAGTCTAAGAAAAGACCTCATGGTCAACTTATACATCAGTATAAAGTCATGTATAAACATGATATGTATGACACATGCATTGATACAAAATCATGGGAACAGGATGCATTTAGAGACAAAAAATCTGTATTGGTATAATGACAAAAGAGAAAGTGATAACAATTAGTTCACTGGCTGCATGTCAAAGAAGATACACAACAGCACATGGTAGTACAAGCGTGATCCCTTGTAAATACTGTGGAAGAATCTTTGTGGCTAAGATTAGTCTTGTGAGTCACATCCATCATCATCATGGATCGTAAATTATATTTCTTGTAGCACAACAATAATACTGTCGTCTGAATGACAGGTGCATACAACTATTTCTGGTATAGTACAAGTAGACACGTCTAAATTTCCCTTGTCTATGTTTGTAAATTTCATGTCCATCATTTAATAACTGAACTATTTATTAATTAAGGGTTGGGGTTATGGTTAGTTATGTAAAACACAACTATCCTAACTCTAACTCAAACCCTAAAATAAATTAATATTGAAATTAATAAATTATGAACATGAAATTTACAAACATAGACAAGAGAAATTACTCAACTATGTGGTGGCGTCTACTTGTACTGTGCCCTATTTCTTCATGCATTTTGCTTTGTTTTCCATACATATATTTGCTATGTAATTTATGGGACTCAATACCAGGAACTGCAAGTGACTGTTGCAGTTAAAAACACACAAGAGACATCATACTGGACAATGATCACGGTGGAAGTGAACTCAGATGTACCTTACAATCGTTACCAGTCAGATATGACAATGAATTGCCAATTAGATAGTTCAAATACTGCTGCCAGCTCTGTGCCAAATGGACTGGATAAAACCACGGCAAGTACATTATTAGAGTACATATCATTGTAGTTAACCTTTAGATCCTGACTAAAAGTTATGCAATTTCCTGCATTGGCCTAAATTGTTTTTTGAGAACTTGCATTATTTTTGGTGGGTGTTTTTAAATCTCAATAACATCTTTGGTTTTAGAGATTTTAAAATATTTTTTCACATATAAATAAGGAATTGAATGCTATTTATATTTGTGTTAGTTTTGTCTTTTATCTATGTCACCTACGAAGGTGTGAACAAGTTGTGAAGATGAAAATTTGAAAAATGTTTTTGACTCATGTGTTTGACTTTCCTCCTTTCATTGTTCCTATGACCTCTTTTATTTCATCTACTGCCTCTGTGTTGCCAGAAAGGGGAGCAAAATATAGCAACACTGTTTACCTTCCACGCATGTCATAAAAGGTGACTAAGGAGGTTATGGGATAGAGTTTGCTATCCCATTCCATATAGGGTCAGTGACCCAAAACCATGCTGAAGTCGGATGTGTCAGGCCAAAGGGCGCAGATATCGCAGCAATGCTGTAAACTATGACACAATGCATTCCGTTCTCCAGACTACATCCTGCTAATCTGCAGGAGTTTGAGAATGAACGCAGAAGAAGAAGAATCTCATCTACTAGAATACCGGCATTTCCTATTTCTCTGTTGCTTAGTTCAGAATTCTTTAATATAGTGTATTCAGGATTACACTTGCAGCTATACAGCTCTTTGAAATACTCCTTGAGTATCTGTCCGTGTTTGTCTTCTATTGTGGATATCTTTGGTCTTTTTGGTGGTGTTAATTTTCTTAGAGTGTTGTATGCTATCTTTCTGTTTCTGTGTTTAAATCCTACATTGATGGTTTCACATAGTTCCTCTAGCCACAATTCTTGTGCTTTGTTTCATTTTCCTTCTGTTTTTGTTTATTTTACTATATGACCCTGCCATTTCAGGGGGCCTCTTTCTTAATCTTATTCATTTTCTTTTGTTCGTCACAAAATTTTAGGATGTCATCTGTTACCCAAGGTTTGTGTATTATTCTTCTTGTCCCTGGTGTTTCTGTTGCTGATTCTAATAAAGCTTCTTTCATGTCTTCTGTAAAAGAGTTAATATCTTTGTTTACAAGTTTTAAGACTACAAAATTTCCTCCAACCATTGCTTCAAATATCTCTGCTATTTCTAGATCTTTCAATTTTTCTAGATTAAATCTTAATTGTGTGTACTTGTTGTGAGTATGATTCTTTTTAAAATTTAATTTTCACCATCAATAGAACTATATAGTGGTCGCTACCGATGTCTGCTCCTGGAAAAGTTCTTGTTTGTGTTTTGTTTATGCTGGACATGATAATTTTTTCGATGTAAGAATGAAATCAATTTGATTAATTAGGTCTGCTTATGGAGCATGCCATGTTGTTATTCTGGAAAGCTTGTGTCGAAATAGTGTATTTGCAAGAGTGAGTTACAATTTATTGGCAACTTCCAATAATCTTAGTCATCATTCATTCATTTCTTCTGTTCCAAATTTCCCTACTATGCCATCCCATAAGCATCAGGTCCCACTTTTGCATTCCAGTCACCTAGTACTATTAATAGATTTTTTGGAGGATGTCCTTTATTGTGTTGTCTAGTGTTTCATAAAATGCGTCTATGTCCTCTTCGCCATAGTTGGCAGTTTGGGCATAAGCCTGAATGATCATGATATTTTTTAGTCTAGCTGCTACATTGATGATTCTGACACCCAAAACTCAAAGTACAAATATTGATGGTACAAAAGATACAAAACTCAAAGTGCAAATATTCATGGTACAAAAGATACAAAACTCAAAGTGCAAATATTGATGGTACAAAAGATACAAAACTCAAAGTACAAATATTGATGGTACAAAAGATACAAAACTCAAAGTACAAATATTGATGATACAAAAGATACAAAACTCAAAGTACAAACATTGATGATACAAAAGATACAAAACTCAAAGTGCAAACATTGATGATACTAACATACAAAACATTTATGAAAATAATGTATAACTATCTATTGTTCGCTTGCAGGTTATATGCAACAACTACAAACCTCTGGACAAAGATGCCAGTGTTGTTATCCTTGTTGTATTTGATACAGAACACATGGATCTAACCAAGAAAACACTGAATATCACAGTTGAAGCATTACCTAAAAATAAAAACAGCCATGATGTGTCACTTGAAAACAATATTGTTGTCATGGTAACCGATGTTGACATCATTGCTGAAGTGTCTATAGACGGGTGGGTATCATAAATTTATTTGAAATAAGTCACTTATTCCACCTATTGCTGGCTGATAAGGAACAGATATCGTAAATAGTGTGGCCTGCATTATATGTCATAACAAGAGACTGGAGGTTTTGGGGATCATTTTATCTTCTGCATGTCATAGGTCAGATTGAACCATGTGTCATTGTTGGTCAGATTGAACCACTTGTCATAGTTGGTCATATTGAACCACTTGTCATAGTTGGTCAGATTGAACCACTTGTCATAGTTGGTCAGATTGAACCACTTGTCATAGTTGGTCATGCTGAAAAGTGAAGCAAGGAGGAGTAAGTTCACCTGTAATGCTTGTGATAAAAGATAACTATGGAGAAGTTAAGTTGGTTGTTAATTCTGTAAAATGTATCAGTTGTGTAAGGATAAAAGGTGCAGATATAGCAGCTAGCTGTACATCATAACACAGCACATCAAATTCTCTGAACTAAAATCTGATGAACATTTAAGTCAAATGTTAAGTAAATGTCGTTGTATGGCTCAAAACAAGTACAATGAAAGGGACAAACATAGAACTACAAATATTCATCAATAGATGCCTACATACAATAAAATGTTTTATATGGTATAAGATAACTAATGAAGAACTAATGCGAAGAACTAAACAAACTTCAGTGGGGGAAGAACTAATGAAATGGCACTGGAGATAGACAGGGCATACACTAAGAAGACCAGTAGAAAGCATTGTAAGACATGCATTATTCTGGAACTTACAGGGAAACTCTCATATGTGATGGGCAAAAATGCAAAGATATTGCAGCCAAACTGTAAACCATGACAGGACATTCTGGTCTCCATATTACATCTTGCTAATCTGGAAGAACTACCATGACAGGACATTCTGGTCTCTATATTACATCTTGCTAATCTGGAAGAATTTGTGAAAGGAAGCAGAAGATGATGAATAAAAATGGCATACACATGTAAAAGAAAATATTAATATTCAAAATAAAATGTTATAGAAAGTTGCTATGAATATCAGGGATAGAAAGACGACCCAACACAGATTTCTAGAAAAACCTGAACATGGAAAAAGAATGGCTCCTCAGAAACTAGCAAAAAAAGCACAAGCTACCATATTTCAGGCATATAAAAATACATAATGGTTTAACAAGATTAATCATAGAGGGACAGTGACAGGACAGAGAACAAGAGGCATACCAAGACTACAGTTGAATCAGAATATTGAAGACCTCCTGAATCTGAACAGCCAACTTAAAGAGACTGGGAAGCTTACGCAAAAGCAAGAAAGTTACAGAGTGTCAGTGAGGACAACATTCTATACAAGACACATCAGATCGATATATAGATAGATAAAACTAATATATGATTTTGCTTGTTGTAAAGTTAATGTAACTAAATTTCTTTATGCTGTCTACTATTTCTAGATCCTGCCTTTAGAAAATTCACAAAACTATTTTAACACATTTCTATTTAATGAATACACCTGTGAATTTCATCTAATACAATAATCTCCTAAATTTATAGCCAGTCTTAAAACAATATCTTTTTATAAAAATATATTAGTGATGAATTTGGACAGGAATTGTTTAATTTTTTCTGCAATATTTATAGTTTTTTAATGCAGTTTTATGATTTAAAAATTTGGGTCTTGATTTCTCACCTGTCACAACCATTCCTTCAGTCGATCCAGCTGTAAATGGTTACCTGATGTATGGGTTGCTGCTGACACAGCATATGAAGGGAACAGGCTACCCCTCCTAATTTGCACTGTAGCTTAGTATATAAAGAGTTATCTTCTTTCCTGACATCAGGTTGCTGCCATGGGATCTACCATTATGTTTATGATTATACCCTGACTACTTAACTATATCAAAATATATTTATACATATAAGGGCTATTAAATAGTTTTTAAACATATTTTTTCCCCACAAAACCTTAATATATACAGTATTACTACTTACCAGGTGCTTGTTGTGATCATGTGCCAAAATGTATGTACAAAACTAGAAATATGTGACTGTGCATGCACTGTGGGATGTGACCTAGTTTGTCTTGTCATATAATATATCATTTTCTTCCTCTACAGATCATCTACTCCACCTGATGTTGATGTTTATAAGTTCAAACGTATCTCATTGAAAGACTCAGCAGAAACGAAGAATAATTTCCGTCCGACAGGAAATGAGATCAAACCTTTGAATGTGACACATAAAATTGCTGTAAAAAATGATGGACCAAGTTTTCTGCCAATCACAAATATTACTGTTAAAGTACCAATGTTTCTGTTGGATAGAACTGAACTAATTAATGAAATAAACGTAAAGGTAATTAATTTTGTTTTATTATTTAAATTCACCTTTTTTCTCATTGATCAAGATTTGTTGGATACTATATAGTTTTAACTGTTTGTTTGTGAAATATATATAAATATATAGTAGCCTATATAAATGTGTTTTTATCATTAATAGATGTCCACAGATAATGGAAGAATAACTGAATGTTATGGGACTATCAAGTTTGACTATCTCCAGCAAACAACATCAAGTACATCTTCCTTTACCTCTGAAATATACAGCACTTCAACAGGTATTTACAAATGTTAGTTTTTATTAGAATCAAAGTTTCTTTCATGATATTTTATACAAAGTTGTTTAAACCAAAATATCGGTGAAATATGACAACGTCAATGAGACACACGCTTGAGCACCACTATATATATATAAATTTAACAGGACTGAGCACCGTGGGATCAATACCCATCAGTCATATGGATGATATTGTGTTGTTTCGTGATTTCTATATTTGTCATGTTTCACCAGTATTTTGGTGTGTTTTGTATTTTTCTTCTTGTGTTGTTTCACCTCTAACCATTTAGTTTAACCCCTCCAGGCTATATCCATATTTTGCTCTGCCATATGAATGCCAATAATGTCATTCTTACATATCATTTTTATTGACTATATAGTCTTGTTAAAGACATTTTGGTCAAAACATTGATTTTTGTGTGTTATTATGTGTGTATCCAGTGATTAGCAAAACTTCATTGCTCTGTTCCAAGCTTGGCCTGTTTATAAAAGCATCTTTTCATATCAATATCAAATACGATGATTGATAATGCCAGTATGAAATAAGATCATTGATTTCATCTGCCAAAGTTGGATGTGTTGGACCATTAGTGTAAATAAAATGGCAATGAAATGCATTTCCACTCCCTGGACTACATTCTGCTGGAAATCTATTACCATTGTTCTGCTACAAGAAAGATCCAGCAGGAGTTTGAGAATCAAAGCTGAAGAGGAAGAAGATAATATGAAATAAAGTAATTGATAATATCAGTATGAAATAAGGTAATTGATAATATCAGTATGAAATAAGGTAATTGATAATATCAGTATGAAATAAGGTAATTGATCATGTTAGTATGAAATAAGGTAACGCTTACAATTATCTGTCACACAGTGCCATAGTGATGACATGAAGTGAATATAAACTGTGTATTCACAATTGACTAAAAACATTGTCACCACTAAATGGTTGCAAGATTTTCATGTGAATGTATGTGTGCACATATAAAGGTGAAACATGCCCTCTACATACACACATAAAATCTTTCTGAGTAGACCTATGACTTCTCAATGCATTGCATATTGCCAAGATTTGGAGTCTGCATAGGAAGGAAAGCTCTTGGAAACTCCCCATGGACATAAGAAACAAAAACTTCACTATACATAATTTATAGGAATCTAACTATTTGAGGATGGAATTATTCCTGGGGTTTGGATGCTATTAATTTTAGGCTAAATTTTTGGACCGCAACATGATTTAGGCGCAAGCTTCCGGAAGACAAAGTATTAGCTATGGAAGATCATAGACCTAAGGTATTAAAAGAAAGATAATTGAATGTGTAATCCATATACAATATAAAAAATATAAGAATTTTAACAACAAAATACAAAAACTACACCACAAACAGGGATATTAGATCAACATAGGCCTAAATTGTTTATACATAGAAGTCTATTTTGTTCTACTCATCTTTAGATTTACTTGTCTTGAAATGTTTATATCTAATCTTACTAAAGTAGATGCCTTGACTGTCCATTTACTGAGCATAGGCATAGGGGCCTAATTAGTTTATTTGAAGTAAATCTATCCACAGCCTAGTGTTTATACCATCTTTTTGTGTCATGTCCAATTTTAGAACCAAGCAAAATATTGTAAAATTTTGGAAATAGGCCTATTACCAAATATTGGATTTCCAAAGTTGAACTATATTGCACTCAATATTATCATTAGGTCTAACTCTATTTTCTGTATAATGTAGTGCAATATTATCACTGCCATCACTAGGTCTATCTGATTCTTTAGAAACAATAGCAGTGGGAACAGTTTTATAATTTTTTACCTATTAGGTCTAGACGTATTTATTTTCAGAGATTCAACAATTCAGTAATCTCCAATGTCAAAATAGAAAACACTTTTGTTTACCGACACATTACTTGAAATTGTATCTCTAAATATAAAACTCAAAGAACAAAGAATAATAAAGCCAGATGTTTGCTAAATCTTTGAGCTCTCTTGCTAGTGGAAGATGAAGCCATTTTGCTAATTTCTGGAAAGTTGAACCTACCTTGTTGCAATTTTAATTTGAAATAAATATGTCACAAGCATCTAATCACTTAGTACCATGAGGGTTTCCTATCGTTAGTGTTATATTTATACTTCTAAATATAACTATAGTTTATATTTCTAAAGTTTAAACAGCTAAATAAGTTAATACTAATTCATTTACAATCCAAACACAGCATATAGGCCTATAGATGGCCTATCTGCAAGACTGATACATCATGGAGCCGTTTGGATTGGGGGATCTATCAGCAACGATATATAATTTGTATGTGCGGATTGAGTTAACAAACACTTCACTATTCATAATTTATAGGGATTTAACAAACACTTCACTATTCATAATTTATAGGGCTGAAACACACATGGGTTGAATTTTATAAAAATCAATTATGCTTGATTAAAAATAGTTTCAGATACTGATAGTCGTACAACAACTGAATTTCAATTTGGTCCCGTTAATGCAAGAAAGAAGAGACAAACTGATGTCAGTGATGAGGAAAAGAAAACTGTTTACACGCTGGTAGGTTTAGTTTTAGGTTTGTGTATATTGATTATTGTGTTCACTCGCAAGACATGTCTATAGTTGCTCAGATCTTTGCTTCAGTAAATCTCTCAGGATATAGAGGGATGGTTATGAATGTGTTTTAGTTGAGTGTTCTTTTTGAAATTTTTGTTCAGTTTTCTTTCTGGACCTTGCTGATCCTCACTCCTAATTTGCATGTTCGTGATAGTGACTTATGCTCAGGAACCTCGAAGTCATCCGATCATACAGAGCATATAGCATGTGTGATCCGTCCATAAGTTGATCATCTATTATGGTGACAAAGCCAGCCAGCATGTCAGCTCTTTCATTCCCCTTCACACCTGCATGGCAGTGGACATAGAGTATTGTTGTTGTTTATAAGAGATTAGGATTTACAAGAGATTAGTTATTGTTTCATAAGCACAGTGTTTCTTCAGGGTTTTATTTCACACCCAAAAGACTAACTCTCAGTGTTTCTTCAGGGTTTTATTTCACATCCAAAAGACCAACTCTCAGTGTTTCTTCAGGGTTTTATTTCACACCCAAAAGACCAACTCTCAGTGGTGTATGTGCTTATATATCCTACTTTTAGGAATTCTAATAGTTTTTTTACTTTTCTATTTTTCAGCAACATTTAGAGTTGGGGCCATGTGCTTCAGCTTTCCTGCCATGCCTTTCTGTAAGAGCTGTTAATAGCAACCCAGCTATGGGCAATGGCCACTGTGATGTGTCGTATAGCCAACTATACATTCCCCCTCCATCTAAGGAGGCTCTATAATTATGCATAGGTACCATGTTTGCCTGATTCTGAACTCTCTCATGGAATTGTAATGTCCTGCACTGAGTTACATTTCACCAAATCCCATATGCCACCAGTTCATAGCTGGAGCACCATGTAACCTACATGTTGTCAGCTAGAATTATTGCCAGGGCTAGAGCTCATCTGGTTCCCCAGAATGATGTGCAATGTGAAATTAACAAAATGTTGTACCACATAGAGAAACAATTGTACAAATGAAATCTTGTGGGACTTCCACAAGAGAAAATCCTCACTATGTTGGCATGTCATCGACTGAGAGTTTACTGTTGCATTATGGGTGGTCTGATATTCCAATGTTTAGACTTTCAGACCTTCTTCATGAGTTTACGCGGTGAGACAAATTCTATAACCCTCTCCAATGATTGTAATAAAAAATTTTTTATACTTCTATTAATATTAAATATGCATGTCGTTGCGTCTGTGGGTCTCACCAATGGCCCACTAGACATACCATCAATGCAACAGAAAACCTTAGTGGATGACATGCCATTATATTGAGGTTATATTCTTATAGAAGCTTCATGGCATGTCATCTATACATTTATAATTTTGTTTTGTTGTTGAAATTCTTTTCATGTTTGCCTGAATATATATGTATGCACCCTCTGTGGTTGGGAGGGAGCCAGAGATGTACTGTGCAGCACTGAGGAGGAGGAAACTGACATCACTGTTTTTCCTATGGCTGAGGCCCATTATAGCAGCACAGTGACTCAGGACGTGACAATCCTTTTGACTTGAACATTTGGTTGCATGCCTGGAGCAATAGAGAAGTTCGGCATAACCAGTAGTAAATTGGTGGCGGGGAATGAGCACAGTGAACCCTATCTTGGCTACAGTGGCTATGAGGAGTGCATAGGTTGAAACCTACCTTCCTGGAGGAGTGATAGTTATTCTCTGGCTCTGTCCCGGGGTGGGCCGAAAATCCACAGACTTCCCAGCAATATAATGCCATCTAATGACATTAGGTCAAAGAGCATGAGCCCATGGACCGCTGGATCAGCAACCAACCAACCAACCAACCATTAATACTAAATATGTTTTTCAATTAACAATTGTTCTGTATTTCTTAGTATTATATATTTCTTATAGAAGAGATTATAGATTGAAACATAGAACTATATGTTTCTTATGACAAAGATCATAGATTAAAACATAAAAGTTTTTGTCATTATTATTGCTTATATTATTCTTTTATTACTAGCTGTAGGTTTTAGTAACACATATTTGCTTATTTACAATATTTACTTTCACAATTGTGATTCTATATCCTGCTAATCGTCTCTGGCTTTTCGTTAAATATATATAATGACCATGGAAAAAAAATATTTTACAAAAATAAAATGTTATAAAAATAACATAATATGAAGATATACAAAATAGTATCCCCAAAGAACTCTTATGCCTCTTCTTTCTTTCTTTTTGCTTTATACCTATTTATTTGTTGCTGCTTCATGGAAACATGAGGTAGGTCTTAAGCCTCTAATGATGAATATAGCTGTACAGTGGAGAAGAAAATATCTCAAAAATATCCGAAAGGGAGTTATTTTTCGACACATTGGAGAACAGGAGATGGAAAACATTTTTCAAATGTGTAAAAATATCAGAAATAGAGATACATGGAAAAAAGATTTAGGATGTCTGGTGAATTTATATGTAAAAGAACCAACAGCAAATTTATGATTTATGACATACAGATTATCATCAGCTCACACGGGGTAAGTTCAAAAGTGTTTCAGTTCCCATCTCAATAAATCCATCAGAACATAGTAGCTGACACTCCTGCTTCAAATTTGCCAATCATTTTCATTGAGTCACTAAGTATGCATGCATGAGAATAGTCCTGTGACATCAACAGTGTCTCCATCACAGCCTTTATCTCCAACAGTAGAACTAGTCAACACTGACAGTAAGAAATTATGGATATTCACAAGGCTCTAAAGGCCTAGCTTTAGCTTTTATGTCAAGGCTAAACTTAATTTTGAAAAGTATCATAAGTGTTAGAGTGAAAATCAAATGTTATAACTTACTAGTGATTTCTATTGTGATGTATGGTTGTGATTATTGGACACTCATTGAGAATATGGAGAGATGATTATAGGCCTTCAAATACATGTTACAGACAAATTTCTCAAACCTTCTACAGAGAGCATAACACAAATGTGTACATGTGAAATAAAATGTATACAGGTTGACAAGAACCGTTGCTTTCAATAGTGAAATGACAAAAACATTTCACTTGCATGGTTTGTGCATGTATACAGACATGATTCCTTGTCAAAAGCGATACTACAAGGAACAGTCACAGCTGGAAAAAGCAGAGAAGGACAAATAAAAACATGGACTACAACATCAACAACTGGACAAGAGATTTTTTTCTCACTCTAGCACATTGTTGAAGAAAGACATTGCTGGGGGACTCTGTATGTTGATACATCCAATGTGGTAGCTGTGCAACCGTGACGGGTTATGGGTTTATAGACAGAAAGGACTAATCAACTGCATCAACCAGCAAGATACTTGCTGATAAAGACACAATGATCAGATAGTAGTGGTGGTCATAATGATAATGCCGATTAATATTGTTGTATAAAGAAAATCTATGAATAATATAATACTGTTATAGAAGTATCAATGTTTTATTATGAAAGAAAAATTATAATGCAGCATATCTGTTATCAAGAACATAAGAGCAATGTTTCTGCTTGATAAAATTAATTCGTTAGCTGGGCAACAAGAACTAATGTTGACAATCATGAAACTTCCTAAACTCTGGTGGTACGGGCACCTGATGAGACATTCCTTGATGACAAAAGATATTTGTCTAGGTACGATGGATGGGAAAAGAAGACTAGGTGGCCAGAAGAAACATGGTTGGATAATGTTAAACAATGGATAGGGTGTGAAGTTTATAAACTCATCAGAATGGTAGGGGCTAGAGATGCATGGAGATATTTCTGCACCAAATGTTTCATTGTGACACCCCTACGACCCTGACATTGTGACACACCTATGACCCTGACAGGTTATGGGTTTATTAGTATTATAATTATTATAATGCAACAAGTAGAATTTGAACTATGTCCGCTCAGATGAGCTATCTTAGCAGAACTTGTTCAGGGATGCGATGTGGTGGAAGGCTTGAAAACATGTTTACTCAAGTTGCAAGGCTAGTTAGTGTCATCTGAACAGATATTGTTTAAATCATGTTTCATGCATTATTATTACTCTTTAAAGCAAATCTCATTTTACAATATGTTTTGCTGACTCATTTCTCAGGACTGTGATTCAGATATGGACATCTGTCAAGTATTTGTTTGTGAGATCGATACTATTATTTCTTCTGGCAGTTATGCTCAAATAAATGTGTCTCTAGTTATAGACATGGCTAACATTCCACTCCCTGAGGTAAGTTTCCATGAATGTCTGGCCTCATCATGTAGATTCTATGAACACAGAGCGTTTGTTTGTTTGTATGTTAAATTTGGGATTGAAGCCTATAGTTGAGATACGGCCCATTCAACCTAAGACCAGAACCTATATTAGTTATATCAGGCCATGAACAAAGAAAGATAATGAAGTGTTGTATTTATTCACCTTTTACTCCCTGCAGAACATATCTACTCAGAAAACTTCTTCCATTTTGAAAGCTAGGAAGATAGCTGTACCATTATGCAGGACTAACATGTTTGCTTGATTCTTGATTCGCCATGGAATTGTCATGTCCTAAACAATTAGGCCTACTTTTCACCACACACTTGCACAAAAATTAATAAAAAATAATTTAACCTCTTTAATTTCTTTTTCTAGGTCTATAGTCTTTCCATGTCCTACCCAACTTTGTTATCTAGGTCTATAGTCTTTCCATGTCCTACCAAACTTTGTTATCTAGGTCTATAGTCTTTCCTTGTCCTACCCAACTTTGTTATCTAGGTCTATAGTCTTTCCATGTCCTACCCAACTTTGTTATCTAGGTCTATAGTCTTTCCATGTCCTACCCAACTTTGTTATCTATGTCTATAGTCTTTCCATGTCCTACCCAACTTTGTTATCTAGGTCTATAGTCTTTCCATGTCCTACCCAACTTTGTTATCTAGGTCTATAGTCTTTCCATGTCCTACCCAACTTTGTTATCTATGTCTATAGTCTTTCCATGTCCTACCCAACTTTGTTATCTAGGTCTATAGTCTTTCCATGTCCTACCCAACTTTGTTGTCTAGGTCTATAGTCTTTCCTTGTCCTACCCAACTTTGTTGTCTAGGTCTATAGTCTTTCCTTGTCCTACCCAACTTTGTTATCTAGGTCTATAGTCTTTCCATGTCCTACCCAACTTTGTTATCTAGGTCTATAGTCTTTCCTTGTCCTACCCAACTTTGTTATCTAGGTCTATAGTCTTTCCTTGTCCTACCCAACTTTGTTATCTAGGTCTATAGTCTTCCCATGTCCTACCCAACTTTGTTGTCTAGGTCTATAGTCTTTCCTTGTCCTACCCAACTTTGTTGTCTAGGTCTATAGTCTTTCCTTGTCCTACCCAACTTTGTTATCTAGGTCTATAGTCTTTCCATGTCCTACCCAACTTTGTTATCTAGGTCTATAGTCTTTCCTTGTCCTACCCAACTTTGTTATCTAGGTCTATAGTCTTTTCTTGTCCTACCCAACTTTGTTATCTAGGTCTATAGTCTTTCAATGTCCTACCCAACTTTGTTGTCTAGGTCTATAGTCTTTCCTTGTCCTACCCAACTTTGTTGTCTAGGTCTATAGTCTTTCCTTGTCCTACCCAACTTTGTTATCTAGGTCTATAGTCTGTCCATGTCCTACCCAACTTTGTTATCTAGGTCTATAGTCTTTCCTTGTCCTACCCAACTTTGTTATCTAGGTCTATAGTCTTTCCATGTCCTACCCAACTTTGTTGTCTAGGTCTATAGTCTTTCCTTGTCCTACCCAACTTTGTTATCTAGGTATATAGTCTTTCCTTGTCCTACCCAACTTTGTTATCTAGGTCTATAGTCTTTCCATGTCCTACCCAAATTTGTTGTCTAGGTCTATAGTCTTTCCTTGTCCTACCCAACTTTGTTATCTAGGTCTATAGTCTTTCCATGTCCTACCCAACTTTGTTATCTAGGTCTATAGTCTTTCCTTGTCCTACCCAACTTTGTTATCTAGGTCTATAGTCTTTCCATGTCCTACCCAACTTTGTTGTCTAGGTCTATAGTCTTTCCTTGTCCTACCCAACTTTGTTGTCTAGGTCTATAGTCTTTCCTTGTCCTACCCAACTTTGTTATCTAGGTCTATAGTCTTTCCTTGTCCTACCCAACTTTGTTATCTAGGTCTATAGTCTTTCCTTGTCCTACCCAACTTTGTTATCTAGGTCTATAGTCTTTCATTGTCCTACCCAACTTTGTTATCTAGGTCTATAGTCTTTCCATGTCCTACCCAACTTTGTTGTCTAGGTCTATAGTCTTTCCTTGTCCTACCCAACTTTGTTATCTAGGTCTATAGTCTTTCCATGTCCTACCCAACTTTGTTATCTAGGTCTATATTCTTTCCTTGTCCTACCCAACTTTGTTATCTAGGTCTATAGTCTTTCCTTGTCCTACCCAACTTTGTTATCTAGGTCTATAGTCTTTCCATGTCCTACCCAACTTTGTTATCTAGGTCTATAGTCTTTCCTTGTCCTACCCAACTTTGTTATCTAGGTCTATAGTCTTTCCTTGTCCTACCCAACTTTGTTGTCTAGGTCTATAGTCTTTCCTTGTCCTACCCAACTTTGTTGTCTAGGTCTATAGTCTTTCCATGTCCTACCCAACTTTGTTGTCTAGTTCTATAGTCTTTCCATGTCCTACCCAACTTTGTTATCTAGATCTATAGTCTTTCCATGTCCTACCCAACTTTGTTGTCTAGGTCTATAGTCTTTCCATGTCCTACCCAACTTTGTTGTCTAGGTCTATTGGGTAGGTGGGGACAAAACTAAGCATTTTTCATGTTGTAGCAAATTATGACAACTAGATTATGTCCAAACTGTTATCAGTGTATTCATTATTCATCCATTTTACATTAGTAATGGTATTGAAAACATATGATGACTTGGAGACAGTAAAATAAGAATTTATGGACATCTGTAAAACATTATCTTTACCCCATTTTTGGGGGCAAACTTACAAAGACATAAACAATTACAAAATCAATAGAGAATTGACAGAAATAGCAAAATAACTGGGCAACAGCTTGTCTTCACATAGTCAGTCACATTGTGTTGAAATTATAGAAAAAAAGACTAAGCCTATGTATATTTATATAACTTTTATAAAGAAAACATTTAAAAAGACTTCAAAATAAAGAATGGATGCTTAGATCCATTTTGAAACTATAACAAATTGTTGGTGTTCTTCATAAAGTGCTCAACTATAATTTTGACTTTCATGTATCTATGAAAGGTGAAGATCATGCATCTATGACTGGTAGAGATCACATATCTATGACTGGTGAAGATCATGTATCTATGAATGAAAGAGATTGCGTATCTATGACAGTAGAGAATATGTATCTATGACCGGTGAAGATCATGCATCTATGACAAGCAGAGATCATGTTTCTATGAATTACTGAAATTCGGCATCTATGACTGGCGGAGATTGTGCATCTATGACTCGTGGAGATCATGCATCTATGACTGGCAGATATCATGCATCTATGATCAGTGGAGATTGTGCATCTACCAGTGATATGATTGTTTCTTCTTTGTTCTCCTGTCTCAGTGATGCATTAATATGAATATTTCTTCAGTTAACTGAATAGTGATTAAATGCTCTGAGATACTGTAATGCTGCTGGTGCATTTCTGTCTTTCCAAATGATAGCATTACAGTTGAGACATAAAAATGGGTATAAGCTATAGGCTTAATCCAGGGGTTCCCATAATTTTTTTAAAGCCATGGCACCCTTAATGTTCAAATTATTTCTCGTGGCACCCTTAATATGAGGCAAAATTTATAATTTTCATTTTTATTTTCATTTTGTTCAGGCTGAACTGCATCCCTGGAGACTCTGTGTGGTGCCCCTGTTGCTGAGGTGCACAATTAGGGAACCGCTGGCTTAATCCATGAAAATAATTGATATAATATACAAGAACAATTAAGACCAGGAAAGGAGTTATAATATTTTTTATTGCATATCACCAAGGCTGAAATATATAAACCATGTTTTGCCCATGCATCATGATCCCTCTCTCTGCCTATCTTTCTAACTGCAAAGAAAAATTCAACAATTGGAACAAGTCAAGCTGCAGGAGATGCTGGATTAGCAGAGCTGCGCTCTATCTCTCTGCCAATTAAGGCTCCACATCTAGACAAATTGCAAACCAAACCTAAGAGCCTGTTCCAGCCAGCCACACCATTTAGTTTTGTTACATTATCTTGCCCTGGGACAAAGTATGTATCTTTGCCCAAAGTCACTGGCATAGTGTGGGATTAACCCAATAGTTAGGCCCAGAGTCCCTATACTTTAATACTAACGATAGGAAACTACTAGTAGGGTAGGTAGAAGCAAAGACCTGCCTGGATCAATAGCCTGCACAGAGCAAACAAATAAAGATTTCTGAAAAATGACATGTTCCACTTTTGAATAGGTTTAAACTGTTCCAAATAATGTAAGGCTATAAATTATTTTCCCATTATGCATTTAAAGAATAAATATTATCAGTAATTCAAAAACTCTAAACCAAATTGAATACTCATGTCTTTGCCCCCACCCACCTTAAGCTCACATTTGTTTTAAAAGTGTAATTTTGTATTTAGTCTACCTGAGTATTAATATTTTACTTCTAAAATGTTGATTATAGGGACTATGTATAATAATTTGGAGTATATCCACAGCACTACAATGCCTTCTATTACACAATACAAGCTCAAGTCAATGAACCTAACCATATGTTGTTCAGAAAATGGAACAAGCAACCTTCTGTTAAGGTTTGTTAAGTCTTCAGAAGTTCTATTTGTGTTTTAGTTTTTTATGCATGTTTTACATAATTTTCTGTAATTAATGAAATGAAAATATTGTAATTAATCAGAATTTCAACATAACATATTATTTCAAATAAATAGGTTGATTATTGAATATAACAAATAATATAGTATTTCAAATAAGTAGATTGACTACTGAAAATAAAAAATAATTTGTAACAATTATTTTTGTGTCAGTTCCCCCCAGTACTAGACATAGGGCCTATACATTTCTTTTAAAACTTGAGCCCATTTCTTCTTGATTGCATTTCAGACAGTAACAAAGTTTCACCTTGCACAGACAGAGGGGAAGATCAACATTTGGATCATTATTGGCAGTGTCATAGCTGGGCTGGTTCTCATAACTATTATTGTGTTAATATTCTGGAAGGTGAGTTTGCTGTACTGACAGTTCTAGTATTAGAAATCTTCTGTACTTTAAACTAGGAGTAACAGGAGTTCACCTTTTAGTAAACGGGGGCCACAGTAGCTCAGTTGTTAGTGAACTGGCTTCCTGTTTGGGTGATCTAAGGGATAAATTTCCAGTTCAACCAGAAATATTTATAAAAGCACATGGCTTCCTAGGTTGATCCAGCATAAGGAAATTGGCACCAGATCTTCTGGGAAAGACAAGGTGGTCAGCATGATATTCATCACATCATCCACAGGTAGGTCTATGCTGTTGGCCAATGACAAATATTGGCCTAGCACTGTATTTTCAAATGTGCATCAATGATATGGAAAAGGGAAATGTTATATTATATTGCTTTGTTCCTCACTTACTTCTTCAATTTAAGGTCTGGTTGGTTGATTGCTGATCCAGCTGCTTCTTTAGTTTAAGGTTTGGCTACATGGTTGGTGATCCAGCTGCTTTGTTCTTTTCTTTAGTTGAAGGTTTGGCTGGTTTTTTGGTTGTTTCATTGGTTGGTTGTTTCATTGGTTGGTTGAGTGCTGATCCAATTGCTTTGTTCCTCACTTCTTCAGTTTAAGGTTTTGTTGGTTGGTTGGTGATCCAGTAGTCCATGGGCATGTGCTCAATGACCCACTTCGGTTTAGGCAGTTACAAATCAAAATCTATGCAACTGATATCAAATTATTTAACTTCAATTACAATTAGATAATCCTGTATTATAAATCAAGCATACTACAGCAGAAGCTCAGGCTTCAAGATCATATCTTTAGATTACATCTATAGATTACATTTGTATGCATACTTTTAAATTATATTACATCTGTTACTTTTAAAGTTCTCTAAGAATGGTCTGCATCTCACATCTCACACAGTGCAGTGTGTTTTTCATTAATGTGTCATCTAGCTTTTGTTTGATGAAAATCTTTTGGTTGAAAGGTTAGTAAATCTGATGTTATAGCCTACTTTGTAATCAATCTATCAAGTGCCATGCTAAGTGGAGTAGGCGATCATGCATCTCCACAACTCTCTGTCTCATGTGATGTTTATAAGTTCAGTTGGTGACTTCTTTTTGTGCCACAGTGACAACCCATCCAGAAATTTCTCTCTTTGTTTGCATCTGTCTCTTCTACCATTGATATTTTTGGTGGTTACTAAATGTTCATAGTTTACTTTCCTCATTGTATGCCATAAAAATCTTGATTGTCTGCTTCTAATTGTTTTACTCCATCATCTCTGAGAACTTCTACATTAGTTTTCTTGGCTGTTCATGGAATTTTCATAATTCTCCTTAAAAACTACATCTCAGTTGCCTCCAGCTTATCTTTAAAACTTTTGTTTATTCTCTATGCTTTGCTACAATAAAGAAGGATTGCCTCAATATAACATCCTAGAATTTGAACTTGTAATGCATTGAGATTACTCCATTGCATAGAATGTTTCTCATTTTTGAAATGTTGATTTGACCTCTGCTATCCTGTTCTTGATCTCATAGAGCACCTGTCATCTGATGTTAAAATGTTATAAAAATACTTGACTTTATCCGCTTAATTTAATTTTGCATGATTCATAGTAATAGTACATTTTGACGGTGTGTATTTCTTTGAAACAACCATTACTTCTGTTTTATTTTTGTTTAGACTGAGACCTTTGTTTTCACTTTTGTGTACTTCCAAGTCTAACAGAGCTTGAAGTTCTTCACTCCCTGCAATCAGAACTGTATCGTCAGCATATCTTAGATTATTCATATTGAACAATTTACTTTGTAACTATTACCTTGCAATATTCAAACTCCCAACAATCTGCAAGGCTACAAAATGACAAATGATAAATAGTATTTTTATACCAACTCTTTGTTACCAATGTCGAACATGACCTTGACAAATACAACAACGAAAAATATCATGTGTAAAATGAGATGTTTAAGAAAATATAAATATCATTAGAAGAGACATATGGAGAGATGAAGATATAAGGAAAGAATTAAAGACAATCTATGGTCAAGAAAACAAAGATAGCACATCTGCTGACTGTGACTAATGCACTCAAAAAAGTCATCTCTTGATTCTGCAATGACAGTTAGATCTGTCTTGTGCAAAACTCTCCCATTAATTTCTGTCTATGTCGAAGTGAACAGTGATGTCTCGAGTGTGTCTTTAACATGCTTCTTCTGTGCTATGACTTTGTGGAAGTCAATCTGGAGTTCTCCATATAACAACTTTTTTTTAAGTTAAATGTTTTTTGTTTGACACAAGGGAGAAGTGTGCCAAAATCCTATTTCCTTGACTTTCTATCAGTGTTGTAATTGTTTAACATAATCCTATTTCCTTGACTTTTGAGGCATATCCCTGCTCTCTATAGCAGGCAAGATCCTGGCTTGTGTCCTGTTAAAGAGACTGCGAGCCCATTTTCAGACAGGTCTCTTCCCAGAGAGCCAATGTGGCTTCCAACAGGGCAGAGGTACTGTTGACAATGATATTCACTGCTAGACAACTACAGGAAAAGTGTTGTGAACAGAACATTGGTCTCTACACCACATTTGTTGACCTAACTAAGGCATTCGACACTCTAAATTGTAAAGGACTATGATGGAAGATCATGGTCAATTTTTGGATGTCCTGAAAAATTTACCAACATGGTTCACCAGTTCCATTATGGTATGACAGCCTGTGTGCAAGATGATGGTGGACACTCAAACCCCTTTCCAGTAACTAACGGTGTCAAACAGGATTGCATCCTGGCTCCGATGCTCTTCAGAATGTTGTTCTCTGTCATGTTAAATGATGCCTTCCGGAATAACAGTGCAGGAATTTGTTTTCTCTATGGAGCTGATTGAGGACTATTCAATCTTAGTAGATTAAAGGCCAAGACCAAAACTAAGATGGACATTGTTCACGACCTCTTGTTTGCTGACGATTGTACACTAAATGCTACCAGTCTCAAGGACATGCAGGACAGCATAGACCTCTTTTCTTTGGCCTGTGATGCGTTCGGTCTCACCATCGGCACCGCAAAGACTTTAGTAATGTATCAACCAGTGCCAGGTGTCCCCTACACAGAACCAGTGATCACAGTAAAGGGACAAAAACTTAATACTGCCAATAAGTTTGTATATCTCGGCAGCACCCTATCATAAACTGTGACAATTGATGAGGATGTTGCCCTGCGTATTGCTCGTGCCAGCACAGCATTCAGGAGCCTTCGTGCCAATGTCTTGATCAGACATGGTCTCAATCTGACAACTAAGTTAGACATGTACCACACAGTGGTTCTACCAACACTGCTTTATGCTGCATCTTGCTGGACTGTTTATTTGAGACACGCTCAACAGCTTAACTCTTTTCACTTTTGGTGCCTACGAAACATGGGAGTACGTTGGCAGGATCAAGTACCAGACACAGAAATCCTTCAGAAGTCCAGTATGCAAAGCATCGATGCAATGCTGACTAGGTCCCTACTCTGCTGGACTGACCACATCGTCCGTATGCCAGAGAGATTATATCCGTATCGTCCATATGCCAGAAAGCGCCTTCCAAAGAGATTATACTATGGGGAGCTGTGCGAAGGTAAACGTTCAAGCAGAGGGCAGAAAAAGTGCTTCAAGGATCATTTAGAAAGCTCTCTCAAGCACTGCAGCATCGATCCTAGCTCCTGAGAGACTACAGCACTTTATCGCTCAGACTGGCACACCCAGATCACTGCTGGCATCATGAAATTTGAAAAAAACAGAACACTGCGTGCAATCCTCAGGTGCAAGAAGTGGAAGGACAAATTTGAAAATGCTCCTACCCCGATCCTTCAGCACTCCTGCATGCACTGCAATAGAACTTTCCGTGCATGAAT
This sequence comes from Meghimatium bilineatum, assembly GCA_034231615.1. NCBI lineage: Eukaryota > Metazoa > Mollusca > Gastropoda > Stylommatophora > Philomycidae > Meghimatium > Meghimatium bilineatum. Next base: position 5,039,373 of record CM067298.1, read on the forward strand.
TGGACTCATCGGACATCTATGAACTCACAAACTAAATTAGATAATTACCAATTCTAATTAATATTTATTTATTTTTTCATCACATTTATTGTTTCTCATGCCATGCTCATCTTCACTTGCAAAGGAGGAACATCATCAGTGTCGTAATTGTTTAACATAATCCTATTTCCTTGACTTTCTATCTGTGTCATAATTGTTATAATATTTAAGGACATCTATATTATTTCTATAACTGTTTTATATATATATATATATATTTTATTTCAAATGAAAAGCTTGGATTCTTCAAGCGAGACAAACACCACCAGGTTGAACAGTGGAGAAGGGAAAGCTGTAGAAAATCTAAAAAAGGATACTCAAAAGCACCAAATGAAGACGAAGGAGGAACTGCTCCAGAAAATGCTGAAACTTAGTTAATTCTATTTTGTTTAATGCAGTTAAAATTGTATTGTTTTAGTTATAGACCTTATGTTATTTTTATATGATGTACTAATTCTACATCTAAGCTGTCTATCTTCTTTAGATGACATGTTCGTTCTCATACAGTCTTCTTTAGATGACACATTCATTCTCACAGTCTTCTTAAGATGACATGTTCATTCTCACAGTCTTCTTAAGATGACATGTTCATTCTCACAGTCTTCTTTAGATGACACATTCATTCTCACAGTCTTCTTAAGATGACATGTTCATTCTCACAGTCTTCTTAAGATGACATGTTCATTCTCACAGTCTTCTTTAGATGACATATTCATTCTCACAGTCTTCTTAAGATGACATATTCATTCTCACAGTCTTCTTAAGATGACATGTTCGTTCTCACAGTCTTCTTAAGATGACATGTTCATTCTCACAGTCTTCTTTAGATGACATATTCATTCTCACAGTCTTCTTTAGATGACATATTCATTCTCACAGTCTTCTTTAGATGACATATTCATTCTCACAGTCTTCTTAAGATGACATGTTCATTCTCACAGTCTTCTTAAGATGACATGTTCATTCTCACAGTCTTCTTTAGATGACATATTCATTCTCACAGTCTTCTTAAGATGACATGTTCATTCTCACAGTCTTCTTAAGATGACATGTTCATTCTCACAGTCTTCTTTAGATGACATATTCATTCTCACAGTCTTCTTTAGATGACATATTCATTCTCACAGTCTTCTTTAGATGACATATTCATTCTCACAGTCTTCTTTAGATGACATATTCATTCTCACAGTCTTCTTTAGATGACATATTCATTCTCACAGTCTTCTTTAGATGACATATTCATTCTCACAGTCTTCTTAAGATGACATGTTCGTTCTCACAGTCTTCTTAAGATGACATGTTCGTTCTCACAGTCTTCTTAAGATGACATATTCATTCTCACAGTCTTCTTAAGATGACATGTTCATTCTCACAGTCTTCTTTAGATGACATATTCATTCTCACAGTCTTCTTTAGATGACATATTCATTCTCACAGTCTTCTTAAGATGACATGTTCATTCTCACAGTCTTCTTTAGATGACATATTCATTCTCACAGTCTTCTTAAGATGACATGTTCATTCTCACAGTCTTCTTAAGATGACATGTTCATTCTCACAGTCTTCTTTAGATGACATATTCATTCTCACAGTCTTCTTAAGATGACATGTTCATTCTCACAGTCTTCTTAAGATGACATGTTCGTTCTCACAGTCTTCTTAAGATGACATATTCATTCTCACAGTCTTCTTTAGATGACATATTCATTCTCACAGTCTTCTTTAGATGACATATTCATTCTCACAGTCTTCTTAAGATGACATGTTCGTTCTCACAGTCTTCTTAAGATGACATATTCATTCTCACAGTCTTCTTTAGATGACATATTCATTCTCACAGTCTTCTTTAGATGACATATTCATTCTCACAGTCTTCTTTAGATGACATATTCATTCTCACAGTCTTCTTAAGATGACATATTCATTCTCACAGTCTTCTTTAGATGACATATTCATTCTCACAGTCTTCTTTAGATGACATATTCATTCTCACAGTCTTCTTAAGATGACATGTTCGTTCTCACAGTCTTCTTTAGATGACACATTCATTCTCACAGTCTTCTTAAGATGACATGTTCGTTCTCACAGTCTTCTTTAGATGACATATTCATTCTCACAGTCTTCTTAAGATGACATATTCATTCTCACAGTCTTCTTTAGATGACATATTCATTCTCACAGTCTTCTTAAGATGACATGTTCATTCTCACAGTCTTCTTAAGATGACATGTTCATTCTCACAGTCTTCTTAAGATGACATGTTCATTCTCACAGTCTTCTTTAGATGACATATTCATTCTCACAGTCTTCTTAAGATGACATGTTCATTCTCACAGTCTTCTTAAGATGACATGTTCGTTCTCACAGTCTTCTTAAGATGACATGTTCGTTCTCACAGTCTTCTTAAGATGACATATTCATTCTCACAGTCTTCTTTAGATGACATATTCATTCTCACAGTCTTCTTAAGATGACATGTTCATTCTCACAGTCTTCTTAAGATGACATGTTCGTTCTCACAGTCTTCTTAAGATGACATATTCATTCTCACAGTCTTCTTAAGATGACATATTCATTCTCACAGTCTTCTTTAGATGACATATTCATTCTCACAGTCTTCTTTAGATGACATATTCATTCTCACAGTCTTCTTTAGATGACATGTTCATTCTCACAGTCTTCTTAAGATGACATGTTCGTTCTCACTCTCTTCTTAAGATGACATATTCATTCTCACAGTCTTCTTTAGATGACATATTCATTCTCACAGTCTTCTTAAGATGACATGTTCATTCTCACAGTCTTCTTAAGATGACATGTTCATTCTCACAGTCTTCTTTAGATGACATATTCATTCTCACAGTCTTCTTAAGATGACATGTTCATTCTCACAGTCTTCTTAAGATGACATGTTCATTCTCACAGTCTTCTTAAGATGACATGTTCGTTCTCACAGTCTTCTTAAGATGACATGTTCGTTCTCACAGTCTTCTTTAGATGACATATTCATTCTCACAGTCTTCTTAAGATGACATGTTCATTCTCACAGTCTTCTTAAGATGACATATTCATTCTCACAGTCTTCTTAAGATGACATGTTCATTCTCACAGTCTTCTTAAGATGACATGTTCATTCTCACAGTCTTCTTAAGATGACATGTTCGTTCTCACAGTCTTCTTAAGATGACATATTCATTCTCACAGTCTTCTTTAGATGACATATTCATTCTCACAGTCTTCTTAAGATGACATGTTCATTCTCACAGTCTTCTTAAGATGACATGTTCATTCTCACAGTCTTCTTTAGATGACATATTCATTCTCACAGTCTTCTTTAGATGACATATTCATTCTCACAGTCTTCTTAAGATGACATGTTCGTTCTCACAGTCTTCTTAAGATGACATGTTCGTTCTCACAGTCTTCTTTAGATGACATATTCATTCTCACAGTCTTCTTAAGATGACATGTTCATTCTCACAGTCTTCTTAAGATGACATATTCATTCTCACAGTCTTCTTAAGATGACATATTCATTCTCACAGTCTTCTTAAGATGACATGTTCATTCTCACAGTCTTCTTAAGATGACATGTTCGTTCTCACAGTCTTCTTAAGATGACATGTTCGTTCTCACAGTCTTCTTTAGATGACATATTCATTCTCACAGTCTTCTTAAGATGACATGTTCATTCTCACAGTCTTCTTTAGATGACATATTCATTCTCACAGTCTTCTTAAGATGACATGTTCGTTCTCACAGTCTTCTTAAGATGACATGTTCGTTCTCACAGTCTTCTTAAGATGACATGTTCATTCTCACAGTCTTCTTAAGATGACATGTTCGTTCTCACAGTCTTCTTAAGATGACATGTTCGTTCTCACAGTCTTCTTTAGATGACATGTTCGTTCTCACAGTCTTCTTTAGATGTGTTTTGGATTCCTCATGATCCTGGGTAAGTTGAGCTGAGGCAACTAAAGACATATTCAAAAACTGTTATTTCTCTTTTCTCTTTTCCATTGTCATCTTATTCAGCACCTATCAAGAAAAGAAGACCCTCATCAAAACCATCAGGAAAGTTGACCACCCAAAAGACAATTATCATTATCTCAACAGAGCAGAGCAAGTTATTATCTTCTGCCTCAGAACATGACACAACAGATTAAGCAACCACTTACATATATTAAGACTGGTCCCATCACCCCTGTGCCCTTGTGGGCAGGCAGCACAGATGGCTGGACATATCCTGCAATACACTAAACCAGTTAAGGGAAGAACACTGGCCTACAGAGATGGATATCCACAGTAAGATGTATGCGAGCACTGAGAAGCTTTCAAATACAGCAGCATTTATTAAGAAAACCAGACTTGCTGTGTAGACATGTCAAATTCCGAACGAAAAGAAGAAGACGATCTTATTTAGCCATTTTTATCTGCAACCCCATTTTCGATCATTTTTAAAAATTCCTTGCAGTTATGTCTTTTTTATATGATAAAACCATCTCTGCTTTCTTATTGTACTGATGTTTGTTCTATCTATCAATCTATTGTATTGTTCCTTCAATTGCTGTGAGGTGTTGCAGGTTTAAATGGTGATTGGTCTATGGGCTATGGCATGCTTAATATGCAGTAATATTTAGATGTTTCAGAATGTTGGTCACTCCTTCAAATCTCCTTCTTCTCAGACTTCCTATGTACCTTACAGTTTTCATTTTCATATTGTACACTCTCACCGCTGGCCATTAAGGGTTCATTCTCTTTAAGTGGCTGAAGCATTTCAGTTTCTATTTTTCAGATCTTTTATACATTTTCTAATATTCTTAAGATCTTGCACAATATCTAGAGCAGATTTCTGTGAACATATAAATTCCCTACTGGTTTGTTGGACATGGCATAGTTTCATCCTTTAATGAGCACTTAAAATATCGCAATATCACAATTAATACATCCTCTGAATGTATCACTCTGTTTACAATCCCATCTTGTTGTTTATTAGCAAACTTTATACTTCCTATTTCTTCTTCTTCTGCATTTCTCAAATTCCTGCAGATTAGCAGGATGTAGTCTGGAGAATGGAATGGAATGTATTGTGCCATGGTGGACAGCTTTGTGGGGATAACTGAACCTTTTATCCTGAGACATTCAACTGGTCAGTATGACCCTCTATGGGATGGGGTTGGAACTCGATGGAACTCAACCCCTAAATCACTTAAAGCTGCCAACTACAACATTTCATGTTAGGGAACAATAATGCTTTCTTTGCTGTCCCATTGGCCAAATCACCACATAGACAGCAAACCTTATTTCACTTTCAATATTTATAATAAATCTATATTTGTTTGTTTATTATGTCCAAGGTATTCCTAATAAGTAGCTATAGTATCTCTTTCGATAAAAGTAATTCTGGTTCATTATAGAATGATGTATCCACATTGTTCATGAAAAAAAACTATATGTTATTTAATGAAATGAACTTTCGCTAAAGGTGCATAAACACAGCTTCCATCGATCTGTGTGCAACAGACTGATAGCCCCCCCCATCCTCCTCCCCTGGATCACAAAATGATCGGTAGCAGATGCTGTGTGTTATTTACCTCGACATCATGGAAGCTGTATGAAATCAAACCTAATATTAAAAAGTTGGAATGTATGGACACATCATTCAGTAATTAACCAGAATTCTCTTTCCACTGTTTCATTAAAAGGCATAACGTGCTACTGGGCATATGCTTGATCCAATCATATGTACTTTTTCTTTGCTGCTGGTGTATTATTGCACACAATAAAAGGAATATTAGCCTGACCCTAACAAAGCTATGTTTATCCAACTAAAATGTCCATGTTAAACACACATACACAAATGTATGTGTATTGGCTACTATTTTTATGATGATTTTATCATTTGGCAATGAACAGGAACTACAAAGCCTAGTAGATCATGTCAATAAGTCAAGTAAAGAATATGGGCTAGATATAAACATGCAAAAAACAAACACCATGAAAATCAGCAAAAACTGAGCAGGAACTGCTCAACATAAAAATACCTGAGACTAACTGGAATTGAACCAGTCCATTCAAGAGCACCAAATCGCCTAGCAACTATTGCACACACGTTCTTCCATACTTGACTAACCGCATCTCCAAAAAAAGATGCAATTATGTCAAGACATTCAAAGCGTGCACTCAAAGTCACCCGAACGGACCAATCGAGACAAGGACTAATACAACAACAACAAACATCCCATACAGGTATTTAAATATCCTCAGTAACAACAAACATATAACATTTAATATCCGTATTAGTTATAATAGATGACACTGTACTTCTTTCAAATGATATAATGGGATTGAAACAACTAATCAAAAACAATAAAGAAATACAGTGAATCACACAACTTATATTTAAACGCGCAAAAAACAACAATCATGTAAACAGATATAACAACAACCAAAAATCATAATAGAAAATACTGAGATAGAATGTGTGGATAAATTGTAATACTTAGGAGCAAACATCAACAGTACAGGAGACTGCATGGAAGAGATTGGCAATGGCATATTGTAAAATGGAAAAAACAGCAAAATAGCAATTAAACTGCTAATGCTAAGAACTTTTATTTTTCTGGTTGTGATACACAGCTGTGAAACATGAACCCTAAGTAAAACAGTGGCAAAGAAGATCAACGTCCTTGAGATGAAATGCTACAGAAAGATTCTTAGAATATCATGGAAGGAAAAAATAGATACTCATAAACACATTGAAGATTCCAGAGTGTTAGTTACTAAACACAAAAGCAAAAAGAAAACTACACCTGTTTGATCACATAAAGAGGCACAACTGATTAGAAAGTCAAATAATGGAGAGCAGAGTACCTGGCAGGAGGAGAAAGGGTAGACCAAGAAAACGATGGACTGATAACATTAAAGATAACATGAATACATCGTTGAAAAATGCAAGCCGCATGACCCAAGACAGAGAATGCTCAGTGAGTTTGATAGGAAGACAACGATCTGGAGAGAATACATCACATGACACTAGGGAAAACTCTGGAGGGAATACATCACATGACACTAGGGAAAACTCTGGAGAGAATACATCACATGACACTAGGGAAAAATGTGGAAAGAGAAGAAAATGAACATTGGTTCTAGCAACACTTCATATGACAAAAGAATTATTTAAGGAAATAAAGATCAAACAAATAAAATATTTTGGACATATTAAAAGACATGACACCTTGTTGAAGACCTTACGTGAGGGTAAAGTTGAGGGGAGGCGAGGAAGTGTAGGTATAGATACAAGTGGGAAACATCATGATATGAACAGTCTAGCAGATTGCACACCAAGGCAAGAGATGGGATATTAGAAATCTATTGGAGCGAATCTTCTTTGCCAAGATGGCACTTAATGGTATTGATTATTTGTATTTCTATACATTGGATTGTTATGACCAGTATTATTTCACGGAAAATAGGCATTTGTGCCTTTAGAAGACTGAAAAATAAATTATGTTAAAAACTTTCTTTCACATTTAGGACCCCCTTCACCCCCTTGTCAACAACTGTCAAGACTTTTGGGGAGTCCCTTCCCACCCCCATGCTTAATTATGTTAAAATGTTGTAAACCCCCACCCCACCTCTAATAATTGTGTTTTTATTTTTTAAAATAGAAATAAAATGTAAGTTTTATTTCATATTTCATTTAAATGTTTGAAATTAACATAGTGTCAATTTATTTTTTCATAAATCTGCATTTTTAACAATTTATGGTACTGTCCTAAGAGAGAACAACAAATATTAAATGGAACAAACTTTAGTGAAATGACGTTTACCCGTAACTAGGGTACAAAGGAACATAAAAACTTATACAAGGGGCAAAATCAGAAATAATGCAGCAAGTTTTATTGGGACAAGTAGTCTTGCATAAGAACATGAGGAGCGTGTAATGCGTGTCTGTGGTTGTTGTCCTTGATGTCTACATAAATTCTGCATGATAACTTTCAAGATGCTATATAGATGTGACACGGTTTGTATAATTTTTCCATTCCATGCTACCCCACACTCGTGCAATGTGCAGAGCACCATTATTTTTCTTGATCTTCTGTAACACGGTGATAGTAAAACGGCAATCATTTGTATTACGTATTCATTATTTCTGCACACTACACACAGAGAGAGCCCTCCACCCCAGTGTGTATCACGCAGAAGAATAGTATAGTACAGATATTATCAACAAGTAGTACTTTTTCTGCTTTGTAGATACACAGCTGATTCCTGGGGAGACTCAAACCGTCATGTTTGTGTTAGCAGCAGCCATGTTTGTTATTGTATGTAGCAACAAATACTAGTGAACTGTCATGCACAGTGACTATCTAAAAAGTGGGATTAAAAACCTGAACAGTGTATTGGTGTCTACTGGGAAAGAGCTAATTTATTTCCTTATTTAGCACCCAAAAAAATCCCCACTAAATGTTTTTATTTTTAATTTTAAAACTTTTTATGGCCCCTCAATATGAGCATGTGAGATTAAAATGTCAGCATTAGTAATAATTACTAGAAAATGTAACTCCAAATGACCTATTTTTAAAAAAAGTAAAAACTAAATTTTTAATAAGGGTGTTATGGGGTGTTTTTTTGGGTTAAAACTTTGTAGGCCTCTTATTAATATGGGAAAGTACTAGTTCACACCTATTATTGGGTATATAATTGGGTATATAAAACAGCATTATTGACTTCAGTTTTTGTAAACCCACTCCCCTTGTCAACTGTCAAACTTTTCAGATCCCATTCTCCCACCCCTAACCCTTTTCTAAGTGTTGGTGTAATTTATGGACGGTCAGTTACAGATGCTTCTGAATTGTTTGACAGAGTTTTATGTCCATAGTGTTTGTTATGTTCATCGTGTTTATTATGTTCATGTCGTTTGTGAATTGTTTGACAGAAGTTTATGTCCAAAGTTTATTTGAATTGCTGTAATTGTATTTGTCTCCAAGTTATTTTTGGATTTTATACTTGCACATTTGTATATGTAAATGTTTTGTGATTGGTTACTAATGCAGCACTCCATAAACTCATGGCCTTTGACTAATGAGAGTTTAGTAAATTATATTGCTCTATGAGTGTTTATGAACTGTATCTTGCCATTGTAAGATATTCTATTGAAGCCCATACATTCTGGGTTTCACTGGTTATTACTCCCTCCATTTGAAAAATAAAACATGACAGATAGCACTTGAACATAAGCAACAAATATGATTAACTCCCATCCACCATCTTGTATCTTATTGAAAAAGCGACAGGGGGGAGTAAAGATTTTTATAAAACAATTGTTCACTCAAAAGATGGAAGAGCTTTCAGAAGGGAAGGATGTAAAAGTAATTTTTTTGGAAGGCCCTGAAGATCACACAATGAACACCTGACTGGGACTCTGAGTCTACATTCACTGGTATGGCTGCTGGAACAGAGGGCGAAGCGCTTATGAGAAGGCCCTGCATGCTGTGAAGCTAGTTTATAATCAAGGTCTATGATATAATATACCTTGAGTTCACATAAAAAAAGTAAAGTAACTCATAGCATTTATTAATGCCGTAGGGGTGTGAGATGTTAGCAATCTTACATTTCAGAGGCTCTGCAAATGAGGGCGGTAGCCATCTCCTCTCCCTCACAGTCTTTACCTCCCAGATTAATCCGGTACCCATTTAAGGTTGGGTCGATAGGGAAGCCGTTCCGATCTGAACAAATATTTCCACCTCAACTGGGAAATGAGCCCAGGACCACTCATATGCGGAGCCAGTGCGCTAACCACTGCGCTAACATGGCTCCTAAAATCCTTATTCTTTATATACATTCACACACATTCACCTAAATCCACACTCATGTCTATGACATAATATACCTTGAGATCACATACATTCACCTACACCCACACATGTATATGATATAATATTGGCCTATGTCTAACTGGTTACTGTTATCACACATCTTATAATTTGTATAGTTAGACCCATTCACGCAAGCATGTAATTATAACCTTAACAACTTTGAAAATTCTAGATGGATCCATATCCATATGTTCATATTTCCATACATTCTCTCATTACAACAATATATTTTTCTATGGTGATTCTTATGACAAACTGGGTGTGAACTTGATAAAACCAAGTAAGTTGATGTGGTGATGGTATGCTATCTGCAATACGACTCCATGTCTATAATATTTTTTCAGGTAAAAGTGTAGGAGAGAAAATCATGAATTAACAACATCAAGACATGAATATTATGTCAGTTCTACACATAGGCACTTAGTCCATGGTTTTACCACATCTATATATCTTATAGATTTCGCTTGAGGTCCTGGGTTCAATTCATGGTTGGGACAGGATTTTTTCTTTCGAAGTTACCTTTCATCAAAATCCTCCCAGTACATGTCGCAGCTTCTGCTATGGCAAAGTGGCCTTTATTTTCACAGCCAATAGAAAACCTTCTGCACTCTTTCAAAGGAAAACATGCAGTAATGAAAGTTATCTTTGGCCATTTGGGTCCTATTGGTCAAATATTTACTAGTCAACATCAAAACTGTACCAGTAATGAAAAATGTTTATCATAACTAATTTTTTATAATTACTGTCTATATGTATGGTAATTAAAAAACCATATTTATATATGATGTAACAGCTGTTGTAGATTGAATTATTGATTTTTACCAATACAACTTTAACTGGAAGCATATAAAAATTCTTGAGACTAACGAGAATTGAATCAAGTCCGTTCTATCTGCACAGAATCATCTTGCAACTTGAGTAAACAGGGTTTTCTGTACTTAACCAACCGCATCCTCTTTAATTCCTAGTATTAAGTCAGTTTTGTGTATAAATATCTTATCTATTTCAAGATAACACTTATTTCTTTCAAGATAACACGATACCTTCCGGGCCACAATTTTTTCCAAAAGCTTGCCAATCGTATTCTGCATAGTTATTATTCTGTAGCCATGTATCCTGGTGTGGTCCTTCCCAGGTTTGGGTAGTGGAACTAAATAGCTGTGCAACCAGTCTTCTTTCACTGTGGCCTTTAGAAGGCTATTATTGAACATGTCCGCCAACTCTCCCAACTCCTCATCCGTTCTTCTTGGTAATAAAAAGAAATAAGTGTTTACCAACATTGGTAGGAGGATATCGTCCAGGAAAGAAGATATGGCAGAATGCAGCCATATTTGCGCAGGATGTTTTTGAGGGGTTCGATTCTCGCATGGAGACATGTGCGGTCGCAATAGACCTTGTGGATGCGTACAATAGGGTGTCCTTGGATATCTTGATGCACCAGCTCTTGCAGTTAATCCTTTTGTTGTGCGTTGGGTTTGCGCCGCCCTGATGCACAGTGTTGTAGTTCTTAAGTGTGGTAACTGGATATCTACACCAACGGTTATTAGCCCTGGCCTGCCACAGGGATCGCCTATATCTCCTGTACTTTTCAATGTATACACAGTACATATCGCTGGCAATCAAATCACAGGTGTTGGCAGAACGATGTCATATGCCGATGATATCCTGGTGTATAGACAGGGCAGAAATCGAGAAGAGTGCGTCGTGGAACTACAGAAGGAGCTGGACAGACTGACAAATTGGTGTCGAGATACGGGAGCAGTGGTTAATCCGTCTAAGGCATTCGTGACGTGGTTTTCCTTGAACAATCACATGGTAAAGACACCCATGCCACAAGTTTCGTTGTCCGGGAAAAGGTTAGAAAGAACTAGCACAATGAGATATCTGGGTGTGTTTTTTGACAGAAGCCTGAGTTTCAGGTAACATGTTGACCACGTTATCATAAGGGCAGGCAAAGGCTTAGCAGCAATGAAGGTTATGGCTGCTGCGCAGTGTGAGCAAAGATTGTTATTTCTTTTGTACCACGGTTTGGTTGTGGCTGTGGTGGAATATGCACTGGCAATTCTGACTCTTAGCCAAACTCAGATCGAAAGACTGGATAGAGTCCAGAATGCAGCAATGCGTATCATTCTGGGATGCACAAGAGACACATCGACAAGAGCTATACGATACCTACTTGACTGCCCAACAGCTGAGCATAGATTACAGTATTGCCGTGCACGGGCGTACCTTCAAATACATGCAGATAAGGAACACCCGTTGCATTTCGAAATACAGAAAGTTAAAGGCAGCAGACTCAAGAGAGGAAGGTCGTGGATGGGACGTGCTGAGGATGTAATACAAAGCGTGTGCAGATTACAGGATGTGGCAGCAGGTGCGGAATGGATAGGTCTACCCACAGATTTCGAAACTTGTTTGAGAGTAGTGATATCACTTAGCAGGGAATGCAGAGAATGGTGTCCCACAGCTGTGGAGAAAGAAGTGCAGGCTTTAATCAGTGAGAATACCAAAGAGGGGGATGTGATTATATACACTGATGGATCTGTAATTAGGCATGTTCGCAGTGCTTGGGCCTTTACAGCTCAGTGCGCAGGTAAAACGATCAAGGAGGAAAGTGGTGCCTTTGCGGTCACTACGAGTAGTATGACCATGGAGACTATGGCGGTGACCAAACATTTGAGTGGCTACGCACACAGAAGGTAACGCAGGTCTGCATCTTGAGTGACTCTATGAGTATGATTAAGAATGTACAAGTGGGTCTCGTTCGCGAACAGTGGATTGAGGCCTTGAGAAATGCGAGCTTGAAAGCAGTTACATTTATTTTCGTGCCGGGACATGTGGGCGTTCGAGGCAATGAAAGAGCAGATCAACTGCATCGTGTGCGATTGTGGCACAGGGTGATGGGGCAATGGATCGCGCTGACGTTTTGAACTCCTTAAGAGATATAACACGCGAGAGTGAGACTAATGTGGATGATGATTCGTTTTCAATAGCCACAATTAAAGATCAGGGATTGAAATGCGGTGTTGCTAGAGATGAACATTTTGGAGGGCGCAGAAGAATGATGGTCAACCAGCATAGGACCGGTACTGTCAGCAGAAGTGTGATGGCGGATACACTCAAGGAGAGATCGGAGCAACTATGGATGTGTCCAGTTTGCAGTGATGATGATCCGACGACTAACTAACTAACTAACTAACTAACTAACTAACTAACTAACTAACTAACTAACTAACTAACTAACTAACTAACTAACTAACTAACTAACTAACTAACTAACTAACTAACTAACTAACTAACTAACTAACTAACTAACTAACTAACTAACTAAACTAACTAAACTAACTAAACTAACTAAACTAACTAAACTAACTAAACTAACTAAACTAACTAAACTAACTAAACTAACTAAACTAACTAAACTAACTAAACTAACTAAACTAACTAAACTAACTAAACTAACTAAACTAACTAAACTAACTAAACTAACTAAACTAACTAAACTAACTAAACTAACTAAACTAACTAAACTAACTAAACTAACTAAACTAACTAAACTAACTAAACTAACTAAACTAACTAAACTAACTAAACTAACTAAACTAACTAAACTAACTAAACTAAACTAACTAACTAACTAACTAACTAACTAACTAACTAAACTAACTAAACTAACTAAACTAACTAAACTAACTAAACTAACTAAACTAACTAAACTAACTAAACTAACTAAACTAACTAAACTAACTAACTAAACTAACTAACTAAACTAACTAACTAAACTAACTTAACTAAACTAACTTAACTAAACTAACTTAACTAAACTAACTTAACTAAACTAACTTAACTAAACTAACTTAACTAAACTAACTTAACTAAACTAACTTAACTAAACTAACTTAACTAAACTAACTTAACTAAACTAACTTAACTAAACTAACTTAACTAAACTAACTTAACTAAACTAACTTAACTAAACTAACTTAACTAAACTAACTTAACTAAACTAACTTAACTAAACTAACTTAACTAAACTAACTTAACTAAACTAACTTAACTAAACTAACTTAACTAAACTAACTTAACTAAACTAACTTAACTAAACTAACTTAACTAAACTAACTTAACTAAACTAACTTAACTAAACTAACTTAACTAAACTAACTTAACTAAACTAACTTAACTAAACTAACTTAACTAAACTAACTTAACTAAACTAACTTAACTAAACTAACTTAACTAAACTAACTTAACTAAACTAACTTAACTAAACTAACTTAACTAAACTAACTTAACTAAACTAACTTAACTAAACTAACTTAACTAAACTAACTTAACTAAACTAACTTAACTAAACTAACTTAACTAAACTAACTTAACTAAACTAACTTAACTAAACTAACTTAACTAAACTAACTTAACTAAACTAACTTAACTAAACTAACTTAACTAAACTAACTTAACTAAACTAACTTAACTAAACTAACTTAACTAAACTAACTTAACTAAACTAACTTAACTAAACTAACTTAACTAAACTAACTTAACTAAACTAACTTAACTAAACTAACTTAACTAAACTAACTTAACTAAACTAACTTAACTAAACTAACTTAACTAAACTAACTTAACTAAACTAACTTAACTAAACTAACTTAACTAAACTAACTTAACTAAACTAACTTAACTAAACTAACTTAACTAAACTAACTTAACTAAACTAACTTAACTAAACTAACTTAACTAAACTAACTTAACTAAACTAACTTAACTAAACTAACTTAACTAAACTAACTTAACTAAACTAACTTAACTAAACTAACTAACTAAACTAAACTAATCTCTGCTTAAATTTCGATATCAATATTGCATTTTTCCTTCACAAAAATGTCTTTTTTAGAAATGCCCAGAACATGTGTCAACATTGCAAATAATTTCCATTACATATGTAGCGAAGTGAGTTTTCTATCGTAAAGACAAGATGAATATGTCTAAAGTGTTTAAGAAAGCGTACAATTTATATGTTGGCTGCAGGATAAGAAATCAAATCTTTCCTTATCACAACACTTTTGCATGGTGCCTCCAATAGGGAAAAGAATATCAAAGAAGAAAAAATGGATTCTGCAATATCCGGTACAGCATGACGATGCCCTACCAGTTCACAAATTGGCAGAATCATTTTCAGCTGTTTTCACCCATCTTGTATATGGTCTCCTTGTTCCTTCCATCCCAATTCTCTGGTGTTGTATGCACGAATGTCTGGTTCCGTTGCTTTCGTTCTCATGAAGTGACCAAATGTGTCATGATGTTTGCTATCTCTCATGATGTGACACAATGGGAGAGAGTTGCGGAGAAGCATGATCGCTTACGTCACTCGGCATGGCACTTGATTTGATTCATTGATATCTTCATTTCGCCATTTGTCTCTTCTCATCATTTATAGTAGCTTTCTTCAAACATCTTATTTCATACACTGTGATATTTTCCCTGGTGTCTTTTCAAGGACCATGTTTGACATTTGTAACACAGAGTTAGTATAAGAACACTGTTCAACAACGTGCTTAAACAAAATCAAGAAATGAACGGGACGCGAATTCTACGCATTCTTCCCACTTGAAGATGGAAGAGGGAAACGTAGATCTATAGGGACTATGCCATAATACATCCTCTGCAGCATTCACAACCCTAGAAGGCTGTGGGATCTATGCTACTATTGATCACTGCTATTCTCTTTCTAATATCCAGTTTACATCTTTCATCATCTGTAATTTTATGTCCAAACTATTAATCACTCATTTGTTCAAGTGATAATACGATCAAGGGGAAGCTACTGTACAGAAATACTGCTTTATTGGGGTTTACTTCCCTTTTTCGAAGAGACCAATTAGTTTTAATTTTCTAAAGAAAAATTTACTTTGCGCTGTGTCTGTCTGCTCACAAAATTCAGTAATTTATTAACAGATATAACGCTTTATTTTCATCAATTGTTTCAATCAATTGTTGATTTTAATTTGGGTTTCTTTCTAGATTTAATTCTTAGCCTGACTGCACAAAGGCAAAGCAATATTCACATTTCTTATGAATCACGAAACAATGCAATATCTACAGTTGAGGTAATATACTTTCGAAGTCATGGTGACAGGACTACCTTAACCAAGCTCCAATATCTCTGATGCTCAAAATGTTATGATGTAATCGAACTGGACTCATATCCGCGGTTGAAAAAAAGCATACCGTGCCACAATGGTACAATATAAATGACCACTGATAAATTGTCTAACGATCATCATTACCACGCCACAGATCGATAAGTGCTCCAATTCCTCCTCAGTTTATTCCTCATCATAGGGCAACTGACAACGCCTATTATGTCTTGGTTTAACAGTAAATTAATCAGTAAAACATCGTGCAAAAATATACTCCGGCGATATCAACAAAAGCGTACCTCGACAAATACATGTTACAATATCTGAATAGCAAATAAGTACAAACGTAGGTCACTAATATTTAACTAATTACCTTCGCAGGTCGGGGTTCCAGCACTTGCCGCTATATGGGGGCCTAAGAGGCATTTTATATTGACTCACTAGTGCGTCGATGTTACGTAGAACACGGTTGAGCTGTACGATGACGTAGTCGATGTCAATGATTTTCATTGACAAGCTTTGCTATCAAGCGCGCTTTCAATAAGATCAGGTGCTTATACTGTCTATGAAGTCAGAGGACGATAACAACAATAGGTAGTAGGTATGTATGCCCTATTATGAATGTTGATTATCCTCTTTGTACACCGCACATGTACATAGGTGCTCAGATATCTGCTTCAGTAAACAGCAACATTGGTTAACTCTTTGTCTCCTTAGAGTTTTACTCAATATCTATTGTCTTTTCTCAGCTTTTGTTGTAAGGCACCGCAGAATTGAATGGCGACCTTTTTTCGGGATATAGCCTTTTGGTCACCTGATATGCAGTAATATTGCAGTCTCAGAATATTTTGGTAACCTTTGATCCACATTCTTCTTGGTCTTCCTCTGTATCTTGCTGTTTCCATTTATATGTCGTATTCTCTTGCCTCTTGGCAATAAGGGTTCATTTTCATTAAGTGGTCGCACCATTTCAATCTCTGTTTTACAATATATTTGACCACTGATATTGTTCCAACAGTTCTTGTAATCTCTTCATTCCTCACATGATCTCTTCTTGTTGTGTTTTCTATTTTCCTTAGACATCTCATTTCACACGTAGTAAGCTCGATCTCTTGTCTCTTTGTTAGTGTCCATGTCTGATATTGATAACACAATGTTGGTATGAAGATTTAATTTATAATTTGCCTTTTGGTTTCCATCACGGGTTTTTATTACGCTGCTGTGTTTAGAAATAATTATGCAAATTTATATTTTAACAGCATATCGAAAGAACGTGTCTGTTTAAAGATAAAAACGTAATAGCTCAAAGCCAGTCGGTAGATATGGAGAGTTAACAGAAGCAAAATATGCTCCCCTCCCCCGTATGAAAACAGAATGTGATGCGTTGCAGTTAACACCACAAAACAAGTAGAAGAGATATAAATGTCTGCACGACTTTAATGGTTACCATTCAAAAAATTCTAAAAACCCAGGAAACCACCACCTCCTTCCTAATAAAAGCCATATCTATATGCGGTTATATTTATAGAAAATCGATATCTATCCCTTATCTACTTTAGCTATAACGTGATCTATTTTATATATGAAACCCAAACTGCTGTCAAATTCAATTCCTAGATAGATCATGGGTGATGTATATATAATCTCATCTCGCCCGAATGTGATTTCAGGCGTCTACGTATTGGCAACGTTGTATTTTATGAGAAATATGTAACCATGACATTTGTTAACTTTATCCTGGCACCTGAATCATGGTACTGCACGGTGTGTGGTCTTGACGTCTGTAATCATCTTCACAAATTTGTAAGACATCGGCAGGTAAAACATTCTTTATAAGACAAAGGCCTAATCCTGGTCAGGACGGAAACCATGGTGCCATGGCAGGCGCCTGAGTCAGAGTTTGTACAGGGTGATAAAATACCGAGTTTTTGCTTTGATTCATTTCTACCTGCGTCTCATTCGTCCGTGAGTCGCATTCCTACCTGTGTCTCATTCCTACCTGACTCTCATTTCTACCTGTGTCTCATGATGTGTGTCATATTTATACCTGTGTCTCATTCCTACCTGTGTCTCATTCCTACGTATGTCTCATGTGTGTATCATGCCTACGTGTGTCTCATACCTACATGTGTCTCATTCCTACCTGTATTTCCTTCATTCCTACCTGTGTCTCATGCCTACCTGTGTCTCAGTCTTACCTGTGTTTCCTTCATTCTTACCTGTGTCTCAGTCCTACCTGTGTCTCATTCCTACTTGTGCCTCATTTTTATCTGTGTCTCATTCATACATGTGTCTCATGTAGGGCTTCTACTGTAATCTAGAATCTAAGGCGTGTCTTCATTAAGCTTATATCGATAGTACGAAACGCTGAAGGAATTGTTAACTACAAAATCTCTTATATTCTGCACATATGTATATATCATTAAACTACAAAATCTCTTATATTCTGCACATATATATATATATCATTAAACTACAAAATCTCTTATATTCTGCACATATATATATATCATTAAACTACAAAATCTCTTATATTCTGCATATATATATATATCGATTAAACTACAAAATCTCTTATATTCTGCATATATATATATATCGATTAAACTACAAAATCTCTTATATTCTGCACATATATATATATCATTAAACTACAAAATATCATGAAATATGAGGCTTGAGATATCATTAACTGCTGCCTCCAGACAATATTTAATATGTACAAGCTATATCTTTGTTAGAGTGACTATAACGTATTATAATTAACTTTTCGTCTATTCTGTCTTCGTACTTAGTAAAACACAAGGTTGATCTCAAGTTTGCTAATAACCCACAGGCTATCAGAGAATAGGGCACGAGTATGACAAATACAAATAATAACAGTATACAGAACGTTTCAACATTAAAATATTTTATTTAAAAACATAACAACCAGTAGCCTCACGTTAAAAACAGGATGCACGTTACGTCACTATCGCACAAGAATATATTAAGAATATATTTCAGCAGTATCACTTATCTTGCGTACAATATTTTCATCGGATTATGTCCATCCCCCCCCCCCCCTCAAATAACGTCTTACCAACATTGTGTTATCAGTGTCAAACTTGGACATTGGATTCTAGAACAATACATAAGATTAACACCACTGAAATGAATCAAGTCAACAATAGGGATCAAGTCAAAAATAGAATACATACAGAAACAACAAGTTAAATGGTACGACCACATAACCAGACAGAAAGAGCAAAGTATTATCCAAAAAACACTTAACAAACGATCGAAAACAGTCGACCTATTGTACGCCCTCGTAAAAGGTGGATAGATAGTGTATTAGAGACACTCGGAAATATAACAGCAGAAGAGGCAAATAGAAGGGCAAAAGACCGTACACTCACTCTCCCCTCAACACCGAAAGGTACATGAGGACAGAAAGAAGAAGAAGAAGAATTAATAACGTGTTCACTGTACAATGAAGAAAGCACACGTAGGCTCATATTTCTTACACTTACAGATGACGGGAATTGAACCAGGTCCGTTCTAGCCGAATCGAATGGTTTTGCAATACAAGTAGACAGGTTTTCCGTACTTGCCCAACCACATGGAATTTAATTCCTGATTCAATTCCCGTCAGCTGTAAGAATTATTTTCATCTATCCTCATGCTTCCCACTTAAAAATGTACTTGTACGATATTATTTGAAGCAACGTTGCTCTGTCTCTATGTTAGTTATGTTTACAAGAAGGCCTTTAGGTCCTTGTAGTATGAATATGAATGTTCTATGTTTGTGTTTCTGAGGATAATTAAATACGTGTACGGGATGTTCTTTAATGGTGTAATAGAGCAGAGATTCGAGAGATCCGTTCTGTTGATCTCGTTATGTGCATAGTTTATGTCGTTTCTGTGTTAATTCGCATGCTGTATTTATTGCATATTCTTGATAGTGAGTTGATGTGAGTTTGTAGTTTCCACGTCATATGATACTTTGATCTCAACGAAAATCAGTCCATCGAGTTCGTTGTTAAGTTGCTTCTTCAGATCACATCCACAAATATACAGTCAAATCCCGTTATAAAAACTTCGTCCGTACCGATGAAATATGTATGTAATAACAGAAATTCGCTATATCCAAGCAATATAGAATAAATATAATTGGAGATTTTGAAAAGTCGTTAAATAGGAAAATGTCATAAAACGGATTTGCTATAGAGGGATTCCACTGTACTGATCTGTTTCTACACTGTTTATATATATAGATATATATATATATATATATATATATATATATATATATATATATATATATATATATATATATATATATTTAACCAACCATTATATATATATTTATCTATTATCATATCATATATTATCATATCATATATTATCATATCATATATTATCATATCATAAATATCTATTTAATAGAACCATTCTATTTAATCTGTTCATCATCGCCAGATAGTATCAGTCCATACTTTCTATTGTCCCCAGCATCTGCTTCCACAATCAACTGTTCCCTGCAGGATAGATATGGATTGGGCATCGTTCCTCACCACGTGACCATACCCCACGACAATTCACCACTGCAATGAGATGTTGTTGTTGACCTGCAAGATTGTTTATTTTTCCTCCCGTTTATATTGGTTTTATGTTCTGTATAGTGGATGCGCAATATTCATTTGTTTTCAAAAGCCTATATTCTTCTCTAAGTGTCAGCTTAATTGTCCACCTCTGACATCCGTACACAAACATATAAATGTATCTTCACTGCTGTACTTACTCTACTCTTCCATATTTTATTTAATCTAGACATTGCAGCAGGGGCTATCTCAAGTCTATTATATATTTCTTTATGAGTGCTTTCATCACTGTTCATGTAAAGTTGTAATTTGGCGCCTATTTAACTCGATTGTCTGAAGCTGTAGTTATACAGCAGACGGCGATAATATAACTCACTGTCTTTAAAGACCTGTATTATCGCCGTCTGCTGTATAACTACAGCTTCAGACACTCGAGTTAAAGTAGGCATACTACTTGATATTCCGATTTATCAATGGACAGATAGACACAGATATAGTAAAATTCTCTTCCCTTTTTTATGATTCCAGATTATAAATAATTAGCTGCCCTACTTTAGACTTCTGAATCGCTGCCGTTACCTATTTTACCATCAATATAAATTATATACAAATCACTTTGAACTATCGAAGTGAAGAATGCATTGAATGTGTCTTTGCTGAACCTAATTTGCTGAACTTATGTACAATTCTAACAAGTGTGAATACAAAAAGACAGCAAATTAAACAAACACTGTATAATTAATTGAGTTATGAAGACACATTACGTGTACACAATCTACGCAATTACGGGTCACGTGGTGGCATCAATCTTCTTAAATACATAGCTACAAATATAACACAATAAACATATTTACAACAAAAATAAATATTACAAAGAAATACATTACGTCAAGACTCAACTCAGTTGATTACACTCGTTCAACTCAATTCATTAAAATAAAATAAAAGATAATTACAAACATCAACTGGCATAAATTATCAATTATCTAAGATTGGATACAAAAATTAAATAGGTATCAAACATATTTACAAATGTATTAATGTTCATTATTGGAAACCAGATGTTATAGTTCTATTAGTCGTCTCAGTACATTATCTCATTGAACTTCTTCTGATTGATATTGGTTGTTTTTATTGTTACAAAATACTACACCGTGTTTATAAACGTAAATCATATGTCAGTTGAATTATGTTTGATATAACTGTAACCACAATCAACAATAGAGTAACGTTGTCCACACATGACTGTATACACTACACACCTCCGTACAGTCACAAACTGTATACACTACACACCTCCGTACAGTCACAAACTGTATACACTACACACCTACGTACAGTCACAAACTGTATACACTACACACCTACGTACCGTCACAAACTGTATACACTACACACCTACGTACAGTCACAAACTGTATACACTACACACCTACGTACAGTCACAAACTGTATACACTACACACCTACGTACAGTCACAAACTGTATACACTACACACCTACGTACAGTCACAAACTGTATACACTACACACCTACGTACAGTCACAAACTGTATACACTACACACCTACGTACCGTCACAAACTGTATACACTACACACCTCCGTACAGTCACAAACTGTATACACTACACACCTACGTACCGTCACAAACTGTATACACTACACACCTACGTACCGTCACAAACTGTATACACTACACACCTCCGTACAGTCACAAACTGTATACACTACACACCTACGTAGTCACACATCTCCGTTCAGTAACATACATCCATACAGTAACAAACCACCATACAGTAACACACACGCCTGTGTGTTGCCGGGCCCAAAAGGGGAGCAAAGAATAGCAACACTACCTTCCACGCATGTCGTAAAAGGCGACTAAGGAGGTTATGGGATGGAGTTGGCTGTCCCATCCCATAAAGGGTCAGTGACCCAAAGCCATGCTGAAGTCAGATGTGTCAGGCTGAAAAGCGCAGATATCGCAGCAATGCTGTAAACCATGACACAACGCATCCGTTCTCCGGACTACATCCTGCTAATCTGCAGGAGTTTGAGAACGAACGCAGAAGAAGAAGAAGTAACACACATCCGTACAGTATTGATGAAATGAGGTTTAAAATTAAGTCTTTCATTGAGAGGAGATTGAATGAGAAATGAAGAGATCAGAAATACATGAGGTATGTAGTGAAAAGGGTACCGCATTCCTCTTCTCGACGGACCCAGGGTTAGCAGATAACCAAGATCCCAAAAGTACTTCCCAGTGATGCACCCTGGAAACAAATACTGCTGGTTGTCCTGATTCCGGCAAAAACTACTGGGGATCGTGTCCGTAAATGTGGATGTAACAGATGGAAAGTGATTTGACTGCAAAAGACAGGCAGTATCTCCGTCACCACAAGCACCAACACAAGCAGCAGCACTGCCGACACACATTGAAGCTAGTCAGGTAGGTGGAAGCATTAGAGGGGCGACCAATGCAGATGTTACGAAATAGGCAGATGTTACGAAGTAGGCAGATGTTACGAAGTAGGCAGATGTTACGAAGTAGGCTGATGTTACGAAGTAGGCAGATGTTACGAAGTAGGCAGATGTTACGAAGTAGGCAGATGTTACGAAGTAGGCAGATGTTACGAAGTAGGCAGATGTTACGAAATAGGCAGATGTTACGAAGTAGGCTGATGTTACGAAATAGGCAGATGTTACGAAATAGGCAGATGTTACGAAGTAGGCAGATGTTACGAAATAGGCAGATGTTACGAAGTAGGCAGATGTTATGAGAAATATTAAGAATTGGGTCATCGGTCACCATAAGGATAACATACTGAGTACACTGAGAGGGAAGCACAGGCCTAGAGAGCAGCATCATGTGCAAAGAGAACGGAAAACGGTTCAAGGAAATAGGAACAAAAGTAATGTTTGTTCGAGACAAGTGTCTAGATACGGATGATCCCAGCCCGGGCCCATCTCTACTGTTGAGTTTTTCCAATACCGTAATCATGCTCGCGGAAAAAAAAGGTTCAGTTCCCGATGGGCACAAGCACAATCGTCCAAGGAGACAAGCTATGTTAAGCTCGAGAACAAAATGCTAGCCCCTGACGCTCCTACATATGTGTATAGACTCAGACGTGGACGAGGTGTTCAAGATGTTGGTGAACAACACTTCGGCTAAGAGGGCAAACGAGTCCGAGTTCAACTCTTCTGTCGAGATCTTCCTAAACCGAAACCAGACTGAAAAACTGTTCAGTATCCGATGGACACGGGCACAATATGTCTAATTCACGAGACAAGTCACTGACTGAGGAGCTCCTCGTGCAAGATAGACGTGAATGACAAACCATCTCTGCTTAGAATCAGAACACATTCACCGACTGGCGACAGATAGGAAGGCTCTCACAGGCTAGGTAATCTTCTTCTTGTTCTTCCTCTGCATATTGCTGTTTCGTTTTCAAGTTGCATGCTTTTGCTGCTGACCAATACGGATTCCTTCCCATTAAGTGACCGAACCATTTCAGTCTCTTTTTCTCCAATATGATTGACCACAGGCGTTGTTCCAACATAACAGGATATAACATGATATAACATGATATAACATGATGTAACAACATAACATGATGTAACATGACGTTAGAACATAACATGATATAAGAACATAACATGATATAACATGATATAACATGGTGTAACATGATGTAACATGTTATAACATGATGTAACATGATGTAACATGGTGTAACATGATGTAACACGATGTAACATGATATAACTAGATGTAACATGATATAACATGATATACAATGATGTAACACCATAGCATGGTATAACAACATAACATGATGTAACAACATAAAATTGTGTAACAACGTAACATGGTGTAACAACATAACATAGTGTAACAACATAACATGGTGTAACAACGTAACATGGTGTAACAACATAACATGGTGTAA
This sequence comes from Meghimatium bilineatum, assembly GCA_034231615.1. Lineage (NCBI taxonomy): Eukaryota > Metazoa > Mollusca > Gastropoda > Stylommatophora > Philomycidae > Meghimatium > Meghimatium bilineatum. Next base: position 5,063,975 of record CM067298.1, read on the forward strand.
CAGCATAACATGGTGTGACAACGTAACATGGTGTAACAACGTAACATTGTGTAACAACATAACATGGTGTAACAACATAACATGGTGTAACAACATAACATGGTGTAACAACATAACATGGTGTAACAACATAACATGGTGTAACAACGTAACATGGTGTAACAACGTAACATTGTGTAACAACGTAACATGGTGTAACAACGTAACATGGTGTAACAACGTAACATGGTGTAACAACGTAACATGGTGTAACAACGTAACATGGTGTAACAACGTAACATGGTGTAACAACGTAACATGGTGTAACAACGTAACATGGTGTAACAACGTAACATGGTGTAACAACGTACCATTGTGTAACAACAACGTAACATGGTGTAACAAATTCATCGAGGAAAATAATAATGAAAGTGATAATTGGAAGAAGTATACAATATAGTCAACTACCATCATGTTCCTATAATAGTTGAGAACATGAGGATGAGTACTGGTAGGCCACCTTTCTGCACCAACAAATCTTTTCATTGCTTCTTTCAGCTGAGTGTTGTCTAAAGTCAAAGGTCAGTGCGTAGAGTAGTCCTATTTTCAAATCACTCTGATGGGCCAGCAAATATAACCTTCCTGGCCGAAGTTGACGCAGTAGTCATATATTTTGTTGCCCATCTCTGGCTCAAAAGAAGATGAATAAATAACATTCAACATACACGGTACAAGAATGAATTTAATGCAGTCAATATAACACACTTTGCCATAAATAAAAGCATGTGATAGTCATCTGTCTATTTTTTTTATAAAGGCCCTTCGGTCGTAACGTCGATGTGTGTGTGTTATTATGTGTTTCCAGTGATTTGTATAGCAAAACTTCATTACCCCAAGTTCCAAGTTTCGCCCCCAATAGGAATACGCCTGCTTTAGCATGTCAAGTTTGCTGTAGCTCCGTTCACGAACTGGCTTTCTGTTCTGTTGATCCATTGTTCATTTTCTTGTAATCACGTTATACCAACATCCGAGGTGTACACAAAAATATGGATTAAAGATTGCCGACCATGCAGTGTTTGTGAACTGCTGATGGAATTATCGCGCTGTTGAATAAGATTGAAATACAAATATATTTTAATCGAAGTTCTGTCATGATTGTCTTAGAATAGAAAAAAATATTTTAGTTTCATTCTAGAATGTCATCACCTTTTGGACGTTCAACTATGGAACCTGGACAAAGATTCGACCATAGGTAGTACCCAGACAGGACAGATTGTCTTATTTCAACCACGTCATTTACGCCTGAGTTGTTTAGGACACCTTTTGTCATGCCCTTCTCAATCTTATTCAAATGGTGGCTTTCAGCACAAGTTTCGTATGAAAAACCGATCTACTTTGTAATTTTCTCACATGCCATCTCTATTCTAACATTGCTCGTTATATTGCGATATGTACTGTTCATCCGTTTCTTTCCTTACTGACTCTGTAATGCAATCTAAGTCTCTCTATTTTGAGTAGGTCTTTTGATTTACATATTGTCACAACAACTTCGTTACGGTCCTTTATTGCTTCCCGAATTTCAATTAATGTAAATTTCAAATTCAAAGACGGCGCTAAAATAGAAACATCGGGAAAACCAGATATCCAGAAATGATGTCTAGGGATCATTTGCAATAGAGGATATCTTAATTTAGTTGTAGGAAACTTTCAGCGTTCAGAATTAATATATTTTCCTCAACTCTGAAAGTTCGATATGTGAAGCTGGTATATTGGAAAATAGATTGTTGCGGAATTTTAACACAATCCGCTTAGATAGGAAGGTGCAATCACAATTATTCTTGGTTTCGTGAAAGCAATGTACATGCACAAGAGAGAAACACTAAACTGAGATTAACACGAAATACCAGTAACAATAAAACTATTTTGGCCTACATAGCTGTAGTAGTAGTAGTAGTAGTAGTAGTAGTAGTAGTAGTAGCAGTAGGAGTCAATCAATCAATCAATAAACCCATAATCATTCAGGGTCGTAGGGGTACCAGATTGGATGTTTCAGCACACAGAGTCCTCCAGCGAATTCTATCCTCAGCGATGCGGATGAGTGTGGAAATATCTTGCCCTGTCCATTCCTTGATGTTGTCTGTCCATGTCTTTATTTGTCCTCCTCTGCTTCTTCCACCCTCGACAGTTCCCTGCAGTATTGTTTTTGACAAGGAATCGTGCCTGCATATATGTCCGAACCATGCTAGTTTTCGTCGTTTCACTATTGAAAGCAATGGCTCCTGGACACCTACACATCTCTACGTTATTTCTTACGTACACATTGGTCTTATGTTCCCTATAGGAAATTCGTAGAATTCTTCTGTAGCATTTATACTCGAGAGCCTGTAATCTTCTCTCCATGTCCGCAGTGAGTGTCCAACTCTCACAACCATACAACACAACAGAAAGCACCAGCGACCTATACAGTTTGATTTTCACTCCAACCTGATGTTGCTTTTCCAAATCACAGTTAGCCTTGACAAGGACGCTAAAGCCATCTCCAGCCTTATTTTTAGTTCTGCTTTGCATTTACCATCGCTGCATATACTGGATCCGAGGTATTTGAAGGTATTCACCTCCTCAAGCTTGTGTCCATTCATCATGATATTAGTCTGGTTTTCTGTGTCTCTGCTATTTACCAAGATTTTGCTCTTATCTGAATTGATTTCCATTCCGTACTTGCTGGTAACTGTTTCTAACTTTGATGTTAATTCTTGCAATGATTGTTCTGACCCAGCTATAAGATCAATATCATCAGCGAAACGCAAGTTGCAAATAGGGCGACCTCCGATCGATATAGACGTGTTGTAATCATGTAATGTCTCTTGTATGATGTGCTCTAAGTATATGTTAAAAAGTACTGGGGACATTATGCATACCTGTCGAACTCCCACAGTTGTTTTGAAGAACTCTCCAATTGTATTGTGTGACAAGACAGCACTATTTGCATTTTCGTACAGAGCTTCAATAATGTTTATAATTGTGGTGTCTATAATGTCTATAATTGTCTATAATTGTGGTGGCAGTAGCAGTAGCAGTAGAAGTAGTAGTAGTAGTAGTAGTAGTAGTAGTAGTAGTAGTAGTAGTAGTAGTAGTAGTAGTAGTAGCAGCAGCACTAGTAGTAGTAATAGTTGGAACAAGTTCGTCTGTACATACGATATTATTACTATTGTGCTATAACAAATATTATCTACAATCCATGGACATGATGGATGTGGTCTTCAAGACAAATCTGAACCGCTTATTGTCTTGAAACATATGTACAAGGAATCACATGCCCCTCTTTTGTTATCGTGTGCTGTAATGTGTCTTCAAACAGGTGCAGACATTAAACTAACGGTTATCAATTTCTCCTTTGTCTTTATGTCATTTCTGATTATTCTCCTCCATACACCACAATTCATGGCATCTAGGATTCAATATAACTTCCTGTATCATACATATCACGCGTGCATACGTCGTTATGACAAAGTAAAGGTTAACCCAGAAAACTTTACATAGACTGCTATTCTCCATAAAGTAGATCTTTCGTTATTCTGCCATCTTTCTGTGTGTCCCAGCCATCTTCTGAGCACACAAGACATTTAGCTGGAAAGAAATGTCTGCGCTTCTAAAATACAAAAATGTCCTTCTTATATTAGATAGAAAATATTAAAAAGTCTTACACCTTGGCATGACAAATAACTAGCAACGATGCTGATAAAATATACTCGATTTAGAGAGTTGTGGAGAATTATGATAGTCAATGCCATTCGGCGTGCAACCTGGTGATAATCAACCTTTGACCTAGAATGTGAAAGTAGAGTACACGTTATTATCCGTACTTCAAAACTGTAGCCACAATTTCAAAACAATTTACCCGCGAAAGAGTTTATGCCGGAAGTGAGATCATCATAGGCAACCAAGAAATGCTGTAAATCACAATCTGACTTTCATGTACAGCTCATTTAAATGATAATTTACAAATGCATCCTTCAATCCTTCAATCCTTCAATCTTGCGTAATCAAACTTTCCTGTATAATGAAATTTTAATATATTGATGATGTCCTCTGGGAGAATCAATTCTTGAGTGAGACTGATACATTTGAATCGTAAAGAAGTGAAAATACAACGGCAAACAAGTTGTTTACGTTGTTACTACAATCATCAATACTACTTTTACGTTGAAATAAATCTGGCAGCATGCCTCCTTAGTCAATACAAATGAAACGTTGCGTATTTGCGAGTCAAATTCTTCTCATTAAAGACAAAGCATAAAGCAGTAAACATGATTTTAATCAGGTCTGTTCAGGTGGTACCTATTTGCCTCACAACTTGACGAAACCGCGTTCTTCTCCCAACCACACAGAATCCCTAAAAACGATGCGACCTTAGGCAAGACTTTTTAACAAGCTGCTATGAATATGGATGGGGTCGAACGACACACTGATTCAATCTCAGTTTCCAGCATGATTATTTCTCTTTAATAATAAATCTTCGATACTTGTATATTACATTATTTATTTACTCGTCACCATAGCAACGCTGCGTACCAGATATATTGCCAGATATATCAACTATTGAAACCATTTATGATCAACTATTGTCTTGCAGATGTGCACAATATCCAAATGGCCTCTGTGAAATCCGTGTTAGGAAGCATTTATACATGCAAATACGGGGATGTCGTCTTGCATCAACAGTTAGAGATAGAGAAGAGGAAAAATGGGACAGTTCTTACAAGACAGAGGGAAAGGTTATAACAAAAGTTGACGTCAATAATAGTCTTTTATACACACATTAAATTGTTAGGATTTGAATATTGTTTCTAAAGTTCCAAAATCTACAGTATAGTACTTTTTATGCAAAACATTTTTTTCAGGGTGGGGTAGGGGGTGAGTATATATTTGTTCAGGGTTGGGTGGGGATTTAATATATTTCGATATAATTAAGCAGGGAGGGGTGACTGGATTCTTGGCAGTTGTTAAGAAGGGAAGGGAGAGGGGAAAAGATTGACAGAGAAATATTGTTGACACAATCTATTCTTGAACCTTTGTAATTAAAACTACGGTCTATGAACTAGCGTCATTGGACATATTTTCCCATAACTACTCAATGGTTGACCAAACACACACGTGATCAGCTGCCTGGTCAGTGGTAGACCAGACACACAAGTGATCAGCTGCCTGGTCAGTGGGTGACCAGACACACACGCGATCATCTATCTGGTCAGTCGGTGAAAAGACACACACGTGATCAGCTTCCTGGTCAGTGGTTGACCAGACACGCAAGTGATCAGTTGCCTGGTCAGTGGTTGACCAGACACACACGTGATCAGCTGCCTGGTCAGTGGGTGACCAGACACACAAGTGATAAGCTGCCTGGTCAGTGGGTGACCAGACACACAGATGATCAGCTGCCTGGTCAGTGGGTGACCAGACACACAAGTGATCAGTTGCCTGGTCAGTGGGTGACCAGACACACACGTGATCAGCTGCCTGGTCAGTGGGTGACCAGCCACACAAGTGATCAGCTATCTGGTCAGTCGGTGACCAGACACACACGTGATCAGCTTCCTGGTCAGTGGTTGACCAGACACACAAGTGATAAGCTGCCTGGTCAGTAGGTGATCAGACACACACGTGATCAGCTGCGTGGTCAGTGGGTGACCAGACACACCCGAATCAGCTGCCTGGTCAGTGGGTGACCAGACACACAGGTGATCAGCTATCTGGTCAGTCGGTGACCAAACACACAAGTGATCAGTTGCCTGGTCAGTGGGTGACCAGACACACAAGTGATCAGCTGCCTGGTCCACGGAGCGTTTGCATATCATCGCCTACCGCATTTTCTCAAAAAACGTTTCCGTCATAATAACACTGCATTACAGATGCCCCCATAGTCGGTTTGTTCAACAAATGTCTCTGAAGTTCATAGTTATCTACCGAGTGGCTGTTTCTGGGAGACCCATAACACACAAAGAACGTAAGTACCAGTAGCTGGATACAGCTACAAAATTAGCAAGTCTGCAACACCAATGAATAAAACAATAGATAACACCAAAGTGAAACAAACCAACGAATTTAAATATCTAGACAGAATGTTTTCCGAAAATGGAAGACTAGACAGAGAAATAGACACAAGGTGTTAGATAGCAAACACAGTGACATGCCATCTTTCACCATTACTTCTTCAACAAAGATCAAGATAGAAACTTAAAAAAAACACAGATACTATCTACAATTTTTATACCAACACTCTGCTACCAATGTCAAATATGGTTTTTAACAACCTCGCAGCTGAGACAGATTGTTGTATGTGAGATCACGTGACTGAGAAAATCTTCAATGGTTACTAAACTAGATGAAATAAGAAATGAAGAAATTAGGAACAGAGTTGGAATAATATCATGTATTGACCATATTGAAAGATATATTGGCTCTTCTGGTAAGCCATGCAGCGCACGTGTGAACTTGTAGTAAAATGCTCTTCTGGTAAGCCATGCAGCGCACGTGTGAACTTGTAGTAAAATGCTCTTCTGGTAAGCCATGCAGCGCACGTGTGAACTAGTAGTAAAATGCTCTTCTGGTAAGCCATGCAGCGCACGTGTGAACTTGTAGTAAAATGCTCTTCTGGTAAGCCATGCAGCGCACGTGTGAACTAGTAGTAAAATGCACTTCTGGTAAGCCATCCAGCGCACGTGTGAACTAGTAGTAAAATGCACTTCTGGTAAGCCATGCAGTGCACGTGTGAACTAGTAGTAAAATGCTCTTCTGGTAAGCCATGCAGCGCACGTGTGAACTAGTAGTAAAATGCTCTTCTGGTAAGCCATGCAGTGCACGTGTGAACTAGTAGTAAAATGCTCTTCTGGTAAGCCATGCAGTGCACGTGTGAACTAGTAGTAAAATGCTCTTCTGGTAAGCCATGCAGCGCACGTGTGAACTAGTAGTAAAATGCACTTCTGGTAAGCCATGCAGCGCACGTGTGAACTAGTAGTAAAATGCTCTTCTGGTAAGCCATGCAGCGCACGTGTGAACTAGTAGTAAAATGCACTTCTGGTAAGCCATGCAGCGCACGTGTGAACTAGTAGTAAAATGCACTTCTGGTAAGCCATGCAGCGCACGTGTGAACTAGTAGTAAAATGCACTTCTGGTAAGCCATGCAGCGCACGTGTGAACTAGTAGTAAAATGCACTTCTGGTAAGCCATGCAGCGCACGTGTGAACTAGTAGTAAAATGCACTTCTGGTAAGCCATGCAGCGCACGTGTGAACTAGTAGTAAAATGCACTTCTGGTAAGCCATGCAGCGCACGTGTGAACTAGTAGTAAAATGCACTTCTGGTAAACCATGCAGTGCACGTGTGAACTAGTAGTAAAATGCACTTCTGGTAAGCCATGCAGCGCACGTGTGAACTAGTAGTAAAATGCACTTCTGGTAAGCCATGCAGCGCACGTGTGAACTTGTCACATGCTCTTCAGGTAGCCCATATAGCGGAAGTGTGAACTTGTCACATGCTCTTCAGGTAGCCCATATAGCGGAAGTGTGAACTTGTCGCATGCTCTTCAGGTAGCCCATGTGAAATCATGTGGTAGCACGTGTGAAATGTATATTACTCTAGTCAAATAACTTCAGATTAATTGGTTATGGAAAGGCATATTTTTTTAAATTTGTGGTTCATTTCCAGCTAATGGTGCTTAACATTTGTTTACGGGTATAGATGCTTTAACAAAGCTTCTTCTTCTTACCCTCGTTTATTCTTCAACTGAAACTCTAGATTAGCATGAGGCAATACAGAGTAGAGAATACATTGTGCCTTGGATGTGATATCTGCGCCTTAAGATCTGACATAACCGACGTGCTCTTACACGTCATTAAATATGACTTCTGTATCACTTTGAAAATGTATGGGATGGGATAGCCAAACAGAACTTCAAAATCTCCTTAGTCTTTTTTTTACGACTTGATTGGTAGGTAACAGTATTGTCAGTGTTATCAATGTTATGGCGACCTTCGACATGCAGCAATGGGTACTTTTTCTGCTCCTGCAAGTGGTGATGCTATCTGTAATAGATTATGGCCTCGACCTACTAACTTTGCCACAGACACAAGTCGATAGATTGGAAAAAGTTCAAAATGAGGCAATGAGAGCGGTACTGGGGTGTACTAGAGATACACCCATCTCTGCTATGAGATTTCTGCTTGAATTCCCCAGCATTAGAGAAAGTTTTGGTGACTTGCCAAGAAAACCTTGGTCACTTCTCAAGAAAGTTTTAGTCACTACCAAAAATAATCTTGGTGACTTTCCAAAAATCTCTTGGTAACTTCTCAAGAAAGCCTTGGTCACTTCCAAAAACGAGTCTTGGTTTCTTGTGAAATAAATTTTGGTGACATGTCAATATAGTCTTGGCAACTTTCGTAGAAAGTCTTGGTCACTTGCCAAGGTAGTCTCGGTGGCCTTTCAAGAACGTTTTGCTCACTTGCCGTGATAGTCTTTGTGATTGACTTGCCAAGAAAGTTCATGTCCTCTGTTTTAAGACCAGGTAGGCCATTGTAAAAATGTCATAACATTGGGTCAAAAAAGGTTGTGAATCACTTCAGAGTATGTACCAAAACATAATCATATTTCTGACAACCATTAAACGACTCTAAAATGTTTCATATATCGAAAGAAACATTATTCGTGTCCTCGGAATTAAAGATTTTGTTTACGAAGGAAACATCCACACTGATCCACACTTACATGATTTAGATCCGCACTCATCCGCACTTACATGATTTAGATACGCATTCATCCGCACTTACATGATTTAGATCCGCACTCATTGATTTTCCCTGTAACAGTTCAGGTGAACTGATACGTTTACGATATTGGACATTAAACACGATACCCAATCTGTGTGTGTCATATTCTTTTAATGAAAAAACGTAAATGATTTTTAATCATATTGTATCTCTGAGTAGCAGTAGTTAAGTGGTTAATATCATCATAATCTTGTTAATATCATATACAAACTTGTTAATATCATTATAATCTTGTTAATATCATCCAAATCTTGTTAATATAAGAATCGTGTTAATATCCAAGTCTTGTTAATTTTCTCAGAATCTTGTTAATATCACCCAAACCTTGTTAATATCATTAGAATCATGTTAACAAAATTCAAATCTTGTTAACTTCAAACACTTCCATGTGAACAACAAACATAAAATTTGAAAACAATGTCCAGTTGAAAATAAAAATCAGCAGAAAATAAAATGCATCTTCTTTTCAAACCATTTAGAGATAGTGAGCCGCTCTTGTACTGAGAGATGTTATAGATAGTGAGCCGCTCTTGTACTGAGAGATGTTATAGATAGTAAGCCGCTCTTGTACTGAGAGATGTTATAGATAGTGAGCCCCTCTTGTACTGAGAGATGTTATAGATAGTGAACCGCTCTTGTACTGAGAGATGTTATAGATAGTGAGCCCCTCTTGTACTGAGAGATGTTATAGATAGTGAGCCCCTCTTGTACTGAGAGATGTTATAGATAGTGAGCCCCTCTTGTACTGAGAGATGTTATAGATAGTGAGCCCCTCTTGTACTGAGAGATGTTATAGATAGTGAGCCCCTCTTGTACTGAGAGATGTTATAGATAGTGAGCCCCTCTTGTACTGAGAGATGTTATAGATAGTGAGCCCCTCTTGTACTGAGATGTTATAGATAGTGAGCCCCTCTTGTACTGAGTGATGTTATAGTTAGTGAGCCCCTCTTGTACTGAGTGATGTTATAGTTAGTGAGCCCCTCTTGTACTGAGTGATGTTATAGATAGTGAGCCCCTCTTGTACTGAGTATCATCACCATGTAACATATTCTTTCCAGAATGTGGTTTTCCTTATGGATACTTTGAACACTTCGCGATGTGGGGGGAGTTGAACAGTCGCAGATAGACATTGGGCACAATCTGATATATCACTGTACCGTCGTCGTCTTGGGTGCCCTCTTCTCCTGTGTTCAGTAAATCTACCTTCAGCTATTAATCTTTTCATGCTGTTATGTCTCTTTATATTACAAAACAAAACACAGCTTTCTTGTTATGATGTTGTTAAGGAGCCATCCCTCTTCGACATTTATTGATATTAACACTTCTTGATTTGTCTTTTTAGCTGTCCATGGTATACGTAATATTTTTCTGTAGCATCTCATTTCGAAAGCAGCTATTCTCTGTGCTATTGTTTTATTTAATGTACATGCCTCATAACCGTATATTGCCACTGGAAATAAGCATGTTCTGATCACACATAGTTTGTCTATGCTGATGAAGTTCCAGAAGTATGGTGGACACATACGTCGGTCATCGCCAAGGAATAAGGTTTTGAAAGTGAGAATCGTTCAGATAACGACGTAGATCTTCTGAGGGGCAGTTGTTAATTATAGGTCTCGAACCAGTTCGTATTTAGAGGGAAATGTTTAATTCCTTCACGTCTAGGTAATGAATAAACATCTGGACCTGGGCTAAAAGTTGAAAGATACCATATCTACTGATTCGATCTATCGATGAATGTTTCCTAACATTTAGAAATGAATTGAACGGCAGATTTCGTATCGAATGAAACAACTATGCAAGTAAATGAGAGTTTCAAACTAAAGATTTCATATCTACTGATTCGATTTATCGGTGAATTTTTCCTACCATTTAGAAATGAATTGAACCGCAGATACCATATCTACTGATTCGATCTATCGATGAATGTTTCCTAACATTTAGAACTGAATTGAACGGCAGATTTCGTATCGAATGAAACAACTATGCAAGTAAATGAGAGTTTCAAACTAAAGTTAAGAGGTAGATGTATAACAATGTGTGAAGGATTTATTTGATCGGGCGATGTCCACGTAGAAATTATAATTTATTTGATCGGGCTGTGTCCACACAGAAATTATAATTTATTTGATCGGGCTGTGTCCACACAGAAATTATAATTCATTTGATCGGGCGATGTCCACACAGAAATTATAATTCATTTGATCGGGCGATGTCCACACAGAAATTATAATTTATTTGATCGGGCTGTGTCCACACAGAAATTATAATTTATTTGATCGGGCGATGTCCACACAGAAATTATAATTTATTTGATCGGGCGATGTCCACACAGAAATTATATCGTAGAAGACCATTAGCTATAGCGCGTGCATCAATAGTTGAGCACCGATATTGTCTATTATTTCCGTAATACTGAGCGTTTATGCTACATATTTTGCATGAGTGTATTATTTCATAACCAAGTTAAAGATTTATGATTAATTGTTACCTAGATTGAATGAATTTATTGCATCAGTCACTACAAATGTCATCTTTATGGAAGCAATATTTGTTTATTGATTGTCATAAAGATAGACGGGTTTACCATGCAATTTAAATAAAAGATAAACGGCAGTTTGCTCAAAGGTGTCATATTTCACGTCATATTCGACGTGTTTTTATTGTGATGTATTCAACATATCATGTTTGTGTAAATTATTACAAGGTATTATCAGGCATCATTTACAACTATAATATAACCATGTCTTAGAAAGTTAAATTCGTTTCAATGAAAAGTATAGCTATTAGATTGTACACATATTTCTATCTATCTATCTATCTATCTATCTATCTATCTATATCTATCTATCTATCTATCTATATATCTATCTATCTATCTATCTATCTATCTATCTATCTATCTATCTATCTATCTATCTATCTATCTATCTATCTATCTATATATCTATCTGTCTATCTGTCTGTCTGTCTATCTGTCTATCTATCTATCTATCTATCTATCTATCTATCTATCTATCTATCTATCTATCTATCTATCTATCTATCTATCTATCTATCTATCTATCTATCTATCTATCTATCTATCTATCTATCTATCTATCTATCTATCTATCTATCTATCTATCTGTCTGTCTGTCTGTCTGTCTGTCTGTCTGTCTGTCTATCTATCTATCTATCTATCTATCTATCTATCTATCTATCTATCTATCTATCTATCTATCTATCTATCTATATATCTATCTATCTATCTATCTATCTATCTATCTATCTATCTATCTATCTATCTATCTATCTATCTATCTATCTATATCTATCTATCTATCTATATATCTATCTATCTATCTATCTATCTATCTATCTATCTATCTATCTATCTATCTATCTATCTATCTATCTATCTATCTATCTATCTATCTATCTATCTATCTATCTATCTATCTATCTATCTATCTATCTATCTATCTATCTATCTATCTATCTATCTATCTATCTATCTATCTATCTATCTATCTGTCTGTCTGTCTGTCTGTCTGTCTATCTATCTATCTATCTATCTATCTATCTATCTATCTATCTATCTATCTATCTATCTATCTATCTATCTATCTATCTATCTATCTATCTATCTATCTATCTATATATCTATCTATCTATCTATCTATCTATCTATCTATCTATCTATCTATATATCTATCTATCTATCTATCTATCTATCTATATCTATCTATCTATCTATCTATATATCTATCTATCTATCTATCTATCTATCTATCTATCTATCTATCTATCTATCTATCTATCTATCTATCTATCTATCTATCTATCTATCTATCTATCTGTCTGTCTGTCTGTCTGTCTGTCTGTCTGTCTGTCTGTCTGTCTGTCTGTCTGTCTGTCTGTCTGTCTGTCTGTCTGTCTGTCTGTCTATCTATCTATCTATCTATCTATCTATCTATCTATCTATCTATCTATCTGTCTGTCTGTCTGTCTGTCTGTCTGTCTGTCTGTCTGTCTATCTATCTATCTATCTATCTATCTATCTATCTATCTATCTATCTATCTATCTATCTATCTATCTATATATCTATCTATCTATCTATCTATCTATCTATCTATCTATCTATCTATCTATCTATCTATCTATCTATCTATCTATCTATCTATCTATCTATCTATCTATCTATATCTATCTATCTATCTATATATCTATCTATCTATCTATCTATCTATCTATCTATCTATCTATCTATCTATCTATCTATCTATCTATCTATCTATCTATCTATCTATCTATCTATCTATCTATCTATATATCTATCTGTCTATCTGTCTGTCTGTCTGTCTATCTGTCTATCTATCTATCTATCTATCTATCTATCTATCTATCTATCTATCTATCTATCTATCTATCTATCTATCTATCTATCTATCTATCTATCTATCTATCTATCTATCTATCTATCTATCTATCTATCTATCTATCTATCTATCTACCTATCTATCTAGCTACCTAACTATCTATCTCTCTATCTATCTATCTGTCTATCTATCTATCTATCTGTCTGTCTGTCTATCTATCTATATATCTATCTATCTATCTATCTATCTATCTATCTATCTATCTATCTATCTATCTATCTATCTATCTATCTATCTATCTATCTATCTATCTATCTATCTATCTATCTATCTATCTATCTATCTATCTATCTATCTATCTATCTATCTATCTATCTATCTATCTATCTATCTATCTATCTATCTATCTATCTATCTATATATCTATATGTCTGTCTGTCTATCTATTTATCTATCTATCTATTGTCATTCAACTTCTGCCGCTAAGCATCGTGAAGAGGATAGTTGGAGGCTGCCTTCGTTCATGCGAGTCGCCTTGACCATGAGCAACAAGTAAGGTTTCTTAGATTGTTTGCACCCATATAGTTTTTGATCTTCATTGTGTCTTGTAGCCCGATTATCTAATGTGGTATGCACGAAGGTCTTGTGTCGTTACTTCCATGTTCATTATGTGGCAAAACCACCTGATTTTCTATCTTTCGATGTAGTCTTGACTTAAGATGAACTTTATTTCTTTCCTATATTTTCGTTTCTCCGTCGGTCTATTCTGGTGACAATTACAGCTCTCCTCAAATATCTCAATTGATTCACTGTTATCTTTTTTCACTAATGTCTTTATCGAGAGCCATGTTTGACATTAGTAACACAAAACGTGTATATAATACTCTCTAAAATATAAATACTCTCTTCCTGCTAGTGAAAACACAAATTAATCTGAGTTTTATTAATATTCAGTATATTTTTATGATTGCTAATCAAGTGGTCTATGGTCTCATACCCGTTGACACAACACACTTTTATACATCAGGTTTATTATTTCTATAAAAATGAACAATTCTGTCTACGACTTGCGTTAAATTTGATTGAATATCGAGAGGTTAATGTGTTAACTTGAACTTAACTATTTTTTAAATTAATCTTGTACTTTGGTACTTTCCAAATAGACTTTCTAATTTCATTATTTTATTTATACTTGTCAAGATAGACAATTGTGTTTTATAGAATGTGTGATTTAATTCCGTTATTGTTTTATAGAATGTGTGATTTAATTCCGTTATGAGTTTTATAGAATGTGTGATTTAATTCCGTTATGAGTTTTATAGAATGTGTGATTTAATTCCGTTATTAGTTTTATAGAATGTGTGATTTAATTCTGTTATGAGTTTTATAGAATGTGTGATTTAATTCCGTTATGAGTTTTATAGAATGTGTGATTTAATTCCATTATGAGTTTTATAGAATGTGTGTTTTAATTCCGTTATGAGTTTTATAGAATGTGTGATTTAATTCCGTTATGAGTTTTATAGAATGTGTGATTTAATTCCGTTATGAGGTCCGTGTATAATATCAGCAATGACAGTATACCATATAAGACGTGCTAGCTAATGAGAAATAATTCCTTCTTAAAGCCTCATTTGAATATTCCCGTGATTTTCATTGGCCACTAGAATATAATTTGCGTGACAGTCAAGTAAAATTGAAGAGAAACAGCCAACTGAGTTATTTTAGAAGACTGTTTTCACCATAGGCAATATATCACCAAGAGTCACGGATCAGAACTGTTTATGAAACCGTTAAACCGTGACCAACTACAGTATAGAAGACCTAAGCACATAATTAATTAGGACTTAATTCGTTATGTTTTTGCTTAATGTCGAGATTTCTGTTGTTCACTATTTATATACTTGGCTATATTTGACATACAACTCCAAGTATAAAATTAGTTACCGACGGAGTCACGTCAAAAAATTTAACAAAGCCATGAATGAAGGTATAATTATTTCTGTGCAGCGGTCTTTTAATGCAGGCGATCATGGTTATATACATGTTCCAGGGGTGTAGAGATTGGTGTATCACTCACGTGTGTTGTCATATGCCGTATCGTCTCTTGAAAACTATGTTTTCACATCAGAGACTGTCTGTAATGGTTAGAAATCATTCTATTTCTTCTTTCTGTCCTCATGTACCTTTCGGTGTTGAGGGGAGAGTGAGTGTACGGTCTTTTGCCCTTCTATTTGCCTCCTCTGCTGTTATATTTCCGAGTGTCTCTAATACACTATCTATCCACCTTTTACGAGGGCGTCCAATAGGTCTCCTGTTTTCGTATCGTTTGTTAAGTGTTTTTTGGATAATACTTTGCTCTTTCTGTCTGATTATGTGGCCGTACCATTTAACTTGTTGTTTCTGTATGTATTCTATTGTTGGTTTGATCCCTAATTGTTTCCTTAGTGCTTCATTACTGATTTTGTCTCTCAAGCTAACTCCAATCATACGTCTCACACATTTCATTTCAGTGGTGTTAATCTTATGTATTGTTCTAGAATCGAATGTCCACGTTTGACACTGATAACACAATGTTGGTTAGAAAATGGTGTTGAAAAGCGCTTTCTTTGTTTCTAGTGTAATATCTTTGTTTCTTAGTAAAGGTGTTAATTGACCAATGATCTGACAGGCCTTATTACATCTTGCGTTTATGTTTGCTTCTTGTTTGTTGTCATATCTCAATGTGCTGCCCAGATATTTGAATAATATATAATCATTATATTCTTGTAAATAATTGAGACGAAATTGTTTATTGTATATCTATGAATGGAAATAATTGAAATAAAACTTGTTTTTTTTTTCATCTGTGATGTAAGTAATTCATGTTGATAGTTATTTTTTCATGTATGTATGTAATTAAGTGATACAAAACAGTTAATTCTTCATTTAGTATGTACATTGGTTGATATAGAACTATTATTTGTTCATGTATATATGTGTAAAATGGGAGCCACGTAGTGCCGTGGTTAGCGCACTGGCTTCGCATATGAATGGTGCTGGGTTCATTCCCCAGTTGAGGCGGGAATTTTTTTTCAAATGACAACGGTTCCCAGGTCGACCCAGCCTTAAATGGTTACCGGATAGTAAAGACTGCGAGGGAGAGGAGATGGCTACCGCCCTCATTTGCAGAGCCTCTGAAATGTGAGATCGCTAACATCTCACACCCTTACGGCATTAATAAATGCTATGGGTTACTTAATTTTTTTATATGTAAATAAAGTTGAAACAAGCCTGTTGTTTGTTTATCTATGAATGTTTTGGTTTCAAACTTAACATCAATAATCCAATACAGAAACATGGATAAATTATTAATAAAATAAAAGTCATGTAGCACACTGGATTTGAACCAGGTCCATTCAGATGGCACCCAGTCGCCTCGCAACTTGAATCAACACGTTTCCTATCTTCGAATACATCGTGTGGGTCTGAGTGTTGGGCTCACTGATAGCGTGGGTATGACTGTTGAAGTTGCTAGTTCAGTGTCTCCCGTCTGGGCGGACATAGTTCAATTTCTGGCTGATGTATTAGTTTTAAAAAAATGTTTTTTAACCGCATCTGAAGGTGTGGTAAAGGAATGTGACAGGAAAACAAGACAGTACTACCTTGCTAGCTCACAGATATGTTGCAAGAGATGATTAAGGAGACGAGTGTGGTTTCTTCCGTAATTCCATACTCTTCCCTGATATTTACTGTGATAAAACCTGCCTAAAATCCTTTTTTGGACTGATGGGAGTGAATCTTAGTGAAAGCGCATACCTGGACTGCTCGAGTGAAACATGCTGAAGGTGCAAGCTTTTACTGCTCAAATAAAACCTAATGAAGACCCATTCCTGGACTGCTCGAGTGGAACATGCTGAAGGCGCAAGCTTGTACTGCTCAAATAAAACCTGATGAAGGCCCATTCCTGGACTGCTCGAGTGATTGAAAATAAAAGAAAGGAACTCTCATGATGAGGCACGCCCCTGTCAATCTCGAATGTTATATATATTGCATTCTGTCAGAGCCGCGTCCATAAGAAAATAATAGAGGTCGTGGTTCGAACCAGAGCCTACGAATAATATTATTTTAGAGTTTTGCTACTAGCAATAATACTAGAATAAGTATTATATATATATATATATAATGATGCAACAGCTATGGTAGTCTGAATTATTGATTGTGACCAATAAAAATATAACTAAGCATATTATGCCATCCTACCTGATATTACATCAGCTTTGTGTGTAAATGTATTATCTCTGATTAAATTTCGTTATTAGTATTACATTTTCTCTCCTTAAAAATGTCTTTGTTAGAAATGCCCATGACATATATCAACAATGCGAAAAATGTCCGTTACATATTTGGCGAAGTGACCTTTTTATCGTAAAGACGGAATATGTCTAAAGTTATTAAGAAAGCGTACAACTTGTATTGTACTTGTATTATGGCTGCAGGATAGGAGATCAAGATAAGAGTTGGGCACCACACATGTGCTGCAATATGGAGCCCTTAAATTCTTGTTGGACTGCGACAAGAGACACCTGACCGATCGACTACAAGAAGCAAGCACAGAGAGCTCGAACAGAGACTGAATGATGATGGTTGGGGTTCAAATGTTCCTTTTAGATACATATGTGAACTTTAAATATTTTTTTTAATTCGTTATAACATTTTATGGTGTAATATCACTTATTTTAATGTGTAATAACACGTTTTATAATGCTAAATAACAACTGTTTACCAAAGAGATTAAACAAGTATACATGA
The DNA here is from genome assembly GCA_034231615.1 of Meghimatium bilineatum. Taxonomy (NCBI): domain Eukaryota; kingdom Metazoa; phylum Mollusca; class Gastropoda; order Stylommatophora; family Philomycidae; genus Meghimatium; species Meghimatium bilineatum. Next base: position 5,081,928 of record CM067298.1, read on the forward strand.
AATTTGAATTGTTGAAATTTAAATTCATTATTTGAAAAAAAAAAACAGAGCCAACTGGGAATTTCATTATATTTGAAATCAGCGTTGCCAAAATCAATAAGAATTGTTGTATTAAAAGTCTGGTACAAACTATTTAAAAAATGAGTTGACTAGTGTAATCTACATTTCATAATTTCCGTCAGATGTTGCTCTTATGTAATCGTAAACACAATTTGATGGCGTCAGTGACCAAACTTCCAAATCATTTTGTTTCGTTCTAACACTACAATTAAATGTGGTCAGTGTTCGGTTTTTTTTTGGCAGAATTGAGTTCGAATGGGCAGGGTACGTAAATTGTGTCAGCGTATCGTGCTATTTTGTAAGTTATAACTAATTTAGTTCATATTTTCCCTCCAGTCCAATAAGTATCGTTGCGTTATTATATGCAGTTGGTGTTTCTAAGATAGTGGAAGGGGTTCAATATAATAAGTACATATTAATTTTACGTAGTAGAATACTTAATTCGCATAACCAGAATACTTCACCGATACGAGTAACGTAGTACACAGTGAAGAGAAAAAATTTAAGTCGAGTGGATACAGTGGCACAACTTTTAATTGACAAGTAATTGATTCGTCGCAGACACACACAGTACCGTTCAACGATAAACAAGCATGAAAGCAATGTTTCCACTTTAGTTTATTCTGTGTATGGATCTATATTTAAACTCTATAGAAATATCAATTGTTAATGTATACTCTGTAATCCTCAGAAACGTGTGTAGTTGAGTAACTCAGGAACTCCAAAACTAGCTTCTTGACAGAAGTTTCTTATTTAAAGAAAGTGAAATGCCATGTGACTTATGTAACAAAGAAAGTAGAATCTGTCATTTTTTAAATATATATCCCAAACTATGTTGTATCGAAAATAAACCGAGAGGTGAACATTCAACATGATGAAACCACCGACTGCAATCTGGGTGACAGCTCTCCATGACAAAAATACAATCCACGACAAAAATACATGACATCTCTTAAAAATAATATATACTAATAAATAAAAGTAATATATATATATATATATATATATGTATATATATATATATATATATATATATATATATATATATATATATATATATAAAATAACACATATTGTGACCTCATGATTTACATTCGATATAAACTAACAACCTGTACTGTGACTTGATTTAATTTCAATATAAAATAATGTATTGTGACCAGCTGATTTACTTTCAATATAAAATAACAGATTGTATTATGACCTGCTGACTTACTTGTAATGTCACAAGTGGAACATCGGTTTTTTCTGAATAATGTTTTCCTCCAATAGGATTAATATTTGGTGACTTCCGTTTGCTATATTAGCGATCGTGGAGGTAGTGGTTGCAGAAATTTTCCCGTAACCCAGCACCGATATATTTTTAATGGTTAAAATAATCTTGGATATTTTACTGGCAACGGTCACTGAACTGTGACTCCTATTTTTTTCCAAAACATTGTTAAAGATCCTTTATGTATTGTCCATATCATCCATTGTCGACCAGAGCCTGCTGTCGTGAAAGCTATCTTGTCAATGCATGCTTTACTTCCTTACCTAAATACATTTCTGACGCTTTTATGAGATAACCTTTCTTTGTGACATTTTTTCAACGTAACCATATTTTAGGACAATTCTGTCCATTTAGAACAATATTTCTTCGTGGCCTCTATTGTGACAATTTTTCCTCGTAGCCCCTATTGTGACAGTTTTTCCTCGTGGGTCCTATTCTGCAATTTTTCCCGTAGCCCCTATTGTGCGAATGTTCCCCTTGATTCTTATTGTGACAATTTATCCCGTAACCCATATTGTTACCATTTTCCCCCATGGCCCTATTTTAACAACTCTTCCCCTTGGCCCTTGAGACAGTTTTATTTCTGTCCCCTTCATTGGACTAAGAAAAAAAGTCATTGACTTTCTGTACGGTTCTACCATGTTTCACAATGTGTAATGACTTATCGTAGGCTAATAAACATATGTTATCGCAGTACTTGTCATCCTGTGGACTCCCTGGTCTACCACGCCCCCAGATTTAAATATGTCTCCGTCCATCCCAAGCAAGTCTATATGGTCCACATTGAGACATATAATCCCGCTGAGAACCGCTTCCTTGATCGTAACCAAACAAAATTGGCTGCGTTTTCAGAACTTTTAATTATACATTACGGTATGTTTATTATCATTATAGTTTCGGTATGTTTATTAGCAATATAAATCCTATTCTCAACAAGGGCAGTGCGTTCAATACTTTTATTAGTTTAGCGTGTAAAATCACATGTTAGTATCTTGATGTTTAAACTACGAGTGTTTTAGTGTGTAAAATTATATTTTAGTATATTGATGTTTTATCATTGCCTTTGGTTAGTGTATAAAATTACATTTTAGTATCTTCGATGTTTCATCATTGAGCTTTGTTCCTTTGTAAAATCACATGTTAGTATCTTTATCTTTCATTGATGAGCTTTGTAAGTGTATAAAATCACATGTTAGTATCTTGATGCTATATCGTTGAGCCATGTAAATGTGCTATCACATGTTAATATTTTGATGTTATATCATTAATTAGTAATAGAAATTTAATAGCAAAATACATATTTTTCAGTAGGTGTTATGAAGTAATCTGTGGCTGTGTTAGCTCGTCTCTGTAGCAACTTGTCTGAAGTTTGACTGTGGAAGAGATAAGCAATGTTTTGTTATTTTAAACTTAATTTGTTGTATCTACAGTAAAGAGAACTAGAATAAGTAGCCAGTTTCGAATACATTGGTCCAATTTTAAGGAGCAGCGGGAAATACTATGAAAAAGTCAAACGGAGGTTGATCATTGAATCAAATTGTTTTGTTTTTTCTGTCTATTGTCTAATGTCATTAACCCTAGAAATTGCGAACAACTTGCTTTAGCTTCCTATGTGCAGTGGCGTGATCTCTCTGAGCTTTCTTTCACACCCTGGAGTTCTGCTTTTACCTTAACGCAATACTTGTTGAAGAAGCCATTTACTCGGAGGGGATATGTTGGACGGGACGAGCTAATAGTTTACTTGGCTCATCCATTGTGCATCTTTTCTCCGACGAGGGGCTTTGCAGTCGATGAGCTATTCCTCACGTAGGAATCGTTAATTCCATAACAACCTCCGTGTCCCAAGAATTTCCTTTGTATCAGCCGTTTTTGGCAAAGGCGACAACCCAGGGTTGATACACTTTCCTCCATGAAGTGATGCTTCGCCATTGCATCAACTTAACTGATACAAATGAAGCACACATATGGATGTACTGTAACAAAACAAGAAAACTAACTTTCATTAGAGCATACGTAATCCCATTTGCAATATATGGACGTAAGTAGGACAATAACCAATAAGGTAGGAAAATAATGTAGCGCTTGAAACAAAATGTTAGAAGAATCACTTGGTTAAACAACACGGCTCTCCCTAGAAAATGTAAACAGAACTGGCTAAACAACAAGGTTCGCTCTACAAAATGTAAAAGAAAACTTGCTGAACAACAAGGCTATCTATAGAATTAGTGATAAATACTACATAAAGTACACAGGTTACTATTTAAACCCTGACTATCTCTGTACAAAAATAAATAAATAGCAATAAATAAAAGAACAAGGACTTCTTTCCACGTTCCGGTCCAACTGGGACCTTTCTCAAGAAACACATAAACATTGAACAAGAAACATAGAAATGTAAATGATTATTTGAAGACGTCCTGCCTACAACAAGACGGTCCAGATAACAAGAGACACGTTCAAGTACTTGTTGAATTAAGTTTACAACAGAATTACAATATTGTGTCCATATCAAAGAACATTCCAGCCTAGAGAAGACCATAATGGAGGTGATGGTGTCAGGGCAATGAAATGGAAGTAAGCCACAAAGAAAATGGACACAAGATATATAATTCTACCGGAGCATGGCACTCACAGAAGTAGGACGTCTTCCTTTAACAGTTCTTTTTTCATACGACATCTTGTTAGTATCACTTTGCTTATTATCTCCTTTTTACCTGTTTACCTAATCTTCTATATATCCACACCTCAAACGCATCAATTATTCTTTCTATTTTTTTTTAAATTTTCCATGTGTCTGTGCTATACATTAATGTAGAACAAATATAGCATTTTATAATTTTTAATTTGTATGTGATTTGTTTAGAATGTCATTGAAAGTACTTTTAGCCATTCCTATTCTCCTTTTAAAATTTGTTTTGTCTTCAGCGTTCATTCTCAGACTCCCGCTGGATCTCTCTTGTAGCAGGACAATGGTTCTATTATATTTAAGTAGAATGTAGTTCATTCTCAGACTCCCGCTGGATCTGTCTTGTAGCAGGACAATGCTTCTATTAGATTTCAGTAGAATGTAGTTCATTCTCAGACTCCCGCTGAATCTCTCTTGTAGCTGGACAATGGTCCTATTACATTTCAGTAGAATGTAGTTCAAATGGATTAGTCGATTAATGTAGGATTGTGGTCTTGTGATGGAGCTTTAGTTGAACAAACAAGATAATAGAAACGAAACAGTTAATGCTTAGAACTTTTATTTTACCGGGTGCAACATACGGCTATGAAACATGGACCCTAAATAAAACAGCGGCAAAGAAGGTCTTTGATATGAAATGCTACAGAAGGATACTTAGAATATCATGGAAGGAAAAAAGAGAAACCCAAATATTATAAACACATTGAAGATTCCAGAGTGTTGATTACTAAACACAATAGTAAAAAGAAAAATACACCTGTTTTGTCATATAAAGGGACACAACTGTATAGAAAGACACATAATGGATGGTATAATACCGGGACGGAGGAGGAAAGGCCGACAAAGAAGACGATGGACTAACGACATAAATACATGAATGCATCGTTGGAAAATGCAAGCAACAGGGTCCAAGTCAGAGAAAGGTCCAGGGAGTTAAATTGGGAAGATAACGTTCTGGAGAGAATACGTCACGAGTCAATTTATCCAATGCTTTTTGAACGGTCCAGATGCACGATTGCCTGCTGTAGGTTTCCAAACCGGTACCTATACCTACACCGAAACAGCAGACAGAAGGTAATAGATGACTACAGTGTAAGACGATGTAAAGGATGCTAAAAGAGACAATGAACATGTACAGAGAATTATAGAGATGAATGTGACCAGAGAAGAAGGCTTTCCTCTCTGGAACAATCAGAAGAACTACTCTTAGATAGCTGATGCTATGGTAAGCAGAGCACTAATTGGAATCCTTCTGTTTAGTGATGCCGGTTCATAATCAATAATCCCATAATGACCTGGTTGTAGACAAATAGACACACAGATAGAGAGGCAGAAGAGGGCGACAGACAAAATAATGGATAGATGGATGAACAGACAGATACAGAGGCAGAAGGGCGACAGACAAAATGATGGATTGATGGGTGAGCAGACAGACATATTCCCGTGCTTCATTATGTCTGAATCAGGTAGCTTTGCATTTACGTTGCCGCCTGCCTATTCCCCCAACATGCAATCAATGAACAGCAACAATATACCAGCTCTGCTTATGTTTCATTTGATTTTTAACCTCATCTACAAATTTATAATAAAATAAAAAGTCCAGCAATTATTTCTGCGTTCACAGAGACATCCAACAAGCATTCTCATGGAAAAAACAACAACAACAACATCCAAACACGCTACTTTATAAACAATTGTTGTATTTTGTAAAACTTTTTTTGTTATTCTGAAAAAATAATTTTTTTGTTTATTTTTCATTTCGTGCGGAAATGAGTGCACATCCTCACTGAAAGCTAATATTTTTTTGAAGTCATTTCAGGATTTATCAAATATGAAATGAGTAATCCTATCCACGTTTTCCTGTTCATAATTTCAGAGAAACGAACCTCATTTTCCTTGTCTGCTTCAGGGCTGGGGAAATCATGAATTTCGTTGTATATTAAATCAGTATTTTAATCTGGAGTTGCCATAAGTAATTTAACGGTTAATATAACGTTTCCAGACAGCTGAAATGTACACACAGCGTCGGAAATTTGATTTCATTGTCAATCTTAAGAGGATTTGTATACATGTCGTTCAATGTAAAGTGTAATGCACACATTACCGCTGAATTGATTTCATCGACTGTATGAATTAATTAGACTAACTCGTGTGTCCGATAAGTCAATGAAGTCCATATATTTATAGTGACTTGTAAATACATTCCAGCGGAGCCACCAACCACGATTGTGAGATAAATAGCCATATTTTAGAAAAACAAAAATACAGGGGTGGGGGGAGAGGGTTACTACAAAAGTTGTAGAGAACTGCATTTTGTATACTTTGATTTCCCTTTGTGTAATCTTATTTTAATGGGAGCTTAAAATATAGATTGTGATTGATAGCACGACGCTACGTAGTTTCAGGTGATAACATCCGGAGGTCTTCGAAAAAGTGCACTTGTAAATAATAGTTTTTCGTTTGAGGTATCGAACCGTCGTCCTTTTGGACACAATGTATGGCAATACCAGAGAGGAATAGTGACGCGACAACTATATACATCTATAATTGGAAAAGTAGAAAAACTACATACCAGGGTGGAATGTACAATATACGTGTACATAGAGTGATAGAAATGGGAATAACAGCGAGGATTAGAGGAAGTGTGTCCTCCCAAGAAGAACGAGATCAATCCACAACTGACTAGGACACAACAAAAAACTCACTAGGACATAACTAACAACTGACTAGGACACAACTAACAACTGACTAGGACACAACTAACAACTGACTAAGACACAACTAACAACTGACTAAGGTACTCTGTAGAAAATTAAGAAGAGCCCACAACTGATATACCGTTATACCCTGAGAGATTTATTGAAGCGGAGATATGAGAAAATATGGGCATACCTGGTGTGCAAAGAGGATAACAACTCATTCCTACTTCAAAGGTAACTCTTGTTCAGTAGGTATATGATGCTTTGAGTGGGTGTTCTGCAATAACAGATCCCATAAAGCATATATGATGATGCCATATCTTTTCACAATTAACACCTACCGTAGGTCACAAACAACTAACACTTACCGCAGGTCACAAACAACTGATTTTGCAGAAAATAAACGCAGACACACATCATAATGTTTACTGAAAAGCAAAGAAAACAAAATTGCTGACAATATACACGACCCTACCGAAATGCCAACTTGCTATACCAAGAACTGGAATACGTCAATGTGTTTGAACATGGAAGCACAAATTTCAACTGCTCTGGGACGGTGGATGGAGAAGTAAAAGAGTATGAGATAAACTGCAAGTGCAGAATCACACACACAAAAAAACCACCACACAAATGAAAGTCTGCAGCAGATATAATTTAAAACTGACTAGAACAGGAAAGAAGTTCATTCAAAAAGAGAGCTGAGTACCCGCATAAGAAGGAGATGTATAATCATGAGAAGAAAATTGGAACACGTAACAACAAGCAAGTTGAAAAATCAAGAAATATAGAAGAAGACCAAGAGAGAAGATACTCGACAACCTAGTTATTGTAGCATGGGAGAACATCGGTTTCGGAAATGATTGACAGTACACGAAATAGATGGCAGTGGAAAGACATGATAACCAAAGGGGCATGGACCATAGGAAAAGTGATTGTGAGTGCACGGAATAGAAATATGTGGAAAGAGACATAACCAACGTCACACGACATAGGCCATAAGAGGGAGAACAAGAACATCAATATAAAGCGGATGGGCACAGCCTGCAGCAAGTCGAGATTAGACAACAAGGAGATATCAAAAGTTCAAAAATAAAAGAGGAATGGCTTCATTATATTCAGGTATCACCATATCTATTCCGGTACTTTGAACGAAGCGACATGCAACTTTATGAAAGTACCACTCACAGCACGTAACTCCGTAAATTCAAGTGATAATCCCTAAAGATCACGTTATAAACAAAGACGTCACGAGCAGAATTCGAACCCATGACCATATGAGCACAAAGCGAACGGTTTAACCGCTACGACAGGAAGATCCCTATATATGTAGTTTTCCATTTATTTTAGGCATCGTAAATTAAGATATTTTATAATAAATACATATTCCTATACATAGAAGATCAACGCCTTCGAGCAGAAAAGCTACAGAAAGATACTTAGAATATCATAGAAGGATAAAATCAGAAACTCAGATATTATAAACACATTGAAGATTCCAGAGTGTTGGTTACTAAACACAATAACAAAAAGAAAACTACGCCTGTTTGGTCATATAAAGATACACACCTGTTTATAGAGACAAATAATACACAGTAGGAGAAGAGTACATGGGTAGAGGAGAAAGGGCAGACCAAGAAGACGATGCACTGACGACATTAAAGATAACATGAATACATCGCTAGAAAATGCAAGCCACATCGCCCAAGACAGAAAGAGATTCAGAGAGTTCATTGGGAAGAAAACGTTCTGGAAGGAATACGTCACATGACATATTCTTGTGAGTTATGTTTCTATGTTAGAATAGATACATATACCTATATATATGTATAATGAGAGAAATTCAGCAGGTCAACAGCGGAGAATAGCTAGAAAATCACGGGTAGACCAAACACCATCTACAGTGGTTACCCCATTACCGAAGTGTCCATGGACATTTGTGGTCAGAATAGGATTTACTAGCAATGTGCGAACTCATAGTCAAGAACATAACTCTAACTGAATTTCAAAAGTGGATATAACAAATGATCATCATGACTTGTGCTGGACAACAAACAAACAGTCTGCAGGATGACCTCACTACCAAATTATACACTGAGATAAAGTTCGCCATGTAGAACAACTTTCACAATCCTTATTAATTTAACTCTCTTCCTGGTCGAACATTTGAAACAAAAATATCGATACGGATTGATATATAATTACGATGGAATCGATATAACACTCCAGGATTTCAGTGAGTATAGCCAATCGCCTGCTCTACTTCTGGTACTTTCAATCTCAGAAGATATATAATGTTGCTGTTATAAAGGCTATTATGTATTTAGTGTGAGTATTCAAGACGATTACTCTCATGTTTCTTTATATCTGTCTGTAAATGTAATTGTTTTTTTCCAACCTCCATTTCTCTTTATGGGGTGGGGCGGGGGGGAGGGAGAATACATTCGTAATAGAGAGAAATATCTTTACTAATTTGTTTGTTCGTTCTCAAACTCCCACTGGCTCTCACTTGAAACAGGACAATGGTCTTACTAACTCTGTCTTGTAACAGGACAGTGGACCTACAAGCTGTCTCTTGTAATAGGAGAATAGTCATATTGGCTCTCTCTTGTAGCAGTGCAATGGTCAAGCTGGATCTCTCTTGTAACAGGACATTGTCCCTACCAGATCTCACTTGTAACATGACCGTGGTCCTACTGGCACTCACTTGTAACAGGACAATGGTCCTACTCGCTCTCCCTTGTGACAGGACAATGGTCAACACATTTTTAAAATATAAAATACAATATTATTGCGATGGGTACCAGATTATTGTGGCATCTTTGGCAACGACAATGCAGTCGAATTAGTATAAGTGGGACCCTTAATGAGACCCAGACGCTTGAAAGTTTCTGGGAAATAAAGTCTTTACCAAGACAACGAATGTGGCGTCAGTGGAGAAACGAACACTGAAACTAAGACTTGAAAAAGACAACATCAACAAACGAAACAACAACTATTTTTTTGCTGAGAACGGGACAATGCCATTCAAGGACACTCTACCACAAAGTCACATCAGCGACTCTGCAATATGCATCTGGACAACAATGATAACACCAGAACAGTGCTACATGACTGTCATATAACGACAACCTGACCAGGCCGTGCTATGATAGAGAGAAGAGGCCGCATCATGCGGCACCGTATGGAGTTGGCATTAACAGCGAAATCAAAATACAAATTGACCATTCAATAATTTAAAAAAAATATTTAATGGTCGGAATTTCGAAAATTTGCATCGTACTTAGAAAATATACTTCACACCCCTGAATCTGACCCACGGATGTTTATCTGCAAATCAAATTACGGAGAACTCACACGGACCTAATACAAATCAAATTATGGAGAACTCAGACGGACGTAATACAAATCAAATTATGGAGAACTCAGACGGACGTAATACAAATGAAATTAGGAAGAACTCAGACGGACGTAATACAAATGAAATTAGGAAGAACTCAGACGGACCTAATACAAATCAAATTATGAAGAACTCAGACGGACCTAATACAAATCAATTTATGGAGAACTCAGACGGACCTAATACAAATCAATTTATGAAGAACTCAGACGGACGTAATACAAATGAAATTAGGAAGAACTCAGACGGATTTAATACAATTCACTCTCGACATGACAACTATTAAACAAAAGTACTAACAGTAAATAAGTACATACGTGTTACAAATATCTACTACTACTAATAGAAAATGATTAAAACAAGGACGAGAGCGGTTGACGTTCGATCTTCATCTGAACGAACATGGAAGTTATGAAGAAGATCTTTTGATCGAAACCGTGTTCATCCTTATTTATTGTATTCAAATGATTTATACTCATATATTTATTAATAGTGATAGATATTTCTAACACATGTGTGCTAATTGATTATTGTTACTGTGGTATTTGTGTTACTACTGCACATACCTGATTGTTAAATCTTTCCTAGATTTTTGATAATTATATGCGCTATCGAATTTCGATGCAGAGACATATATAAAATAGTTGGAAACCTCAAAAACATGGATGACAACAGCGATGTACTAAATATTCCAAATAAAAACATAATAATTCCTAAAAGCAACAATAATACTATATATATATATACTACCATAGTTTTTACATGACAACGTATTTATAAGTGTACATAAATACATATGGAAGATGAGTTGGTTAGCAATAACAGTTACCTCTATAAACATACACACAATGTTGATGTATGCGCATATACATAGTACGCATGGATGGTAAATCTATGTTTAAAAATCTGCTATGTGAAGACCTGCAGACTGTCTGCTACAAGGCCAGAGGAAAGAACACGCGATTTAAAGATACTCTTAAGACAACTCTCTATTAATGTATGGTTCAGATACACGGACAACAAAGAAATTAGAAGACAGAATTGATGTCTTTGAGATATATAGACGAATGGGAGAATTGTTGCTAGTTTGAGATCTATAATTGCTCTTAGTTTGAGCTCTGCAATTGATCTACGTATGAATTCTACAATTATTCTTAGTTTGAGCTGTGCAATTTTTCTCAAGTAACATTACTAGATTACACAAACTTTTACTCTCTCAAACGTAGGGCCTTTTTCCTCAAATTAATATGTCACACAGTTTCCAGAGTCACTCATCACATTTAAGAAACATTCCTTCATGCTTTACCTCAAAGTCTGTCGTCTGTCATCACTGTTTTTGGTTTACTTCCTGGATGGTTCATTGGCAACATTCAGGTTTCTGCACTTGGAGATAAGATGTGCTGTGAGCTGTGGGTTATGACGTCATAATTACAAGTGTATCAGTAATGGTGAATAATTAATATATTAAATAGTGGCGGATTAAAATAATTAAGTTATTCCCCTGCCTATAACATGAGCTCTCTAGTCATTCTTGATTGTGCATCAATAAATACCTCTTGCCGTCTACACATCCACAAAGATGTGGCTTCTTGATATTTTTATTAGAAACTAGCTTCACAGCACGTGGGGCATTCCCATAAGTGCTCCGTTCCAGCAGCCATCCCAGTGTATGTAGACTCAGAGTCCCGGTCAGGTGTTGATTGCGTGATCCTCGGGACTTTTCAAAAAATTTACCTTTTCTTACCTCCCCTCTGGATACTCCAATTTCGTTCTTCATCCGTATCAGTTTATTTGATGCAATGGCCAACCTCCTCCGACTTCACAGCAATCCCCGTTGCTGCGTTTAAGTGAACCAATGTATTCGAAATTGGTAACTCATTCTAGTTCTCTAGTATTGATCGAAAGTGACAGCTTGTTAGTGACTTTGTCTTATTTTTATAGAGAATAGATTATATTTCTTCGCTGTGTTCTTTGCAAGAGGTTATGCTGAGCTCAATGTCCTTTTTGCTGTATACTTTGATGAAGTTTATGATGTGTTACATGACTTTATAGCTGTGGAACTGAATTTTTATCTATGTTCCTTCAGCGCCGAATACTGTGTATTGGACAGAAACCAAATCTCTCCAATTTCGGCGATGCAATGCTACTGTGTGTAATTATTGAATGTTGTTAACGATCCTTAGTTATACCCTATTCGGTGGTAGTTGATTCTGTGACTTACCACCTGCTTTTTTATAACAACTTTGTTATATGTGGTACAGTATTGTTGTATATATATATATATATATATATATATATATATATATATATATATATATATATATATATATATATATATATATATATATATATATATATATATATATATATTAACACTATTAGGTTCATAACATCTGATTTGTATCAGGGGGTGTATGGACGGACCCCAACATTCGAAATACATCTTGTTTGTATCAGGGGGCGTATTGACGGACCACAACATTCAAAATACATCTGGTTTGGATCAGGGGGTGTATGGACGGACTACAACATCCGAAATACATCTTGTTTGTATCAGGGGGTGTATAGACGGACCACAACATTCAAAATACATCTGGTTTGAATCAGGGTGTGTATGGACGGACCTCAACCTCCGAAAAAATTCTGTTTTGTATCAGGTGGTGTATGGACGGACCACAACATCCGAAATACATCTGATTTGTATCTGGTGGTGTATGGACGGACTACAACATCCAAAATACATCTGATTTGTATCATGGGATGTATGGACGGACCACAACCTCCGAAATATATCTGATTTGTATCAGGGTGTGTATGGATGGACCACAAGCTTCAAAATACATCTGATTTGTATCAGGGTGTGTATGGATGGATCACAAGCATCAAAATACATCTGATTTGTATCAGGGTGTGTATAGACGGACCACAACCTCCGAAATACATCTGATTTGTATCAGGGTGTGTATAGACGGACCACAACCTCCGAAATACATCTGATTTGTATCAGGGTGTGTATGGACGGACCACAACCTCGACATACACCTGATTTACTTATCAATCAACTAATAAGCTGTAATACTGCAACAGTTCATCTCTTATTTGGAAGGACTAAAAACGTAGTCCTTCAGGACATTACATTTTTGTACTTAAAAAAAAAATATTTATATTTATTTATGTTTAATTGATTGCTAATATTTTCCATGACATAGTTTTATTTCTGTATAGAACTTATTCCAGAACGTAATTACTTTTAGCTGTGCCGTAAATCCAAATAAAGCAATGGTCGTTTACATGGAACGTAAGCACTTAATGTGAATATTGACTTTTGTTGTCATGCTAAAAAAATCTTGGCACGATGGAGATGGTAAACTTTATATAGTATATTAATCAATTTTTCAGCCACTTAATTAATAATGCAAATATGTAAGAGACGTTTTAAAATATTACAGTAATTCTCAGTTTTGAAAATTCATCTCAAACCATTGGATGATATTAAAAGTACTGTAGACACTTTGATAAATTGAACTCAATTTTTTCTCGATCTTCTTCAATTTAGATTGCTTACTTAATGTACTTCAGTTTTATAACAATTTATAGTATTTTAATTACTTAATGTACTTCAGTTTTATAACAATTTATAGTATTTTAATTACTTAATGTACTTCAGTTTTATAACAATTTATAGTATTTTAATTAGATAAATGTGTAGTTTGACTGTTTGCTTTTCTAACAGGGTTTTTGGTTGTCTTTAATTTTAAATCTGAAGTTCAGACAGAACAGTTACCGTCAAGGAAGAAATGCCGGATATCTAAATAACACAAGAGATCCCAACACATATGCACTGTGTTAATGATATAGCTTATCCTAATCTGTGAATACTTAATTAATAATACTTCTGCTATGTGATAGTTATAGTTCTGCCATAATATATTCATATGATAATATATTTTAAATAGAAGAGCAGATAAGGCAGACGTAAAATAAAATGGATTATTTCCCCTTTTATTCAAGTTTAAAGAAAAGAGAATCGAGTTGGCTCTTCCTTAGTTCATTATTGATTGCCATGTAATTACTTCTCTTTAATTGCATTTCCTTGGCATATCTTTAGTAGGACAAGTCACGCTGATTCTTAAGTGAGCGCTGGCTAAACAATGTTCAGGCAATCTAGGAATACATATGGTAGAATAATAGGAACACTACGAGACTATTGGGTGTTCAGATTCAGATTGGGGAAAAAATAATTAAAATAAAGTAATACTGTAACAAAATTACTACACAGAACAATCATGGCCAATATCTATAAATAAAATAGTGCATTTCAACTAGTATTCAAATTAGGTTTCATATAGTAAGTACATTTTCGTTTACAGTGTCTCTTCGATCATTAGTTCAATTATTTTGTAAATGATTAAATAATTCGTAAAGAATTAAATTAATTTATATTAATTTATAATTTATATTAATAATGTATAATTTATATAAACAATTAAATTAAATTAAATGGAAAAAAATGAAATTCGTACATTAATTCGATCATAATTTCAATTAATTCGTCAACTAATTCGTTTAATTCATTCGTCTATTAACATCTAGATGATGAACTCGGATGTCTTGGATGCAGTTTCTTCTGATATCGACGCACATTCTATAAAAATACTTTCTGACCAAATATATTCTGAAAAAATAACACATTTCTACAAATAGACAGTATCCATACAAATATATTATGAAAAAATAACACATTTCTACAAATAGACAGTATCCATACAAATATATTATGAAAAAATAACACATTTCTACAAATAGACAGTATCCATACAAATATATTATGAAAAAATAACACATTTCTACAAATAGACAGTATCCATACACAGAACGTATACTGATAGTAGATTTTCAGTTGAATCATCGAATGTACGAAAAGAGTCTGAGAAATAACGGTACCCAATAAAATATGCAAATAATATTTATCTAACAAATATATGTATATATGTATATATATTTGCATACACAATTAGTCTTCTATATATGTCTCTCTCTCTCTCTCTCTCTCTCTCCCTATCTTTCTCTATCGCTCTCTCCAATATACGAGGTAGCTTCAAATAGTTCCAAGAGTTAGTGGATTATATAGAAATAAGTAACAATAGAATTATCTACACTACATTTCCTTCAAAGTAGTTCCCTTCGGTAGTAACACACTTTTGTCAACGTGCATACAGCGAGGGCTTTAGACTTGATAAGGCCATAAACTATTTGAAATATGGGGCCATTTATAAGTCTGATATTATATGCCAGTGCCAAATATGATTTTCTGAGCTATATCTTGTTTAGCTATATGTAAATTCTGCACTGAGTGCATACAGCTACTGAAAACATTTGTTGAAATCATGCTTTGACACCACCTCTCTCAGCAGTCTTGTGGCATTTCTAATAGCGTCATCTGCATCCTTCAATCGCTGTCCTTTAAGTGCCGATTTTAGTTGGACAAAAAATAAGATAAAGTCAGCCGGTACAAGGTCGGTAGAGTATGGAAGATGTTCCAAGATAATCACGCTGTGCATTGCCAGGTAATACTTTACCAGAAGAAATCCATATGTCAGCGCATTGTCAAGCAGCGTAATCCAACTTTGTGTTCTCAATTTTTCTGGCCGTTTTCTTGTTACTGTATCTGTTTGCGGTATCACCGTATGCTTTATTAAGTAATGTTATTTTCTGTGAGTGTGACCTTTTCAAGCAAAACACAGACTTTGACATTTGTACTTTGTTCAATCAAGGACATGTTCAACTTTGATGATACAGCTAGCACAACTGTCACAACTATCACAACTAGCACAGCTAGCACAACTCGTAGAACTAGCACAGCTAGCACAACTAACACAGCTAGCACAACTAGCACAGCTAGCACAACTATCACAACTATCACAACTAGCACAACTAGCACAACTAGCACAGCTAGCACAACTATCACAACTATCACAACTCGCACAGCTAGCACAACTAGCACAGCTAGCACAGCTATCACAACTAGCACAACTCGCAGAACTATCACAGCTAGCACAACTAGCACAACTCGCAGAACTAGCACAACTAGCACAACTAGCACAACTAGCACAGCTATCACAACTAGCACAGCTATCACAACTAGCACAACTCGCAGAACTATCACAGCTAGCACAACTAGCACAACTCGCAGAACTAGCACAACTAGCACAACTAGCACAGCTAGCACAACTAGCACAGCTAGCACAACTAGCACAGCTATCACAACTAGCACAACTCGCAGAACTAGCACATCTATCATAACACACAAACAAACATCTGTATCTTCTCTCAAGAGCAATGTGAAGGTCACGTATGTCATATCCTCTTGTCAAGATCATTATCAACTTCTAAACATATAATTACCATAATATCATCTTTCATTCGAACATTAGTGGACTATTCCGGAAACTTGTTAAAGCTATGCTCGCATACATAGTTCGTGGTATTATACGAGGTATATGAGGGCATGAGGTAAAAAAGGACATAGTACATGTCGAGGAAAAACCAACACAAAATATCACCCTTCTGTGTCTTGTGCACACGTTATGCTTTGCTCCATGTTTTTTTTTCTTAGTCTTCTTTTTTTCCACTATCCAACTTATTTCGGAAATTTTCGGGAACAAAGAAAGTTGCGTCGGCAATATTCCTTCCCTCCGGATTTCCTAAACAGCGTCATTAACGTTATTAATGAACGAGCGCCTGTATCTAATTGTATCGATATTACATTTTTAATCAAACAAATATTGGATCATCATTAGCATGTTCCATTCCGGTTGGGGTGGGCGATATAATTCATCTACACAAAATTCTTATAAATTCGTATATATTATAATATATACGCATGGCGGATTTAGTAGTGAAGAAAAAATATAATGTAACAGAAGCATTTTGAGAAAAGTCCGCTGGTTACATACCTGTGCAGTGTGTTGTTTCTGTTGTATGTGTGTCGATTAACCGGACTATATTCTTAGTACCTTGTAAATAAACACGTTGCTAGTCTTGACTAAAATTGCATCCTTTTTAGAGATGCTATGTGGTCGAATACAGAAAACGTATTTACTTGAGTTACGAGGCGAGTAGGCGCCACCTGCGCAGACCTGATACAAAACTGTTTCCTTCATTATATGTGCAGTAATTTTTCATCTTAGCTACTGACTTTCTACCATGTCTTAAAGTGTCATGCCAATCTGTTGACTTTTAGATATGCGATGTGGTCAAAGTAGGAAATTCTCTTTTAATTTTAGATATGCGATTTGGTCGAAGTAGGATAACCTGTTTAATTTTAGATATGCGATTTGGTCGAAGTAGGTAAACCTGTTTAATTTTAGATATGCGATTTGGTCGAAGTAGGAAAACCTGTTTAATTTTAGATATGCGATTTGGTCGAAATAGGAAAACCTGTTTAATTTTAGATATGCGATTTGGTCGAAGTAGGAAAACCTGTTTAATTTTAGATATGCGATTTGGTCGAAGTAGGAAAACCTGCTTAATTTTAGATATGCGATTTGGTCGAAGTAGGAAAATCTGTTTAATTTTAGATATGTGATTTGGTCGAAGTAGGAAAACCTGTTTAATTTTAGATATGCGCTTTGGTCGAAGTAGGAAAACCTGTTTAATTGTAGGTATGTGATGCGGTCGAAGTAGGAAAACGTATTGACTCAATTTGCAAGAAGAATTGTGACATCTAAGCGAACCGTTGAATTCTCATTTGCTGCATGATATTCCTTTACCATGCTATAAATGCAAACAATCCAATATCTATCTCTTTGATATTCTATGTTTCTCTTTTACTCAAATTGTGCCTTTTGTTACATTGTATTCCAAACTTCTTTTCTCATGATATGGTCAATAAATGCGGACTTTTTTTTCCTCATGTTGATAAGTAACTTCCTCTGTGTTACTTCTTCATCTTCTTTCGTTCTCCTAGAGTACTCTTATATCTTAAGTTACGTCTCTTCTATAAACTGGATTGTGTTTTGTGACTCGTACAGAGGTCCGTAGAGGTTATCTTCCAATGTTGTGTCTCTGGGACAATGTATTTGATGCATCATTTTATATTCCGTGCATTCCTGAAGAATATCCTCGGTGGTCTGAGACTTCTGTCTATTGTACACATACCTGTCAATTTTTTTCAATACTTCTTGGTTAGTTCTTCAAGTAGTACAGCATTCTTGGTTAGTTCTTCAAGTAGTACAACATTCTTGGTTAGTTCTTCAAGTAGTACAGAATTCTTGTGAAAAACCACATCAATACTAACTAGCCTCTAATTTGCTTCTTGTGCATATACTTTGCGGTGGAAGTGACACTAACCACATCATCCCTATGTAAGCTGAGAGTCAAAGAAAAATACGAGTCTAACAGCATATACCCAATACGTTTCAATGGCGTGGAGAAAGTGAAATTTGCTTACTGATATACTGTGTAAGTTATTTCTCCTTGTCTAAGCCATTCAGACGTATTGCGGGGCGTATTGTTAGAGTAAAATTTTTCATTGAACAACAGTATATTTGGGGATGATGTGGTCAGAATGAAGCCCGTCGCTTATACTCTCCCAGAAGATCTGGTACCCATTTCCGTACGTTGGATCGATATAAGAGTTGTTGGTGATTTAAACATATGTCGAGTTGAACTGGGAATTGAACCCTTATCATCCGAACAAGAAGACAATTCGGCTTCCTAACGACTGAGCTACCTCGGTATAACCATCGTTTATTTATGTTTATTACCTTTTATCGGAAATTCCCCGTTCAACCCATGACCTGCGTTATTCGATTTTTGCTGCATTGTTTGCGGGTCGCACTGTTGATCTCAGAACTCCACAATCTAGAATAACACAAAGGCTATTCACAACAAGGTACATTTAAAAATAAATATTCTCATTAAGACATCAATATTCATATTTCATTGAACTTCGTAACGTTTCTCCAAATCAGCCACGTCTTTTGTGTCACTCATTAGATTAGACCGGTCCAGATTGTCACAAAACTGTCAATATTTTCTGTTCTCACTCGTAATATCTACAATTCATGTAGATTTTTGTGAGCTTTGTTTGAACAGACATTCTGACAGCATATTATCGATCTACATCATTAT
Source organism: Meghimatium bilineatum (assembly GCA_034231615.1). NCBI lineage: Eukaryota > Metazoa > Mollusca > Gastropoda > Stylommatophora > Philomycidae > Meghimatium > Meghimatium bilineatum. The sequence goes on from CM067298.1 coordinate 5,101,181, forward strand.
ATTTCATCTACATAATGAAACACGAAATCCGTTAGAAGGATTATTAACTCCGTAAGCCTAACTGGCACACTTGGTCTCCTAATCTATAGGTAGAAGAGAAATCACTACAAGACATGACTAAATATCGGAAATTATAATCACAAAAATATGACGTTGAAGGCAATCTGAAGTTTTCCTATTAAAATAATCGAATACAAGAGAAATTGTATTGTATTTGAATTTTGTTGGATAGTGAACAGGAAAGTTGGTTTTGCCAGCTGCAAGTAAGTATGTTACGTAGGTTAAAAATAAAAGAATGGGACACGATTTGTGATATTCCTGGCGTAGTGGTTAAACCGTTCGCTTAGTGTTCAAGAGGTCTTGATTCGAATTCCTCTAGCGACGTCTTGTTTGTAAAGGTTTTTAAAAAAAAGATAATTATGGGAATTATGGGGAGTATCTCTACACAGGTACGTGCTATGAGCGGTACTCTTGGCATGCGGCGTGTCACTTCTACTAGAGCGAAGGAATACATATGGGGTAACCGGAGTACAAGGTAATCAACCCTCTATGGCTTTTTAACTATTTTGTAGACTATATCACATTACTGGTTGCCCTGGTTACATGAATACATTTTTTGTTCATGGAGGGGGGGGTAAGAGACAACGAAAGAGTAGACTCATTGGCGGGCAATGTTTTGGTGTATGGCACAGTTACCGAGGTGAGTTAGCGCCGATCTAATGAGGGTAATCATTATTCGACTACAAAATAAAAATAAGAAGATACTTGAGGTGATAACGTGAACATACAAAGACTGATATAAATAAGCGTGGTTGTGAGTGAAGGGCGAAAGTATATCCTCTTATCATCCAGAGATCATATGATGATGATAGTGTTGTCGAAATAATCCCTTTAGCTGTGAGTAGGTAATTCTTTACACACTCAAAGCCCCAAAGCCTCTACGACTGAAGCCCCTACGACTAAAGCACATGTTCTCAGGTAACCAAGATGATGCCTGACTCATGTGAGGTTCTCTCAAAGACATGGTTGTGCAAGGGAAGGGGGGCATATGTATGCATGTCCATCTGCTGAAGGATATTTCCCGGTGCGCCGGCATACCAGGATCACCACGTCTTCCCAGAGGCACATCACACAAACCTTAGCCAACTTTCTTGTCATTCTCCTGTCAGATTTGTTGACCCATGAGCAGTCAGCGCACATCTAGGACTCCCGTCACTCAAGAGTCTGTCACAAGAGTACAGAGGTGCTATGTCCGCTGGTCTGCAACTCTTTGTCACTCATGGGGACTATTTGACATAAGCTAAAACTAAGAAATCGAGACAATGTCACAATGATGATTTATTTTTATACAAGTGAAATGTTATCATTGTGTCCTTAACTTTTCTTAGTCACTACGTACGACATGTCTGGAAAGAAGGAAGATACCGTTTTATTGTCACCATGAACTACAAGTCCACGTCCCGGTTGCCATACTTTCGTAAGATCATAAAAGCAACATCTGACTAGGACTTTAAGCCAGGATATAGATTGAGTACTACACACTTTCTAACAGATTGAATGAGGCCTTCATTCGTTACTTGTTTTGATTATTCCTATGTTTGCCGTTGCCAATAGTTATATACTTGGAATCGCATGCCAAAAATAGCTAATGCTACTTCAAGTGTTTAACCAATGGAAAGCGTGACAATAATCAAAAACATAACGAATGAAGGCCTTTTTACGCTTAGTAATTAGGTCTTATAAATCTGCCAATGATCACGCGTTAAGACTGCAGACAATTACATGACTGCTGGAACAGGGGGGGGGGGATGTGCACATGTGGGAATATTATAACACTTTAGACCATATTTAATACAATCATTATGTGTTATACACAAATATCCACATATTTGCTTGTGTTATCGTTTCATTTGTTCCAAATATTTGCTTGTGTTGTCGTTTTATTTGTTCCCAATATTTGCGTGTGCTATTGTTTCATTTGTTCCAAATATTTGCTTGTGTTATCGTTTCATTTGTTCCCAATATTTGCTTGTGGTATCGTTGCATTCGTTCCATTTGTTCTCAATATTTTCCTGTGTTATTGTTCCATTTGTTCCCAATATTCGCTTGTGTCATCGTTCCATTTGTTCCCAATATTTGCTTGTGTTATCGTTCCATTTGTTCCCAATATTTGCTTGTGTTATCGTTCCATTTGTTCCCAATATTTGCTTGTGTTATCGTTCCATTTGTTTCCTATATTTGCTTGTGTTATATATAGTTGCATTTTATGTTCAGTTCAAGTTGTTTATTTCGTTGACATTCTTCATCGTTTTAACAAAATGTTACTACAATAAATAAGTGATTTTTATGTGTGCTGACGTCATTGTTACAATAAAAAAGTGACTTTTATGTGGGCTGACGTCATTGTTACAATAAGTGATTTTTATGTGTGCTGACGTCATTGTTACAATAAAAAAGTGACTTTTATGTGTGCTGACGTCATTGTTACAATAAATAAGTGATTTTTATCTGTGCTGAGGTCATTGTTACAATAAATAAGTGATTTTTATGTGTGCTGACGTCATTGTTACATTTAATTTTTCGATTCTTAAAGGTCCCGACTATAAATTATATAAACAATTAATAAGGGTAGGGGAAGGTTTGGAAATTTTGACAGTTGCTGTCAAAGGCGAAATTGGTGGGGGGGGGGGGGGTTAGACCTTAGTGGATGTCAAAAGAAAAAAAAACGAAATTTTTTATACCAATTAAATTGTTTGAGCTAGAACGAAAATTGAACAGTAAATACCATATAATGCAAACAATATATAGAAAGACAGCAGGTCAACTAGTTCGGACAACTTATGAGAATTGAACCATCACAACCAGCCATCTAGGCGTACAATAGAAGAAAGAATGGATACAAGGCAAGAAGAAGATCAATAAAAAAAAAAGGGAAGATACAATCAGAGATTGTTAAAAATCACGGTCTGACCAAGGCAAGCGCAAAAAGATGACCAACATGAACTGCCCACGGCGTCTAACGGAATTTGTGGAAAAGACAATAGATAGAATTACAAAATTTCTACTACAAATCAGGGAAAAATGTCGTTTATTTCTTATTATATTGCACCAATTATTTTAATAAAGAACAGAGGGTTCTTGAATTCTTCAAATGCACTTACGAACAGTTGGAAGGATAGAATGAAAGATCTTAATAAACGGTGGTAGGATTGAAGGAAAGATCTTACTAACAGTTGACAGGAATGAAGAAAAGAACTTATCGGTTGCAGAATTGATGGAAAGAACGTACTAACAGTTGGCAGGATTGAAGGTAAGAACTTACCAACATTTGACAGGATTGACTGAGGTAATTTACTAACAGTTGGCAGGATTGAAGGACATATCTTACCAACATTCACAAGAATTGTAGGATAAAAAATAGATACAACGACATCGATAGATACTGGTAGACGCTTCAACATCTTAGCATATCAGAGTAGCAATAATGATCCAGTATAATGATAGAGAGTTGTGGAAACACATGATCGTCTATGCCAGTTGTCCTGGTGTGATGATAATGATGATGATTATCATAGTTTCTTGAATATTGACGTGTCATTAATTGAACAATGTGCCCACTGCCAGTTTAAGAGAAATAAATTAATAAATTCTCAGTCTCAGGGAGCCGTTAACGTACTAAATATGTGAAGCTTGTACAACATACAACAATGAGGAGGAAAACAAACATAACGAGTTTTGCAAAAACATAGAAAATACACTATCGATATTTTAAAAAAATAAATAAGTCTTCTGCTTCTTCTTCTTCTGCGTTCGTTCTCATACTCCTGCAGATTAGCAGGATGTAGTCCTGAGAATGGAATGCGCTGTGTCATGGTTTACAGCATTGCTGCGATATCTCCGCCTTTCGGCCTGACCCATCCGAATTCAGCATGGCTTTGGGTCACTGACCCTATATGGGATGGGACAGCCAACTCTATCACATAACCTCCTTAGTCGCCTTTTACGACATGCGTGGAAGGTAAACAGTGTTGCTATTCTTTGATCCCTTTTCGGGCCCCGGCAACACACAAATAAATAAGTAAACGACGTTCCGAGTAAAAAGTCTCGATCAGAACAAAACCAACAACAAGAAATGAATATGCCAATTTCTGTTCTGTGAAAAATGTCTGTCTTCTTCCTGTTCTCATATTTAAAAGGTTCTCGAAATCCTGTGTACACCGACGTCCTAGTTCTTCTTATTTTCCTTGGAACCGTTACTTTCATCGTTAATCTTCCAAACCCATTCTAATTTTTTTATATGCAAAAAAATATACTGGCATGAGCTTTTTTTAATAATTATTATATAGAAGACGGAATATAGAATCAGAGTCAAGTGTGCGGAGGTTAAGTATTTTAAAACAAAATGTCTTGGAAGTTGGAAAATTGATATGATTAAGATGAAATTCTGCTGTCGTTCTCGAAAATAATGCAATAAATCAAGTCTAAAAGAAACACACACACAAAGAATAAGATCTCACCCACATATATATACGTATGTATATATGCAGAGCGCGTGGAAGGATGGCCTAAATCTCATGTTTTAGAATCATGTTGTCCTTCGGTACAAACCACTTTTGGGGTTGAATTTTGTATCTTTCACATGTGCAAATATACCGATAAAATTGGTACTTAGCACGTCCTGGTGACTGATATAGCCTGACGTTATGCCTTCTGGGGCGCAAATCTGATTAACGGTATCCTCGACACGACCCATCAGTAATCACATTCGTTCGCCGTGTGGTGGCGAGGAACAGGGTATGTCTGTGTCGTCAAGGTGCCAAACTTAAAGACTGCTTCAAGCAATTGCGCATCGGAACAGTTAGAAAGCAATGGCAAACTACATACGTATTTATATTGGCTAGAAAATCAAACAGCCAAAAAATGACTGGTGACTACTACGTTCTGTTTTGGATAGGCTACCTATTTATAAACTGTATAACTTTCGACAAAATCAATGACAGCGTCAATCAGCTGTACACAGCAACAAGACATTAACAACACGGTATCTCACAAATTATTTTGAGGACTACCCATAGATTATGTTTAAATTTGTTGCTATGTCTTTGGCAGGATTGAAGGAAGGAAATTACTAACAGTTTGCAGGATTGAAGGAAAGAACTTATTAACAGATGAAATGATTGAAGGAAGATCTTACTAACAGCTGACAGGATTGAAGGAAAGAAATTACTAACAGCTGGCAGGATTGAAGAAAAGAACTTACTAACAGCTGTCAGGATTGAAGGAATGAACTTACTACAAAGCTGGCAGTATTGAAGGAAAGAACTTGCTAACAGCTGGCAGGATTGAAGAAAATAACTTACTGATGGAAAGATCCCCCACCCTCACTTCTCAAATAAAAGTATCAAGAATTCAGGGTTTTGTCGAGCATCATTTCATTAAAAATTCCACCTTCCTTATTAAAATATTTTAACAGCAAAAGGGGGTAAAAAAAAACTACACTACTGTTTCTGATGTTTCAAGCAGTGTATCTGATTCAAACAATTTCAAACAATGTAATAAAGGACAGTTTCGACAACTTCCCCCCCCCTAGCCAATTGTCAACAACTGTCAAACTTTTCATACGCCTTCCCCTTCTAATTGTTGACGTATATAAATAACCAAATGGTCAGAGGGTGTCCGACAAAGTGGATGGTGCCGCAGTAACCTAATGAACAAATAGTCAACCAAAATGAATTAAACAGGTTACTAAAACACTTACCTTGCCTATTAATAAAAATATATTTAAAAAAGTATATATAGAAAACATACAATACAAATAAACAGGACAATTCTCCACGTATCGGCTCAAATTGAACCTTTTTCAAGAGACAAACAACAGAAAACAACAAAATAAAAAACAAAATAGATGACTAGATTTCATCAAGCCCCGTCTACATAGCACAGGGATGGCAACGCATCTAGTAAAAGAGAAAATGCGTGCATTCACTATAAACAAACCGAAAGTGGGAAATTAGAGGCACTATAGATGTAGTTAGGATGTTTATAATGAGTGCAAGAATAATAAAAGAAAAAGATAAGAAAAATACCCATTGTGTCACATTATCAGACAGGCAGGTTTTAAGAACATAGTCACAACAGGCAAGACTGAAGGGAACAGAGACAGATGGGGACGTGAGAAAATATTCGTGTGACAACCTAGCAAGGATTGGAAACAACGATCCTGACAACAATACTGTGAACAGAGAACCATGGTCACCTACGCCAACCAGAATGGCATATGATAATGATAGATGAGTAATGATGAGGTTGTGTGGTGGTGGGGTGAGTGGGTTTGGGGAATGAAGAATACAAGAAGAATCAACATTTGAAAACGCATGGAATGAATGTGAAACCAAATATAGACATAAACATATATATAAAACCAAACCTAAACATACATAGAAATGTATACACACACCAAGAGTTAAGAAATAAATATATAACAAAATTGACACAGATGTGTGACGGATACCCACACAAAATACACAGGCATGTAAATGTATCAATACATAGGAAAGGGCTCCCACCAGAATAGGCATACACATTGACACAGAATGGTGATACTTGCATTAACATAAACAGGCGCACACATAAATATATATATATATATATAAATATGAACATGCATCCACATAAACACTTTCTCACATAAATAAAAACAATAACATGAACATTCGTACACATAGAAACATATACATATATTAATGTAAATATAAACGTTCGTTCACATAAAGATAATGCTATAACAACTGCACGTGTATACATACAAATGTGTGGCCCAAAGTAATTGTGTGGATACATAGAACCATGAAAATGCATATACAAATAACTATACATGTGTGGGCACCCATCGAAGAGACAACTGCAATAACAACGAGAAATCAAAATCTAAACATGTAAATGATTTAACAATAACAAAATGGCAGAGTACAAAATAATCACAAATTGACATACACAAACGAAAGAAGACATATAGAAGTATGGCAAACACAAAAATAATTACTCACGAATGTGTACAAAGACAAATAATTACATGAATCAGTGCAATACGGGAGTAGAGGGTATAAAGAAAAGGTGGGTAACACAAACAAAACGGTGATTAATGTTCATTACGTGTGGTTGCAAGACTCCCATATGACAAATGAGACGATATTCCAAGGACCGACGTTGCCGGTCACCGGTATAACAACGTAACAAACCGGTTACAGAGACATCAGAGCTACCATGATGTGACGGGCTGTTAAAATGATTAACCACTGGGGAGCCACGATGATTCGTGATATCTCTCAAATGTTCGGCGAATCTAACAGCTACACGTCTACCAGTCTCACCAATATACTTCATATCACAACGCTTACATATGATAGAGTATATTAAATTACGTGACAAACATGAAAAAGAATCCTGAATATCAAAGTGTGATTTAGGAAACTGTAACGTGGGAGTGAGAATAACAAATGGGCAAGTCAAACAATTTCGATGACAAGGGATAGTTCCTAGTTGACCTGCAGAAGTGCGCAGACGAGAATGAACTAAGAGATCCCGAAGGTTTCTGTCCCTCCGAAAAGCGACTAGTGGAAGAGAGGGGAATGCAGGACTGGAGATGGGATCTAACTGGAGTATAGCGAAATGTCGTAATAGGATACGTAGTGCCGGCATATTATGAGGATGAAAAGTGATAGCCAGTATTGGGCGATCAGAGGTATGTTTAATAGATGGTACGAGGGCCACTTTTACATGTTTAGATTTTGATTTCCTCGTTGTTATTGCAGTTGTCTCTTCGATGGGTGCCCACACATGTATAGTTATTTGTATATGCATTTTGTTTTACATGGTTCTATGTATCCACACAATTACTTTGGGCCACACATTTGTATGTATACATATGCAGTTGTTATAGCATTATCTTTATGTGAACGGACGTTTATATTTACATTATTATATGTATATGTTTCTCTGTGTACGAATGTTCATGTTATTGTTTTTATTTATGTGAGAAAGTGTTTATGTGGATGCATGTTCATATTCATATATATATATATATATATATATATATATATATATATATATATATATATATATATATATATATATATATATATATATATATATATATACATATATATATATATATATATATATATATATATATATATATATATATATATATATTTATGTGAGCGCTTGTTTATGTTAATGCACGTATCTCCATTCTGTGTCAATATGTATACCTATTGTGGTGTGAGCCCTTTCCTATGTGTGGATACGTTTACATGCCTGTGCATTTTGTGTGGGTATCCTTCACAGATCTGTGTCCATTTTGTTATATATTTATTTCTTAACTCTTGGTGTGTGTATACATTTCTATGTATGTTTAGGTTTGGTTTTATATATATGTTTATGTCTATATTTGGTTTCACATTCATTCCATGCGTTTTCAAATGTTGATTCTTCTTGTATCCTTCATTCCCCAAACCCACTCACCCCACCACCACATAACCTCATCATTACTCATCTATCATTATCATATGCGATTCTGGTTGGCGTAGGTGACCATGGTTCTCTGTTCACAGTATTGTTATCAGGATCGTTGTTTCCAATCCTTGCTAGGTTGTCACACGAATATTTTCTCACGTCCCCATCTGTCTCTGTTCCCTTCAGTCTTGCCTGTTGTGACTATGTTCTTAAAACCTGCCAGTCTGATAATGTGACAAAAGGGGTATTTTTCTTATCTTTTTCTTTTATTATTCTTGCACTCATTATAAACATCCCAACTACATCTATAGTGCCTCTAATTTCCCACTTTCGGTTTGTTTATAATGAATGCACGCATTTTCTCTTTTACTAGATGCGTTGCCATCCCTATGCTATGTAGACGGGACTTGATGAAATCTAGTCATCTATTTTGTTTTTTATTTTGTTGTTTTCTGTTGTTTGTCTCTTGAAAAAGGTTCAATTTGATCCGATACGTGGAGAATTGTCCTGTTTAGTTTTATTGTATGTTTTTTATATATACTTTTTAAAATATATTTTTATTAATAGGCAAGGTAAGTGTTATAGTAACCTGTTTAATTCATTTTGCTTGACTAATTGTTGACGTAATTCAAGCACAATGTTCCCCTGTCTAAAATAGAAATATGCAAATGCTAATTCATGCAAAATCTTCCCCCGTCTAAAATAAACAGATAGAAATGTTAATTGAACCCACAATCTCAACGGCTATTGAAATGAAGACAACATCTGACGTGATCGTCTTCTCTTCTAAGATACAGTTTAATTGACATTGACTTAAATTGATTATTTAACTGTAGTACTGGGAGTTCTATCTTTCTATTTGATATGTATCTTTAAGTAGAAGTATTTTTCTTGACTAGTAAATGTGTTCCCAACATTGAATGTTTTCTTCACTAGTAAATGTTATCCTAACATTTAATGTTTTCTTCACTAGTAAATGTGTAACCAACATTGAATGTTACAGCCGTGGATGCATTACTATTAATACTCTGATTGGAAGCATTACAATTAGTGCTCTGATTTGAAGCATTACAATTAGTGCTCTGATTTGAAGCATTACAATTAGTACTCCTCTTATTGGAGGCACTACTATTAGTGCTCTGATCTGATGCATTACAATTAGTGCTCTGATTTGAAGCATTACAATTAGTGCTCTGATTTAAAGCAATACAATTAGTGCTTTGATTGGAAGCATTACAATTAGTGATCTGATTGGAGGCATTACTATTAGTGCTCTGATTTAAAGCATTACAATTAGTGCTCTGATTTGAAGCATTACAATTAATGCTGTGATTGGAGGCATTACTATTAGTCATCTGATTTGAGGCATTACTAGTAGTGCTCAGTATCCGATTCGATTAAAATGTATGATGATGGTGTTCCTCCTTCGCATGCGAAATGGGCATGGCATGAAAAACAAAATGTATAGTGTACAAGTAGAAAAATCCAATATCTAACAATGTCTAATTTTGTTTATGTTTGTGAATTCGTAGATGCCCGATGAGTCTCATTCGTGCCAAAAAAATCTAGTGCAGCTAGTGCATGCAGGAGTGTAGATGATCCCGAGTAGAAGAGTTTTCGGATTTGTCCTTCTGCTCCGCGGTGTTCTCTCTTTTTCAAATTTAGTGATGCCAGCAGCAACCTAGCAATGTTTGATAGAAAAGAGTGGGGCCCTTTTCTTAACAACACCAAGCGCATTACGTGGATCTACTGTCCTGGTCACACGGGAATCTGAAGCAAGGAAAGATCTGTGATATGTGGGCAAAGTTATAGTGAAGGACAAAGCAATGAGAAGTGACTCGACTGAATTAATTAGAGCAGTCACGGATACACTACGACATGGTGATGAGGATGCTGAAAAAAATAATATACATATTCATAAAACGATACAAAGACAGTTACAAGAGGAGTTAGGAAGTTTGTCCACACTGGAACGACCAGAAGAACCAACAGCTGACTGGGAGAATTAGCTTATATAATTTTATATGACTGATGGAATGGCAAGCAGACCATTTATGGGAATGTCTCTTGTGTACTGTGCAGTTGTTAATCAAGAATTATCCTAGTCAATGTGAATTGTAGGTTCTTTGAATCTTTAAAGAGACGGCGTACTTCCTTTTACGTTTTAAACTTAATCCTATTTCTATTATTCTCTGAAAATGCATAGTGCTTCTTCTTCTTGATCATTTTGTAGTGCATTCATGACTGTCCTAATTAAATTCGCTCTGTCTCGTCTTTTAACTGTGCAATTATATTTTAGCTCTACCCACCAATGTGTCAGCCTTTTCTGCGTTCTTGATTCCCACTGTATGGCCATAACTCAGACATGTGTGATGAATCGGGTGTTTTGACATCTCATATGAGACATTGTTACCTTTCTATCTATCTATACGCTGTCGCTCGTGTTTGCCTTGCGACGTCAGGGATGGAAGAGTTGTCTAGAGATGGCCTTCTTGTGTGCTGTTTGTAAGCTTGTTCCTGTCGCTTCTTTGATTTCTGTGATCAACCTTTTACATGGTCTGTCTCTGGCTTGATAGCAGTGATGTCTATTTGTCATAGTCATTTGTGGCATGCTATCTGTTATAAACTGGCGTGGAATTACTTTACTATCAACCCCAGGAAAACTGTTTTGTAGCATCTTAATGGAAAGAATGAAAATTGCTGTTGATCAAAGACTTAGAGAAGAACAAGCGGGTTTTAGACCTAACCGCTCGTGTGTAGATCACATCTTCACTCTTAGAATTATTATAGAAAATTCAATTGAGTTTCAAAGTCCCTTGATAATTAACTTTATAGACTTTCAAAAGGCATTCGACAGTATACATTGTCCGGCACTATGGGAGATTCTTAAAATCTATGGATTCCAGTTAAAATATATAAACATCATAAAAGCTCTTTACCATGAAGCAACCTGTTGCGTAAGAAAAGAAATAGGAAATTCAGAATGGTTCAATGTCAACACAGGAGTGAAACAGGGCTGCGTATTATCACCAATGCTATTTGGAATAGCCATCGACTGGATCATGCGTACAACAATTCAAGATGAAAAAGCGGGTATACAATGGCTCAAAAACAGCACTTTAACTGACCTTGTTTTTGCAGATGACATCGCATTATTAAACTCTACTCATCAACAGACACAAGATATAACCAACAAACTATGCACACTCGCAGAGCAAATTGGCCTTCAGATCAACACATCCAAATCAAATATCATGGAACTTAACAGCTCAACAAATAACATCTTAGTAAATAAGCAAATACTGGAAAAAGTCTCCAGCTTTAATTACTTGGGCAGCCGAATGTTTGTTGACGGAGACTCACTGAAAGAAATAAACACACGTATAGCAGAGGCAGCTAGCACATTTGCTAAATTAACTAATTTCTGGAAATCAAAAGATCTAGGGAGAAACACCAAACTAAAGCTATTTAATTCATGTATTGTCTCAGTATTAACGAATGATAGTGAAAGCTTGAAATCAACTCAATCAACAGACAACAAACTAAACAGCTTCGAAAACAAATGTCTTCGCAAACTGATGAACATAAAATGGAGCGAATTCGTCACATATAGTGATCTAAGAGACAAAACACACCAAGATTATGTTTCAAACATCATAAGAAAACGGAGATGGAAATACCTTGGCCACGTTTTACGACTAAATATAAACAGAATAAACCAACAAGCCCTTATGTGGTCACCTGAGGGTAAAAGAAAAAGAGGAAGACCTAAAACAACCCTTAAAAACACCATTCTTAAAGAAGGGGAAGTAATAGGCTGTAAGACCATCCAGGAACTAAAGCTGCAGGCAGCGAACCGCATCATATGGGGAACCAAAACCTCTGCCCTATGTGTCGCTTGTGGCACGAAAGGAACAAACTAACTAATCTGTTGGTAGTCTGGTAGCGTGTGAAAACCACTTGATCAGTTGTCTTTTTATATGTCCCAATACTGGTTTTATTTTGGTTATCTGTGAGATGTTATCGTTTCCAATTCTATCTCTTAATGACACCCCTGGACATTGTTACTTCCGACATAAAGTGTCATATTCACATGGAAGATGTCAATAACAAGTGTTGTCTCCAGATTGAATGTTTTTCTCTTATCAAATATTAGCACACACAATGCATTTCTTTGTTACAGCGATCTCTGCATTTTAAGATACTTTCTTTCTTTGTTACAGCGATCTCCCATTTTAAGATACTTTCATTCTTTGTTACAACGATCTCTCCATTTTAAGATACTTTCTTTCTTTGTTACAACGATCTCCCATTTTAAGATACTTTCTTTCTTTGTTACAACGATCTCCCATTTTAAGATACTTTCTTTCTTTGTTACAGCGATCTCCCATTTTAAAATACTTTCTTTTTTGTTACAGTGATCTCCCATTTAAGATACTTTCTTTCTTTGTTACAGCGATCTCCCATTTTAAGATACTTTCTTTCTTTGTTACAACGATCTCCCATTTTAAGATACTTTCTTTCTTTGTTGCAGCGATCTCCCATTTTAAGATACTTTCTTTCTTTGTTACAACGATCTCCCATTTTAAGAGACTTTCTTTCTTTGTTACAACGATCTCCCATTTTAAGATACTTTCTTTCTTTGTTACAAGGATCTCTCCATTTTAAGATACTTTCTTTCTTTGTTGCAGCGATCTCCCATTTTAAGATACTTTCTTTCTTTGTTACAACGATCTCCCATTTTAAGATACTTTCTTTCTTTGTTACAACGATCTCCCATTTTAAGATACTTTCTTTCTTTGTTGCAACGATCTCTCCATTTTAAGATACATTCTTTCTTTGTTACAACGATCTCCCATTTTAAGATACTTTCATTCTTTGTTACAACGATCTCTCCATTTTAAAAAACTTTCTTTGTTACAATGATCTCCCATTTTAAGATACTTTCTTTCTTTGTTACAGCGATCTCCCATTTTAAAATACTTTCTTTTTTGTTACAGTGATCTTCCATTTTAAGATACTTTCTTTCTTTGTTACAACGATCTCCCATTTTAAGATACTTTCTTTCTTTGTTACAACGATCTCCCATTTTAAGATACTTTCTTTCTTTGTTACAACGATCTCCCATTTTAAGATACTTTCTTTCTTTGTTGCAGCGATCTCCCATTTTAAGATACTTTCTTTCTTTGTTACAACGATCTCCCATTTTAAGATACTTTCTTTCTTTGTTACAACGATCTCTCCATTTTAAGATACTTTCTTTCTTTGTTACAACGATCTCTCCATTTTAAGATACTTTCTTTCTTTGTTACAATGATCTCTCCATTTTAAGATACTTTCTTTCTTTGTTACAACGATCTCTCCATTTTAAGATACTTTCTTTCTTTGTTACAACGATCTCTCCATTTTAAGATTCTTTCTTTGTTACAACGATCTCCCATTTTAAGATACTTTCTTTCTTTGTTACAACGATCTCCCATTTTAAGATACTTTCTTTCTTTGTTACAACGATCTCCCATTTTAAGATACTTTCTTTCTTTGTTACAACGATCTCCCATTTTAAGATACTTTCTTTCTTTGTTGCAGCGATCTCCCATTTTAAGATACTTTCTTTCTTTGTTACAACGATCTCCCATTTTAAGATACTTTCTTTCTTTGTTACAACGATCTCTCCATTTTAAGATACTTTCTTTCTTTGTTACAGCGATCTCTCCATTTTAAGATACTTTCTTTCTTTGTTACAACGATCTCTCCATTTTAAGATACTTTCTTTCTTTGTTACAACGATCTCCCATTTTAAGATACTTTCTTTCTTTGTTACAACGATCTCCCATTTTAAGATACTTTCTTTCTTTGTTGCAGCGATCTCCCATTTTAAGATACTTTCATTCTTTGTTACAACGATCTCTCCATTTTAAGATACTTTCTTTCTTTGTTACAGCGATTTCCCATTTTAAAATACTTTCTTTCTTTGTTACAGCGATCTCCCATTTTAAAATACTTTCTTTCTTTGTTACAGTGATCTCCCATTTTAAGATACTTTCTTTCTTTGTTACAGCGATCTCCCATTTTAAAATACTTTCTTTCTTTGTTACAGTGATCTCCCATTTTAAGATACTTTCTTTCTTTGTTACAGCGATCTCCCATTTTAAGATACTTTCTTTCTTTGTTACAACGATCTCCCATTTTAAGATACTTTATTTCTTTGTTACAACGATCTCCCATTTTAAGATACTTTCTTTCTTTGTTGCAGCGATCTCCCATTTTAAGATACTTTCTTTCGTAACAAATATTTCCTAGACATCGACATAATGAACCATTGATTCTTCCAAAAAATTGGGACCGACAATTGGAAATGTATTTTCAATAAAAAGGAAGTACTACCCAGAAAGGATGATTTTCAACTAATATGGGAGCGATACCCAGAATGGAATGACCTTCAAATAAAACATGGAAAAATTACCCAAAATGGATGATTTTAAAATAAAATTGATGCAACCGAGAATGGATGATTTTCAAATAAAGTGGGAGATATACCCAGAATGGATGATTTTCGAATACAGAGTAAGTGCATCATAGATGGTCTGATGTTATATCGACTTCAGATTATCATCATGATATTACGAACAGGTCCATAGATGCTTGGATTTCATATTCAGTGTGTCCTTCAGCATGCCCTTTAGCATGTCCTTCAGCATGTTTTTATTGGCTATTTTGATTTATGTGCATAAATCTTTCTCTCGATTTCTAAATGCTACTTGTTTCATGCAACACTACGTTTAAATCTCAGGTCCTTCATTCTAGTTATAGACATTCTAGTTATAGACATTCTAGCTATAGATATTCTAGCTATAGACATTATAACTAAAGACATTCTAGCTATAGACATTCTAGCTATAGATATTCTAGCTATAGACATTCTAACTATAGACATTCTAGCTATAGATATTCTAGCTATAGACATTCTAGCTATAGATATTCTAGCTATAGACATTCTAACTATAGACATTCTAGCTATAGATATTCTAGCTATATACACGGAAAAAGAAATACACGACATGTCTTCTAACTTCCCAAACTCCTTGATTGCACTCAAAATACATGAGCATTCCACTGTCTGTGGTTCATAGTAAGCTCAAATGTATGCCACCTAGTGAAGAGGTTAAAAGTGTTTCATGATGAGTGGAACTAAAGTAATCTTTATTTGAACACACACACACATTCATATCATTTCCTCTGCCCTCAAATAACCCCTACATCCATTGCGGAATGCACGAGCTTAATTTGGAGTGGGGAGGTAAGGCAGCATCCTAGAAACATATATTTGACAATTATAATCTCCCATCTTTATATTTCAATAATCATGATTTTCCTGCGACTTCTGTCAAATATTTCAGGTGCTGTCTTGTTTACCTGAGCTAATTGTAGGGGCTGAGATGTAGCAATAATTGACAGAGCTCAGTGATGCATTTTAATTAAATTGACATGTTCACTTTCACATGAACAACATCCCTTCGTAATGTACAATTATGTTCTAAGGGAAGTGATCCATTCTTTTTATTGAAGTATTAATGCCCCTTGATTTATGACGTTCTGGCGAAATATTGTTCTGTTGTTTATTCTCAAATTGATTTATTTTTAGTTTTTTTTTACAAATTAAATTTATTGTTTTATATACTTTATTTAATGTGCAGAATTGATAAATGATTCCAATTCGTACAGTGTAATTGATAAACTTATCTTTCTGATCTCAAACATTGTTGCATACTTAGAAATTGATTCGAATGATAGTTTACACGTTTTTCTCCACACAACCATACTAAAATTATCAAAAGTAGAAGAAAAATAAGTTACATTTAGCACAGTAAAATATAGATCAAATGTCACGTGTGACGTGTTATTATCTTCTGTATGTGAAAAGTGTTTTGTTCGCCTACATAGATCATTATAGAGACACGGTTACAGGACTTCGAATACAAATGTTACAGACGAAATCCCTACGAATCTCCGAGAATCTCCTATAAAGAAAATAGGTGAAATGTCTAAGAAATAAAATATATATGTATAGACCCTACAGCTCCACAAGAACCATTACTTTTTATAGTGACGAAAACTTGCATGGTTTGGACATGAATGCAGACATGATTCCTCGTCAAAAAAAACGATACGGGAACAACTTATAACATGAAGAAAGAAGCAGAGGAAGGTAACGAAAACTATGGGAAAGCAACATCAAGGACATGAATGGTCGGGATTTTTCTATCCTCGGTCCGCAACGATGAAAATAGAAATATTTGTAGGAAATACTGCAGTGTGTTGATGCACCCAATGTGATACCCGCACCACCCTGTGTCTTAATGTATCCATTGCTGCACCTCTACTACCTTGACGAATTGCGAGCTTATGGATATGTGTGGATATGTCGTTATAAATAAAGCCATATAATGTGTCAATAATTTAAAAATTGTATTCTGTGTGTGACTTATTTTTTTTAAATTTTATCCTAGGGAAATCAAAGTGTATGCATCATATTATGTGCCCAACGCACAATTATACGAGTGTTTAGTGTTCTATATGACAAATGTGCGTAGATCTGGGCTGTTTAATGTTCTATATTACAAGTATGTGTAGATAATGGCTGCCCAGTGTTCTATATTACAAGTGTGCGTAGATCGGGGTTGTACCGTGTTCTATATTACAAGTGTGGGTAATTCTGGGCTGCCCAGTGTTCTATATTACAAGTGTGGGTAGATCTGGGCTGTCCAGAAACTACTTCAACATATTTCTGTCATTGTGTGACCCCTCACCCAGGCCTAATCAACAACTGCCAATAATTCAGAAACCACCACCTGCTTAATTATGTCACAAAAACATCCTCCTAGCCTATTGCCAACAAAATATATACATTTCTTAGTAGAAACGTAAAAGAAAAAAAACTACATGATTTGTTTTCACATCTAATTTACAAAAATTTCAATTCTGTTTATAAAAATGCCTCTGCCGAAGTTAGATGTTTCGGGTCATTGGTGTAGAAATAAAACGGCGGCACAAGCGATTCCATTCTCTAGACTTCGCCCTACTTGAAATCTAGTAGAACAATGTCTTGCTAAAGAAAAGAACCAGAGTTGGAGAATGAAGAATGTCC
This sequence comes from Meghimatium bilineatum, assembly GCA_034231615.1. Taxonomy (NCBI): domain Eukaryota; kingdom Metazoa; phylum Mollusca; class Gastropoda; order Stylommatophora; family Philomycidae; genus Meghimatium; species Meghimatium bilineatum. The sequence continues at coordinate 5,118,840 of CM067298.1, forward strand.
TGCTATAGCAGATATCCAGTGGGAGTTGGAGAATGTCCTGCTATAACAGAGATCCAGTGGGAGTTGGAGAATGTTCTGCTATAACAGAGATCCAGTGGGAGTTGGAGAATGTTCTGCTATAACAGAGATCCAGTGGGAGTTGGAGAATGTTCTGCTATAACAGAGATCCAGTGGGAGTTGGAGAATGTCCTGCTATGAGAGAAAGATCCAGTGGGAGATTAAGAATGTCCTACTATAGCAGAGATACATTGGGAGTTGGAGAATGTCCTGCTATGAGAAAGAGATCCAGTAGGAGTTTGAAAATGTCCTGTTATAACAGAAATCCAGTGCGAGTTGGAGAATGTCCAGCAACAGTAGAGGTCCAGTGGGAGTTGGAGAATGTCCTGAAACAATAGAGATCCAGTCGGAGTTGGAGAATATCCTGCTATGAGAGAGATCCAGTTGTTGGAGAATATCCTGCTATGAGGAGATCCAGTGGAAGTTGGAGAATGTCCTGCTATGAGAGAGATACAGTGGATATTGGAGAATGTCCTGCTATGAGAGAGATACAGTGGATATTGGAGAATGTCCTGCTATGAGAGAGATACAGTGGAAATTGAAGAATGTCCTGCTATGGGAGAGATCCAGTGGGAGTTGGAGAATTAACGCTGAAGTAGAAATAGTATAAAAACAATAATGTTGACGTCATCAATTATCAACTCCCTCCCACACCCCCCCCCTCACGTATCAACAACTGTCAAACATTTTCAGACCCACTAATTGTTTACATGATGTTTGGATGGCCCCATAGTGTCTCGGCATACAGTACACATGCAGGTATATTCAGATCTGCGTATCACTGACTAGACCCATCAGTGTATAGTGGAATACTGTGCAAAATGGGTATGAATTGGGTACTGTCTTTTAATTGCGGTGTCTCTTTTTGGGCAATATCTTCTCTTTCAATTCTCGTAACTGTTGAAGATTCACTGGTGTACGACATTGTTCTTATGTTCACAAAGTTCAGGTTTCGAAATATGGCTGATGTGTCTTGTTCATAAGTGCATTTTTCGATATCCCTGACGATATTTAAAAACGATACTCTGGACAGACATATTCATCTCTGCTGAAAGGAACGTTGCACACGTAAGAAAACCTGAGTACAGTAAGTTAATTTTCTATACTTTTTAAGTTTCCATTTTATTTTATTCTAGTTAAGTTGAAAGGGGCTCGAACGATGTAATAGATTGTTTTCACTGTACTTGTGTTTTCCAATATGTATTGCGTCTCTGTCAGCGAAGCTGCAAGCCGACTACTAAAAGTACCACTCATCGCACGTAATTTCGTAGCTACAAGCAATAATCCTAAGGGATGTTCCAAATATCTACTTTGTAAATCACATCTCAACATCTTTCTATCAGCTGTTTTGTTCATAAACGTCGCTGAAATCAGCCTTCTACCAGCTGTTTTGTCCACAAGCTTCCCTGAAATCAGCTTTCTACCAGCTGTTTTGTCCACAAGCTTCCCTGAAATCAGCTTTCTACAAGCTGTCTTGTCCATAAACTTCACTGAAATCAGCTTTCTACCAGCTGTTTTGTTCATAAACTTCGCTGAAATCAGCCTTCTACCAGCTGTTTTGTCCATAAACTTCGCTGAAATCAGCTTTCTACCAGCTGTTTTGTCCATAAACTTCGCTGAAATCAGCTTTCTACCAGCTGTTTTGTCCATAAACTTCGCTGAAATCAGCTTTCTACCAGCTGTTTTGTTCATAAACTTCGCTGAAATCAGCTTTCTACCAGCTGTTTTGTCCATAAACTTCGCTGTAATCAGCTTTCTACCAGCTGTTTTGTCCATAAACTTCGCTGAAATCAGCTTTCTACCAGCTGTTTTGTCCATAAACTTCCCTGAAATCAGCTTTCTACCAGCTGTTTTGTCCATAAACTTCCCTGAAATCAGCTTTCTACCAGCTGTTTTGTCCATAAACTTCGCTGAAATCAGCTTTCTACCAGCTGTTTTGTCCATAAACTTCGCTGAAATAAGCTTTCTACCAGCTGTTTTGTCCATAAACTTCGCTGAACTCAGCTTTCTACCAGCTGTTTTGTCCATAAACTTCGCTGAAATCAGCTTTCTACCAGCTGTTTTGTCCATAAACTTCGCTGAACTCAGCTTTCTACCAGCTGTTTTGTCCATAAACTTCGCTGAAATCAGCTTTTTACCAGCTGTTTTGTCCATAAACTTCGCTGAAATCAGCCTTGTACCAGCTGTTTTGTCCATAAACTTCGCTGAACTCAGCTTTCTACCAGCTGTTTGGTCCATACTCTTCCCTGGAATCAGCTTTCTACAAGCTGTTTTGTCCATACTCTTCCCTGGAATCAGCTTTCTACAAGCTGTTTTGTCCATAAGTTTCCCTGAAATCAGCGTGAAGCCGACGTCACAGTTGACCCTTTTACCAGCTTGTCTGCTGATTATGATATCAAATTTAGCCATATTCTTTGTTTATCGAATTGAATTAAAGATATCGTTGAAGATGGTCTTAGTTTCTATGTCAAGACCAAATGTGGTTGAAATAGCAACATACATTCTCGAGAAACAATGGAAACATGGAAGTCAATACCAAGTAAATGATTATTATTACTAAAACTTCAAACAGTACCTCTAACGATGAGTCCCTAAAGCCACATAGGTGTACTTACGATGACTCCCTACAGCCACATAGATGTACTTACGACGAGTCCTTACAGCCACATAGATGTACTTACGACGAGTCCTTACAGCCACATAGATGTACTTACGATGTGTCCCTACATCCACATAGATGTACTTACGATGAGTCCCTACCGCCACATAGGTGTACTTATGATTTTTCCCTACAGCCACATCGGTGTACTTATGATTTTTCCCTACAGCCACATAGGTGTACTTATGATTTTTCCCTACAGCCACATAGGTGTACTTATGATTTTTCCCTACAGCCACATAGGTGTACTTATGATTTTTCCCTACAGCCACATAGGTGTACTTATGATTTTTCCCTACAGCCACATAGGTGTACTTATGATTTTTCCCTACAGCCACATAGGTGTACTTATGATTTTTCCCTACAGCCACATAGGTGTACTTATGATTTTTCCCTACAGCCACATAGGTGTACTTAGTCTAATTATGTTATACATGTGTAAACACACACATAACTAAGATTGGAGGTGTCTGGAGGTTCAAACTCCCCCCATAGGGAATACATAGAATGACCTTTAGCACTAATATTGTACTAGAGATTCGCCAACAACCGGTAACAAATTCACACCCACATAGCAATTTTCAACAAAATAAAAAACATAAAAAATTACGAAAACTCTATAAAACATGAAGGGACATTAAGTTAGTGAAGTACATTTTTCAACAAAATAAAATCCCATTAATTCTAAAAAACATGACGGGACATTAAGTTAGTGAATTACATTTTTCAACAAACCCCCCCCCCCACACACATTCTAACACACATGAAGGGACATTAAATTCTAACAAACATAAAGGGACATTAAATTCTAACAAACATAAAGGGACATTAAGTTAGTGAATTACATTTTTCAACAACAACAAAAAAAACCACAAATTCTAACACACATGAAGGGACATTCAATTCTAACAAACTTGAAGGGACATTGAATTAGTGAATTACATTTTTTAAGGTAACACCTACGTCCTAGTTCCCTTTACCCTCATCGCAAGACGATTTGTGTTCCTTTCGCATTCCACGTCACTGTGTCTTGTGACAATGTCAACTAGTTATTGAAATGTGTAAACAAATACATCGATACTGTTTCTCTAGAAACTCGTGTTCTACCAGTGTGCATCATTTTGCATAAACATATGTTTGTATATATACATAATTACTAAAACACCAGAGATGGTTCAACAATCAGGTACGGAGAGTAGTAGCACAAATAACAAAGTGAGAACAGTGAATAAATAAATATGTGCTATAAGTATCAACCATCAGAAAATGGTGATAAAATCAATTATAATAAAATGAATGCGGAACAGTTGACGTTTCGACATATGATCTTCATCTGAAAAATCACACATTAATAATAAAATGAATAAAGAAAAAGGATTAATTAAAAATGTTCATTGCGGTCTAATGTGAACATATCACGTGATTTCATTCCTTATCTTGTCTTGTCTTGCCCCATCCATGTGTATGGCTAGGCGTCATAGGGAGCCGAAGTGCTCTTTCTTCAACTTCTTCTTTCGTTCACTTGAAACATGTCTATATCTGTAATTCTGTCTCCTTAATAAAACTCACTGTCTTTTGTAGTTAGTACAATGGCCCAGGGAGCTTTGATTCCAGTGTTATTTCCTCTGGCCAATATGTCTGACTCAGCGTTTCGTGCTCAGAACACTCTTGAAGTATATTTTTGTCACTCTGTGCTGCCTGTCCATATGTACACATGGCCATATTGCCAATCTTGAACTTTGTGTGCATGTGGCTGCCGAGGCGGTTGTGTCCTGTTCTGAGGAGTAGAATTATAACTTGTTCTGATCTGTTCATAATGTGATAATCATCTTGTGTTGGTGTTTGTGGCTTTCTTATTGACTTGATCATCTGTTTTATCTGATGGTATGTGATTGGTCTGTCTGGTTGGTCTTCGACAGCACCTTCCTTAGCCAGTTGGTCTGGTATCCACTGCATGGTTACCCTAAACTGGTAAGACAATTCGTTAAGTAGTTTTTTCAAGTCTGTTAGTTTTCCAGACTGGAGAGCTTGAAGCACTGACCTTGCATCTGTCAGGAATACCACAGGCTGTAGGCCAGAGTATGAGTTCAGCAGTTTTTTTAGCTGCCACATTAATTGCCTGGATTTCTGCATCATAATTATTGCAGAATTTCCCTGTTGGTTTTCTGATTGTATCTCTAGGCTTGTGTGGATATTCTATATATACACCTGCACCTCCAGTTTTCACATCATTCTGTGCTGACCCATTTGTGTATACTCTGACCCATATATCTTGTGGATATTCCTCGTCCAGGAAACAACTGAGGGTGACTGTCCTTCACTGAACACTGTTCTGTTCGTATTCGAGTAGCATTCCTTTCACATGGGTCTGAATGTTTCTTTAGCTAATTATGATGCATAATGCAGCCTTGATGTTCTAGTATGTCTGTGATTTCATCAATCCATCTTCTTCTGAGTCTTATCCAGTTTCTCTTTTCAGATGATCTTTTATTGAAGGATATCGATGGAATACGATCTGGTTCCATTCTGATTAGGTGGACGAACCATTTGATTTCATTCTTACTTTTTTAATATTACACTGTCATAACATACAGCTTCTGGTATGCGAAGATTAAAAAAAAGACCAAGACACGTCTACAAGCGATCATTCGATCTGCGCGCAACACACTGAGAGCCCTCTCCCTTTCCACAAATGGTATTCCAGTGGAGGGGGACGAGGTGCCTCACAGTTCGTTGCACACATATCGATTGATGCTGCGCCTGTAGCGAAACTTTGTTTAGTTAAGTATCGTTTGTTTCGACAAAAGTGTGGAAACATTAACCCGTACAGTAGCATTAATAAATGTATGTTTAAAATCGAGACAAGGACTTTTAGAACAAAAACGAATAAGTATTGAAGTATCCTCAGGAACACAAGCATAGTAGTCTTATTCGTATACAAAGATCGATAGACATGCTTGAAAAAATAAATAACATATAGAAAGGATAATGTTGCTTCAAATAAAAGTTTATACAAGTAAATTCACGTAGAAACCATGAGGAGAAATGAAAAAAAAAATGCATACGTCTAACGGGAGTAGAACCAGGTCCGTTTTCGCCCCACCGAATCCCCTTGCAGGTTTAAACGGGTTTTTCAGTATTTGACAAACCACATCTCCACAGAAAGATGAAATGTTGTCGTACGACATGCAAGGGAGATAACACAGTCGCTATTCTCTGTTCTCGTTCCGAGCCGGCTACTTACAGGTGACGGTCAGGTACGTTTCTATCCACCACTAGCGTTATTACAATTTGGTTTCTATCTCACCTTTTAGCATAAAATTAATGGAGATTCACTGAATCAAAACTAAACCGGACAGTAAAAATAAAAATCGACGTTCATGACAAGACAAAGATGCAAGATCACGGCAACAAAATGAGACAAGAATTGCATCTTGTCAGAGCATGTCAACTAAATGAAAGATACAAGAATTGCATCTTGTCAGAGCATGTCAACTAAATGAAAGATACAAGAATTGCATCTTGTCAGAGAATGTCATTTAAATGAAAGATACATGAATTGCATCTTGTCAGAGCATGTCAACTAAATGAAAGATACAAGAATTGCATCTTGTCAGAGCATGTCAACTAAATGAAAGATACAAGGCGTTGGTAGTATATTACACATATTCTTCACAGTTGTGACGTAATTTAATCTCATAAATCTGTTACAGGTAACACAAGTTATCTTTTAGAAGTTGACGTTCATATCTGCCGATAACGGATTATGTATATATGAATAATCTCTTTGGGTGGGGGGGGGGGGCTTTTATCTTTAAAAAAGGTTAAATCCTGTGTTATCGTCAATCAGATATAATAATGTGATTACTTTGTGAAAAAACATGCTAAAGGAAGGGTTTGTTAGGTTTTCTGTGCTCGCTCTTTAACCATATTCCTGGTCTAAAAGTCATGTTCCGAGTTGCTAGGGTCGGGTCAGAAGGGAAGGGGAAGGGTTCAAACTCCCACAAATCACCTTCTTATCTACGGGTTGGCCACACAAATTGATCATTAAGGTTTTTTTGTTTTTTGATTTGTGGAAAGTACAAAAAGTGAAATATCTTGGCACCAGAAGGTAGATACTCAAGTGAGATAAAGAGCCGAACAACACAAGCCAAATCAGCATTCCAAAACAATGAGAACCATTTTGTGCAATTGAATACTATTAATGCAGATCCGATTTCGAGTGCTGAGACGTTATATCGAAACAATCCTTTTTTATGTATGTGAAGCATGGACTGTAAACCAAAAATTTCACAACGAACTGGAAGCTACAGAGATGGAGTTTCTGAGAAGAATGATGAAAATACCATGAACAGCTATCTAATGCAGGTGTTCTTATTGATACTGGCATGAAAAGGTCAATCATATCAAACATTAGGGGCAGGCAGTCACGGTTTATAGAGCACGTTCTGTGAAGAACATATCTTCAACACTTAATAACTACTGGAAAGATCACGGGAAGCAGAGACAGTGGACGACAAACCGAGAAGTTGCTAGATGGACTACAATTTTGGCATGGTAGAAGTTTATTATTACTCCATCAATGTACTACCAGTGCCAACCCTGGACAATGACAGCACAAGACAGAAGTAAAATAGTGACAGCAGAAATGACAAGTCTACGAAGAATACTCGGTTAACTAGAAAACTAACTAACTTTTCGTGTGATTGTAAATGAAAGCAAAGTTACTTGACTGTAACACAATGTAGTGTTAAAATTACTTTATTGTAACTCAAACTAAAGTGTTAAAATTACTTGATTAAACTCAAAGTAAACTGGTCAAATCACTTGATTGTAATTCAAACTAAATTGGAAAAATCACTTAATAGTAACTCAAAGTAAACTAGGAAAAAACACTTTATAGTAACTCAAAATAAACTGGAAAAATCACTTGATAGTAACTCAAAGTAAACTGGAAAAATCACTTAATGGTAACTCAAAGTAAACTGGAAAAATCATGTGATAGTAACTCAAAGTAAACTGATGCAATTACTTGAATTTAGCTCGAAGTAGTTTTTATATTTCTTGATTATAATTGAGGAAGAACATGTAATGATGCTTACCTCTTTAGCTCCAATTAAGTACTCATCATCAACATTTTTTAACTCTTGACATATCAGTTCAACATGTTGGTTGCTGGAAATAGCACCTCTTCTCAATCTGATAGAAGCACGTTTGCCCCAACCAGGCGCACGTTTGTCAATGAGATCATCACCAAGTTTATTCTCTGAGTTTCTTTTTCCCCAACCAGGTGCTCTCTTACCCCAACCAGGCGCCCTTTTGCCCCAACCAGGTGCTCTTTTCCCCCAGCCAGGCGCTCTTCTCTCTAACGATAAATCATCTCCAGACATAAAAGTTGATGTTCCTAAAACCGTGTTACTATTTCTTACGTCCTGCTCAGAGTCTTCCATATTTTCTGAATTATTAAGATCATAGTCTGTATCCATATCACGTTCCTCTTCATCTAAACTTGTATAAACACTTCGTTTACCCCATCCAGGAGCACGTTTACCCCATCCAGGAGCACGTTTACCCCATCCAGGAGCACGTTTACCCCATCCAGGAGCTCTTTTCGCCATATCACCTAACACCTCGTCCTGATTGATGTTAGAGATTTTTTTCCCCCAATGAGGAACTGTGATCCCTCTTATTATAGCAAAATTAGTGTTGAGGGGATCCTCAGTACAGGATCGTTTACCCCAGCCAGGAGCTCGTTTGTTCAAGACTTGCTTATTCGTTTCCTCAGCCATATCGTCATCTTGTACATGCGATGCCTGTCCAAAAGAATCAAGAACGTTCAATAAATTCTGCTGAATCTCAGAGTCGTCTAAAAGTTCTTCTTTGTCACTTTGTCGTTTCCCCCAACCAGGAGCTCGTTTTCCCCAACCTGGTGCTCGTTTATGTCTGCTGGATCTGAAAATATCATTGTGTGTTATAGTTGTTTCAGTCTTTGTAAGACTTATAGTCGAATCAGAAAAGAATGTTACACTAGCAGCCAAAATTAACCACAGGTATACCAACTTGGTAAATAATATAGAGGAAAATGTGCTACACGCAGAACACATTATTGTTACAAAAGTTCCGACAGCAGTTGATGGCAAAGTTAGTGAACAGAAATCCTTGTAAACCAACCCCTAAAGACCCGAAAGATATACCGGGTATGCGACTTCACAAGCTGAAGGACGACTTCTTGACGACTTGATGTTTCTTAATGTTCTTACTTAATTTTACACTGTCTACTTTTTATACTCGATTTATTGTTGACGACTTTTTCCCCCGAGAACTCCCACTCATCTGCATAGTGGCAACGCCAGTGTAACAATACTGGCAGGGACATATAGCAGTCGTGTGTCTGCGATTCCACCTACCGTCGTCCAGACAAGCCGCGTGAGAGAACAATACTCCCCCGCGCAAATGCACAACATATCAACCTACTCATCTTTGAATCAAGAACTGTGTCCTAAGTTATGCAAACTTCATCAATATTCTGCTGTTATGACTTCATGTTAAATAATTTCAATGTAATCACTGTGTAATGTCAATAACTTCAATGTAATCATTTTGTAATGTGAATAATTTTGTTATGTTAATAATTTCAATGTAATCATTTTGTAATGTTAATAATTTTGTAATGTTAATAATTTCAATGTAATCATTTTGTAGTGTGAATAATTTCATTGTAATCATTTTGTAGTGTGAATAATTTCATTGTAATAATTTTGCAATATGAATAATTTCAACGTGATCATTTGGAAATGTGAATAATTTCAATGTAATAATTTTGTAGTGTGAATAATTTCAAGGTAATCATTTTGTAGTGTGAATAATTTCAATGTAATAATTTTGTAGTGTGAATAATTTCAATGTAATCATTTTATAGTGTGAATAATTTCATTTTAATCATAATGAACTTTTTCATTCATTATAACTGTTAACATTATTCAATCTTTGATAGGAATATTGTAAATTAACCACATATTGAAACAATTGAGACAGAACGAAATATCGCTATTGTTATCGATGACAAGAGCTACATAATCACATACAAACTGCAGCCCAACAAACCAGCTATGGATAAGTGGCAAGAGCTACATAATCACATACAAACTGCTGCACAACAAACCAGCTATGGGTAAGTGGCAAGAGCTACATAATCACATACAAACTGCTACACAACAAACCAGATATGGGTAAGTGGCAAGAGCTACATAATCACATACAAACTGCTGCACAACAAATCAGCTATGGGTAAGTGGCAAGAGCTACATAATCACATACAAACTGCTGCACAACAAACCAGATATGGACACTTGGCAAGAGCTACATAATCACATACAAACTGCTGCACAACAAACCAGATATGGACACTTGGCAAGAGCTACATAATCACATTCCTACTGTTTCACAACAAACCAGCTATGGACGAGTAGCAATAACTGCCTAATATCTCACAGGCCCCTCAAACACATTTAAAGTGTGGAAGAAAGTTTAAGGCGCATATGACTTCCTATTATTAATACCATTTGCGCACAATAATGTAACCATGCTATGCCAGTGGAGCTCAATCGGATTGTATCTCCTGCAACAGAGGAACAACGTTCTCCGATCTGTATAGAACACCGTTAATCGTCTGTTCATACGAATAGGTCGACAATATCCATTCAGCTCAACTGAGAGGACGATGAAGAAGATAATGTCCGCGGTGTGTACGAGTGTGACTAATGAGACCTATTTGTGCTCGAAATTTTCTACCACACTGGGCATATGTGGGAGGAGTCTGTGGGACATTGAGCAGTTCCTGCTTTACTTCTAGTGCGATTGTGCTGCGCATCACTGTGTAGCTGCATCTGCTGCACCACTCTTGATTCTGCGACGCAAGTTGGATCAGTCTTGTGCAAGATTCTCCCGTGAATTTGTATTTATTTTGAAGTGGGTCATTGATGTCTTAAGAGTATCTTTAAAACGTGTTTTCTGTTCTCCTGTCTTGCGGGAGTCAGTCTGGAGTTCTCAATATTATAGTTTTTTCGTAGATGATGATCTTTCATACGGACCATGTGTCCTGCCCAGTTGACTTCATCAACATTGCGTGTATGTGTACAGACGTACATTTCATCAGTACTTCACTGTCTGGTATTTTATTCCACGAATGGATGCTGAGTATCTTACGAAGGCAGTGTAGGTGGATGAGCTTGAGTCTTCTAGTGTGTCTGGCATATACTGTCCATGTTTTACAGGCATAAAGAAGTGATGATAGTACTGCTGCCTGGTAAACTATAAGTTTCGTGGGAGTTGTTATTTCTCTTCTTTCCCATACGTTTTTTTTCCGCAGTCTTTCAAGTATAGCAAATCAAGGGATAAATGTTCCAGTATAGAGTAACAGCCCTAAACAGGAAGTAGGTGGCTGGAGTAACACAGGAAAAATGTCAAGATAAATAAAAATAGATAGATGTGTTACCAAAATAAAACAATAACGACCTAACAACGAGATACAGAGACTGAAGACGTTTCAACTAAAAACCTTCATCAGCACAAACGAAAGACATCACTACAGAGAATTTTTCATCAAGACAAACGTGGTTATGATAGAAAGGAAAGAAAAGGAGCAAATAAATAGCGGAGGAATCAAAGATGGAGCAGCATAGCAGGGATGAAGAGAAGAAATGCGGAGGGGAAAGTGCACATAAGTAGGTGAGGAGTGAAAATAGATAAGGTGTCGCAGCAAGTAAAATAAGTTAAATAAGGATAGGTTAAGATACTTACTCAAAAGTGGCCACAGGCAATGAGTTTTAGAATTCCATCGTAATATGAGAGAAAAAGAGGATGGTAAGAGAGATCAGATGAGAGAGAGAGATGGAGAGAAAGAGGCCAATTGGCAAGAACAGACGAGAAAACGAGAAAAAATAATCACCAGAGTATATTTGAGCAGTGGAGAGAAACTATTAGTAGGAGCAGATAATGGTGGATAGAAAATACAGTATAAGTAAGATAGTAAAATATTAGCGATAATAAGTAAAAAAAACGGGTATCTTATCTGAGATGCGTCAAGTACGAGCTGGTTTGAAACTAATGGTCACACACGTAGGGCTATCAAGTCAAAAAGTGGACAATGGAAGCCAGTGAAGCAGTCTCGCCAGTGAAAAAAAAAACACAGGCATAGCCAATTTACCACAATAAAGGAGGCAAGTATGTAAGACAAACACACGCAGGTAAGAAAGAGCAATATATGCCATCGTCAACGTTCATTCTCAAACTCCCGTTGGATCTCTTTAGTATCAGGACCATTGTCCTACTAGATTTATTGCAGGAGTAGTCCAGAGAATTGAAAATGCGTTGTGGTCGCTGTTTTATGTGCGGAAATAACGCGACACGTACGTTTTCGGTAGAATATAATACCTCGATTGCAGGAGCTACATTCTGTTACATTACATTGGTTGAATCATTGATCTCCGACAGATTGTGTCGCATCATGAATCACACGGATGTCTACTTTCGTATCTTCATAGGATAACTTAATCGATGCTCTGCAAATAAACGTGATACAGGATCTTATCCATTGTTATTCTTGATCATGTCATGTGCTGTTTTGATTTTATAATGATACGATCTATAACCCGTCAGGGGCTTAGTGGTGCCACGCTGGATACATCAGCACAAAAAGCCTTCCAAAAACCTACATCCACAGCCTCTATCCACGGGTGAGTAGAGACAAATCATGACCATACCATTCCTTGGTGTTATCAATGCATAATTCGTTTTGTCTACTTCTTTTCCTTCAACCCTGGACTCTTCGTTGCAAAATAATTTTAGAAATTGGGTCGTGTCCAAACCAAACACGTGTATACCTTTTCACCATTGCTAAAATGGGTTCTTGATAGCCTGCAAGTTTGTTTATTTGTTGCCGTACGAATACATTTGTCTTGTGTTATATATAGCTAATTCTTAACAAACTTATGTAGCATTTGATTTCACAATCTTGAATCCTTCTTTCTGTGTCTGTATTAAGTGTCCGCTGTTTACATCCGTATACAAGAAGAAAGGAAATCGCCTGTTCCGTTACCTATCAACTGTAACAACCATCGGATCACCCACATTTTGCATCACTTTGATATTAAGACCTGACTGAGATGAGAATCATATGGAAGAATGCTGATTCTTCTTTGTATTTGTTGGACACGAAAGTGCATATATCTGCAGTTTTGTTGACCTGGAAAGTGCACACATCTGCAGTTTTGTCGACCTGGAACGCTATAAATCTGCAGTTTTTTTCTTCTTTCAATAGAGTGTTTTCTATTTCTGACAGATTTTCGCAGAGTTTTTCTTCCACTTTTTTCTTGGAGCCGTATTTACTACAGCATGTTATATTCCTGGCATTCCTGAAGAATATATTTAATTCTGAGGTGCCTGTTCACATCTACACATGTCTGTGTCGTCTATAGAAAGCTATTAAAATGTCCAGAGTTAGAATCAAATGGACAATCCCTGTTGGTCATCTCCACACCAATGGTATGTAAACAATTTAGATTGTCCATAAGCTTGACCGAATGATAAAGTAACATCATAAAGTGCACATGAGTTTGACTGAATGATAAAGTAACATCATAAGGTGCCCATGAGTTTGATTGTTTGGTAAGTAAACAACTCAGAGTGGCCATGGACGTAACTGATTGATTCATATTAAGATCATAATCGATCATTATCAAAAACAGACATTTATATTATGTAGTCCTGTTAAGATTGGAACATTACTCCATCAGTGCACAATTACCGCAGCATTATCCTATGTCTCGTAGTTAGCGTAATAGCTTTTCCTAATGATGCTGTATTATTTTCTTGAAATTGAACATTGGCCAATTAATTTTCTTGTGTTTACAATTAAGATTACTTTTTAAACCAAATGTGTTCTTGTCATTTCATGTTTTTGACGAACTTGAAGTTAGAAAATATTAAAAAAAAGAAATAACAAGTAATTACAATTTTTTTCAAGATTCACTAAAAAAATATAGAAATTTGTATTGCAATTATGGATATAATATTTCATAAATAGAAGACAAATAAATTTTAAACGGAACAAATTATCTGAAAACTATTTTTCTAGTCATGTAATAATTAACAGCTGATATTTCCATTGCTTCACTTTTCGATTCCCTGATTTTTCTTATTTCATCTTTATGAAACATTATTGTTTTGTTAGTATTAACATCTTTATCAAATATTTTAATTTATTATCACATGTAGTATTCATATGCATGCTGCTTGTCCGGGACAGGGAAGCGATCAGAGTATCTACGACGAAGAAAAAGTTATAAAAAATATGTCACTTGATATTAAATCTTCCTAACTAATATGTAATTGAATAAAATATTTATGTATGGTTTATCCTTGGCTAGTGAAATTTAATGTAATCTGTGTCATGCGGCCTGTGAAACGTATCAGGCCTGACAACTGACGAGATAAAACTGCACCGTCGGTATACAACCCGGTACAGGATTGACAGGACTTGCACGATGGACCCAAGTACAGACATGTGGACTGATAACCTAGAATTTTGACTATTGCCGAGAATTTCATTGATCAACATTGTTATTTTTTGGCGGGCGACCCCAAGTATATAAACAGTCACCAACGAATAACAAGACAATAGCCAGAAACGTACTGAATTAAGGCTTGCTTACTCTTCACAGTTAGATCTTCTATCGCCCATGTGTTGCCGGAGCCCGAAAGGGGAGCAAAAAATAGCAACACTGTTTACCTTCCTCTCATGTCGTAGAAGGCGACTAAGGAGGTTGGGAGATGGAGTTGGCTGTCCTATCCCATTTAGGGTCAGTGACCCAAAGCCATTTGAAGTCGGATGTGTCAGGCCAAACATGCAGATATCTCAGCAGTGCTGTAAACCATGACACAACGCATTCCGCTCTCCGGACTACATCCTGATAATATGGAGGAGTTTGAGAACGAACTCAGAAGAAGAAGATCTTCTATACTGATACGGTCTCGGCTGTGTTAACACAAGGCAAAGATAAAAATGAACGGGTATATATACAAATGTTACTATATTTGCAAATAAAACATACTAGCAACGAGACACAGCGACAGACAACGTTTCGACTGAAAGCCTTAATCATGACGAACAACAACAAATGAAAGATTCAACATACTAAAATAAGAAAGCGCATATAGTAGGAGGAAAAGATACAAGTATTGTATGAAACGTCATTGGAAAAAAATATCTAAACTGGAAGAGATAAAATTATGGTATCAAACATGTAGAGGAGAAGATCAGAACTATAAGGGCCCAGCTAGGTAAAAGAAGGCAGACATGTATGACGAGCGAAAACTCTTATGTTTAGTATATTGCTTTTTTTAGGGTGTATCAATGAAGGTTTTTAGTCGAAACGTCATATGTCACTGTCTTATTACTAGTATATTTTGTTGACAATTGAAGCTAAATATCTTTAACTGGGGGATGCAGGTGGAGGGGGATTGGATCCCAAGATATTGACAATAACGGACCACTAACTACCCTAACTAAACAAGTGACTCACTGCGAGAGAACATTTGCTTTCTATTGGGTGGCCGCACTTGAATACCCCCCGCAGCGACATACAGCAAAGGTGGTCCGGAGGCTTGTTGCTGTCTTAAGTTACGAACCAGAAAATGTCTCTTCAGCTGTAATGCTCGTAAAGGCTTGTGGGTCAGGGATTACCACAACCTGATTGTGAGACCCCGAAATATTACTTTAGTACGTTAAGGAAGATGAGTTAGTTTCCTATAAAAATAAGATCATTGGCTTCAATAAATGATCTACTTTTGTTCCTCTCTTAAACTATGTTTCCTTTTTTGCAATATTCATTTTTTGTCTTTTTTCCCGATGAAGACTCTTTTAGTTGGAACGTCTGTTTCTGTTAATGGTGTTATTGTATTAGGTACTTTGTGCAACACTCCTTACTTATTTCTGTTGTTTTGTTATTTATTTCCCTATGTTACACCAGACTTCATTTCTTTAGCACCGTGGGTTGTTTCTTAACACATGATTTACTCCATCATTGAATTGCGTGATTTTGCTAACAAGCGCATGTTTACACATTGGTACAGCTGTACAAAGGAGGACGTGGAATGTTCAAGTTTCTTGATTACCAGAACTGTTAAGTAATTTTAATTATATTAAATATTTTCTCAATACATTGAGAAGCGCGGTAGCTTAGTTAGTTGTCAGCTTGCTTACTCTTGCCGGGTTATAGCGCGCCAGGTTTGAAAACACGTCCGGACTTCTTCTTTTGTTCGCTAATAATGTCTTTATCTGCAGTGTTGTTTCTTGTATAAATTGGACAGTGTTTTCCATTTCTTGTTTTGTACCATAAGTTTTAACATTCATGGGGGTATCAGAAGGCCAGTATGTGCACCTTAATATGTCATCCTTTGCACATTCGTGAAGGATATCTAAAGAAGTCTGATTGACTTGCCCATATGTATACTTTACTGTTGAGCCAATTTTAAATTTTGTATACATATGTTGTTCAGGCCATTGTGTCCAGTTCTGAGTCGAACTATGATGACCTGTTCTTGTCTTTTAAGTAGGCGGTAGTCGTCACGTGAAGGTAAGATAGGCTTTTATCCTGCCTTTATCATGAATTTTTTTTGGTGATAGCTGATTGGTACATCCGGTTGTTCCATGTTTGAACCTTCCTTGGCCATTTGATCAGCTCTCTCATTTCCTGATGTTTCGCCTGACACCACCGTTCCTCCAGTCGACCCAGTTGTAATTGTGACTCATAGGTTGTGGGTGTTAATTAAAACATTGAATGGAATTGACCACACCACGAATTAGTTGCTGCGATTTAGAACATGAAGAGTTATTTTTACATCCCTGACGGCAGGTTGCTGCATGGCACCTACCTTACCAACTCAAACATAATTTCATGGAATGGTTTAAACAGGACCGTTGGTAAATATAGAAGACATAACTGCTAAACCTAAACAGGCCTTCATTTGGTAGGTTTTTGACTATTGACACGTTTTCCATTAGTTAATCTTTACATACTTGCAGTAGCCTTAGCTATTTTTGGCAAGCTATTCCAACTATATAAATATTGGCCGACGGACAACATAGGAATAATCAAGAAAAGTAAGGAAAGAAGGCCTTATTAATTCAGATAGAAAGCCTTAGTACTTTGTCGATGGCCACGGGCCACGGTTTAACCCCCAAACATAACCCACTTCCCTAGGACCTTGGTCATCTGGATTGATTCAGTAAAGCTCACTCAATACTAGTTTTGGTAATTATATTTTAGTTGCCATATTTACCCGCTATATTCGTTGTGGCAGACATGTTATTTAATATGTCCTCAGGGGTATAGAGAATGTTGGCTCTGATTACGTCACTGCAGTACTTTATCAAAAGAGATTTATCCAATTCCCTCCAAAGAATTCAAGGTAGCTCATTCATTGATTCAAAATTATTATTCATCTGCTATTTTATGAACATGTACGTAGAATGAATGAAAACAAACTGCAACTGCAAACATTAAGATGGCTACAGATGATAAAAGAAAAAAAGAGGAAGACTAATAGAGACACTGCGTAGAACTATCATCAAAGAGGTTATGACTATGGATAGCAATAACGTGCAAGAATTACCCAGAGTCGCATGACATCGCTCGAACTGGAGAGCTGTGGTTTCTGCTCTATGCACAGTATTCGTTACTAAAGGAACAGATATAGATTATATCAGATAGCTAGACGGCATACCTATAGAATTAATAAAAATGATAACAGGGACATGAATAAAGTGGCTACACAGACTATTCAGTGTGATATGGAAGACACAAAAGACACCACAGGAATGGAATACAATGCGGTGACTTCCCATCTAGAAGACAAAGGTAGTAAGAGGGGCTGCACAAAGTATAGAGGCGTGTTACTCTTAAGCCACATAAGAAAAATCTTTAACAAGATACTAGAGAGAAGGATGCACACATATATAGAACCACAACTCAACAACACACAATTAGGCTTTCGGAAAATTAAAATCTGTACAGTCGCAATCATCGCTTCGAACAACTTTCAGAAAGAGCAACAGAACATAACCACAACTTATATTTGACTTTCGTAGACCAAGAGAAAACTCTTTACAGAGTGGATAGAGCACAACTAACTACAGCCATACGAAGTCCCACAACATCTGATAAGCCTATGTCAGAGCATATACGCCAAAAGTCAAGCGCAGTAAGAACGAGCACAGGTACATCGGATAATTTCCAAATTCACTCGGGAATGAGACAGGGATGTGTACAATCCCCCCTATTGTTCATAACATACATAGATCACATCTGCAAAGTAGCAAAGACAACGGAAGAAAACAATTTGAAGGATAGCTTAAACGAATTACTATTTGCAGACGACCAAATACTAGTAGAATTATCAGAAGAGCAACTATAAAGACACATAGTCATATTGCACCAAACATGACAAACCTTTAACATGAAGATAGAGAGAAAACCGAAGTAATGAAGATAGGAAGAAAAGAAAGAAACATCAACATATATATTGGAAACAACAAGCTTAAACAAGTGATAAATTTCACATAGCTAGGAAGTAATATAACAACAGATGGAAAGAGCAGCACAGAAATACACAATAGTTGTAGTAAAGCATACCAAGCCCTAGGACAAATGACACCAATCTTAAGAAACAAACATTTATATTTA